>OX375868.1:74075826-74193120 GCA_947359475.1 Heligmosomoides polygyrus bakeri
AAATCGGAAAAAATTGTGTCACACAAGGCGAAACTGCATTTTCGCACTGCTGTAACCTTGTCCAATCATAAGCTACGTTGCTGTGTTTTAGCACACCTATTGTGCATTCTACTGCTTACAAAATCCACAAGTCGCAGCCGGAAAGATTTAAACGTGGCCGAGTTATTGCGGTCCGAAACCGCCCGCACGTGCAATTTAGCAAAACAACGGTCTATGTTCTCCGTGCCCTTACTCCCCCAGATAACAGTTCTCGCCACCCATAGTAACACCGTTCAATTCAGCACGAAAAGCTCTTTGAAACGGTATCAACTCGACCAATTTCGGAAACATCGATTTTCGATGACGTCATCGTCCGTCTGGCAAGGCCTAGAGGCCGTCTTCGATGAGAAACTGTCAAAAAATCGATGTTTTCAAAATTGGTCGAAATTAATACGGTTCGATAGGGCTTTTCAAGCTGAACAAAATGGTACCCTGGCTGGAGCTCGAATCTCGAACGTGGGCGAGTAAGGGCGGAAGAATCTTCACCGCTGCCGTCCGCCGCTCGAAAATGGCAGATGGGTTAAGGCAGTTTAGGCAGCTGGGGAGCTAGGAGCAGATCAACGTAAAGTGTCTTCGGTGCTTTGCTCGTCCGCGAGTTTGCATGCCGTTAACTCGCCTTATTTACCCGCAGCGGTCGACAGAAATCTGAAAAAATCGTATCACACATGCCCAACCTGCATTTTCGCCCCGCCGTAACCTTGCCAATTCGAAAGGCACTTTGCTGTGTTTTGGCGCTTTACTAGAGCATATTACTGCCTATGGAATCCACGCGTTCCAGCCAGAAAGATTGGAAGCTGGTAGAGTTATCGCGCTCCGAACACGCCCGCGCGTGCAATTTACCTCAACAACGGTCTATGTTCTCGGTGCTCGTACTCGCCACAGCTACGAGCATGTCATCGTAAAGTGATTTCAGTCTTGTGCTCGCCCGTGCATTTGGATGCCATTAGCTCGCCTCGTCTTCCCGTAGTAGTCGACTGAACTCAGAAAAAACCGTGTCACCCAAGATTTGTCTGCATTTTCGCACCGCTGTAACTTTGTCCAGTCTTAAGCTACGTCGCTATTTTTCAACGGGCTTCTTGACCTTTCTACTGCCTACAAAATCCACAACTCGCAGCCGGAAAGACTCGAACGTGACAGAGTTATTGCGCTCAGAACACGCCCGCAGTGCAATTTGCGAGCTGTCGCGCTCAGTCGATTGATAGGTTCGATCCTATATACATTGCGCACAGCGCACTCCAAAGTCTCGTCGAGAAAGAGTACAGCAATTCCTGAGTACGGCGGCTGAGAATTTCTCATACAACTCCCTAAATGCTTACTCTACAAATGTCCCCCCCCCCTCGATTGATAGGTTCGATCCTATATACATTGTGCACGGCGCACTCTCAGAGGATTCCTTACATGACAAAACACTTTACGCCGTGCTTAAGATGCTCCGGGAACATGCAAGCCCTGGAAGGTAAGTTTCTCCAATAGCAAAAGTCTGCTCCAGTCATCTTTGACCACCCACTGCGAAAATGCGATGGTTTGGCAAAGCTGTATATATGGTTGTGTAGATCTCGAAGAGACGAATCGAACGGTACCAACCTTTTCTCATAAAACCTCAAGTTAGAGGAATTGTGAGCCTGCAACTTTTTCGGCGCCTTGCGGCCGACAACTCGTCCGCGGCCGGCCTTCTCAATGGAGCGCAAGTTTTCAATTTTGGCCATTTTTGATCTTTCATATGAAGTGTATATACCAAACGATAGAGCTCAATTTCCTGAGCTCAAATATGCTCTTGGTTTTTCAAATCGATGACATTTGGGCGAGTTATAGCAAAAAGACGCAAAAACCGCAAAAGTGCGGTTTTTTCGGCGTCTATTTCAAGTTCTCTCTTCTTCTAGTTCAAAAGACGCGTCCGGTACTGTAGATAGATGCAAACTACAAGAACAAGTAAAATAAATATTTTCACCTATTTGTTTCACCTCATTTTAAGAGTAACTCAAAGTTTCATGTTCTTTTTATAGTTATTAACTACGTATATGCGAATTTCTTTGTAATTTTATATCATATGCAATATTGTTGTGTGACAGTCATCCTTACACTACTTGCTCTGTCAGACTCCTGGTTTTTCCGACTCCAAAACTTTTTTAAAAGCTTCCACGGACTCTAGCTTCCCTAGGACATCCTGTGCATGCATGGCACATTCCAAATTAGGATCTCTTATAATAGGCTCTTTCTCTCTATTTTCATGTTGTTTCATTCCTTGGTTCTTGGTTTACCCTCTTAGGTCGGTTTCCGTGCTCCAATTGAACGGTTCAAAAGCGGACGTGATTGCGTACGGTTAAATCAGATTTCATAAATTATTACCTTTTGCCTTTTTTGGTTTATTTTTCATCTCGTTCTTCCTATTTGGTGGTTGTCGCATTATTAGTTCAGTACAGTTCGTTACTCACTACTGACTGTGTTACAGATTTATGTTGCGTTGGATTCTTCCGTATTCCCTTCCTGTTTTCTAACTGCATGGTATTCTTATTGACCTTCTCGATATTTGTGAATTCTTTTCGTTGCAGCAGTTCTGGTATGTTTTTTTCTTCCTTGTTTTTCTAAGGATCTCCCTCCTTACTGAGGAGTTCCGCGGAGGCCCTTATTCTTTTGTGTTACTCCTTTAGCTTACAAGGACAAGAACCAAACGATTACAAGCCCTTTTGTTTTTTCCTTCTGCTGATCCTCTCGTGTTCATCTGTTTGTAATACAGTATTATAAAAATCTGACTCCTGAACTTGACACCGTAACCCAGCGTGCGATTGGAGCGCGGTCGGTCCTTTAAACTTGTGACCGAATCGCACTGTTTCGAGCGGGTGTCGACCGCGTTTCAAGTGTTCGCTCTATTTTTCGCTCTTCTTTATTCGATGCTGGGCGACTTCCGATGTTTCCTCGGATGTCAACACAAGAATTCCAGGTTTGTTTCCTGTTGTTTCATATACTCTATTCTATTCCTGCAGGGTGTTGCATGCCAAAAGTGTTGCTTTACGTCGGAGGTTGAATGAGTCTTCATTTACATTACGTCGACGGTATTTTCTAAGTGGATCATGAACAGGGATGTGCGGAATTTCCGTTTCCGTGTTCCGAATTCCGATTTCCGGCCATTTCGGGCTCTTCCGTTCCGTTCCGTGTTCCGCATGTTTTTGGACCGGAGAAGGCGGAAACGGAAATGGGCGCTGTTCAACACTAGTTTTCTGTTGAACACAATCAGTTTATCAAGTAAAAAGAGTTCTCCTTCATATAATTGTGAGTGAAATACTGTTTGACAACGTTAGCATTAATACTCTATTATATTGATCAGATGGCCGAAAAAGCTACTCAAAAATGGCAACGCCTGAGTGCATTGCAAAACTGATGTGCCAGAAAAGGCTACGTATGTATGACATTGTTTGCTAAGAAAATGCACTCAACATTTGAATGATCATAAAATTCTTGATCCATTAGCTACAAATAGCTGCAAAAACTTTCTAAGCATATACGCAGTGCAAAGGGTTCGGTGAAGGTTGTGCCATAAGCTTGTCTGCTCCAAGAGTACACCAGTGCTCCTGACCGAAAGTGTAAATCTCAGTTTTTAATTTTGTTAGGTGTGATATTCATCCTCATGGAGTTATGCGACTCATTTTTAATGATGTATCACGAATGTCTACCATGAGTTGTTATTTTCATTGACCAGGATGACTTATTGAATTCTGAAACTAATCTATTACGTTGAAGACGATCTAGGAACTGTCCAGCTGTGTCACCTTCTTATCAGGGAGCTTCTAGGCTGGCACAGAGTGAATACTCCCACGGAATTATGGACTTAACATTACTATTTAGTCATCCAGTTATCATCCTAGATCGCAGAATGAAGACTTCTCTAGGCTTAAACTTCAACAGAGTGAGTTTTTAATGCTGGTCTGTAAGTAGCCTGAAGTGGTTCAGCCGGTTAAGTCTACCATTCAAAAACTTACAGCAACAAAAAGTCAGCGAAAACCCGTCGCAGGAATTGGATATGGAAGCAGAGGAGAGATGCATGCTGAAATAGTGAGAAATAGTGCGACAAAACCCTGAATTTGTTTTCGTTTATTGCTCTATCCATAGATAAAAGGTTATCATAACAATGTTATGAATTCATGCTTTGTTATGTTATTTTATGATGACGATGAGCATTAATCTGTAGAAGACCCTGTTGCTCGCAAAGTTTGAGCAAGAAAAAGTGCAATAGAAGCCGCCTCTGACGCAGTTTCAGATGCTCTTATGAAAAAACGGCGAATGTGTGTCATTTCCGTTTACGCGTTTCGTATTCAGGTTTTCGGCTATTTTTGAGCGTTTCCGTTCCGTCTTTCGTCTTCCGATTTTTCCAAAAAAAAATTTCCGCACATTCTTGATCATAAACGATTGAAGTAGCATTTCTGTTAGAAGGCGGTGAGATACATTTGTATTTAAGGGTGAGTGGTTCATATCTGTATTATTTTGGTTCCTTCGTGTGAACGAAGTTGTCGAACCACAGAACATTTAGTCGATCTTATTTTGCGCGTCTTTCTTATTGCAGACGTTAGTATCCCATTCATACCTTCCTTACACAAGAATATATATTTTTGATGAGTTCTTCGCGTCGCATTCTCATGAACAAGAATCGTTAAAAATGGAAAATGATGATAAAAATGAATACACACCAGATATTTCTTTCACATCAAATAGATTTAGATTTGAATGTAAGGCAAGAGCAGTTATGCCTAAGACTTGAAACACTGGATTTGATTGTAACGTAGATTTAGGTTATGGCTATTCGCGCAGCAGAAATAGTTTCAATTATTAAATAAGATTGGCTGTTCAGGGAGAACGGAAAAATGAATCTCCGCCAACCTCCGACGACGTCAACCTATTTCCTCAACCTCCGACGTTTAGCAATGGTCATATTTCAGCTGAATGGGGCCTCTGAAAATGAAACCATGGAAATCATAGTCTCTCACCGCTAGCCATACACTCCCGCTTCTTAGCGACCTCTGTCAATCTGAGCATGCCCCTACTCCCTTCTCTATTACCTTCACACATTCACCTGTCCTGTAGGACCACATTTGATTTCCGTATCAATATGAGTTATGGAATCTGATGTGCTGTCATAGGAGATTTGTGTGATCATGAGCATCTATGATACACTACTCTAGTGAATTCGTTTATTATTTTGTTAGCCGAAAAATGTTTACATCGGCATCCGTACTGAAATATCTATATAAACTAAAGAAAGCTTTATTAAGTCAATTAAAGTGGCGTCTCAATATATGGACAGGTCTCTGAACCGTTTAAACATGCGACGTGCACCCAATTCTCGCACGTACAGCACTGGTCCAGTGCACTGTGACTGATTCTCCACCATCCTGCGGTTGCATGCGGAAGCACAGGGAGCAGAATGGTACGTCATCTTTCTGGTATTTCGGAAGCTGGATACTTGCGCGGTCGGAGAGAGCGTCGCGTTTGTTGAGTTACGCTTTCTGAAGATTTCAACTTGGTTAATATGCTTACTTGTTGGTTCTTCATTGTATTATATTTTCACGGTATAAAGGAAGCTTATGTGGTACCCATACCATAGAAGAGCTGCATCTACCATCAGCATGCGTGTGGGCAGTGCCCCTGATGGTCTCCCAACTGACTGAAGCTCAAGCCTGGGGACGAGGTTATTTCGCCGTATCCTGAGTCAAATTTCCTCCACTTTGGCCTTCAGTGCCACACGAATCCTTTCAACATTTTCAATGACCTCGCGACTCGCTTGCTGTCAAAATTTAAACTTACCGCATCCAACCTTAATACGTGGCCTCTGTTCTCGTCCGGAATACACACTTTGGTAGATTCCGGTCCAGTTTCCGTATTTGCATCGTCAAGCACGAGGCTTTCACTGTTCATTCCTGTTTGATTTTCAAGTTCTTCAACGTACGACGGTTCAGGACTGGAAGCTGTCTCCTCTTCAGCATTCCCATTACGATCTATGAAAAAACACGCTTCTCCATTTTCGTTTCTTTTTGTTGTTCGAATTAATCTCATCCTACTTGATGAGGCATACAGAACAGCGGCGTGCACATGCGCGCAGCAACTCAGCTCTTAATGTCGTAACGGCAGTCACAGGTGAGCGTGTAGGAGCATGCTCCACACATGTCTCTTTTACAGTGATTATTGAACTGGAAACTATTAATTTGTTGTAATACTGGAGTAAAAAGCAAACAGAACGCACCCTGGAGTTGCATGGGAGACCGACTCACGAACTGTGTGCATTGTGTTCTCCATCAAATATATTCCAAGTTCCTTTGTCAATGGGAACAACACTCAGATTTATCGTGAAACTTTTGTGAGCCGGTTCGTGCGCCTTGTTTTGTCCTGGAAGACGAAACCTGCATTCTTCAAGTCCACACTCCATCTGTATTATCTAACGTTAAAGTTCAGTAGTTGTGAAACACTTTAACCTAGTGTTCACCTGTATGAGTAGGTTTTGTTCTGTCTCAGCCACTAGAGATATTAGGACTTGGAGAAGCTGATCTATTCGCCGGTTTCCTTTGCCCGCCATGATGTCATGTTTGAGTGTTTTGTGGAATCTTTCACAGAACATTGAGGTATTCACACAGACCTTAACTCTCGCCAATGCACCCCACTGCTGAATTCTTCCGCTTCTGAATTCACATATTGATCATACCGTTTGCAAGTTGGGGTCTTACGGAAACGCACAATGTGTTATCCAAGTAGGTCAACATTTCTTGCTAATCGTGTTCACGTGAGAAAGTCAAAAGTTCGTAATAAACAGCAGCAAACTGGCTGTGCTCTCATTAAAATGCCACCTCCTTTAGCCGAGACATGACGTTCCTTTCCATAGCCTGCTTGACGAGAAATGAGCATAACAGTTTCTTAGCCTTTGAAGATGGGAAAACTGTCTTCAAGCCATTCCAAAACGTGTTTGCATCATACGGCATTAAGTGATCGGTGTCGAAGGTAGGCAACACGGCACTGACCTCAAAAAGCATGGAGATCTCGTGTTGTGCCATTCTAAATTGCACAGTTACGATTATGGGATCGTTTAAGGTGGAAAATCCTGGGTGATAACCTATGTGAGAGGAGATAAGCACAGGGAAGTGCCCTGTCCCACTTATCAACTACGATTACCGTTCTCATCCGCAATTTGTAGGCGGTTAGGTAAGGTGTCTATGCAAAGTGCTCATCTATCTTACTTCTTCAGCCATTGCTCCTGTGTTGGATTTAACACCACTAAATGGTTTCAGCGTTAATATATTTGCTTAATATTTACAATGCTTCGAACCTAGAACGAATCCATCCCCCGTATCGATATAGGCAGGGCTGTAATAACGTATTCCATCAGCTCGCTCTGTTTCGTTGACCCTCATTTGCAGTAACGTTACGTCATCGTCATGCAGTCCGCCGGGTTGAGCCACACATTCCTTTGCTATGCTCCTGGTAAAGTAATTGAGAGTGACTTCAATCAGACGAATAAGCAGTGCCACGCGGATTAGATAAAGAGGTTGCGACCGAACGCGTTGGAGATCACCTCAAACTTGGGTAGTTAAGCCTTTATTTTAATAAACATAAATAAACGCGCGCGACTAACGAAACAAGTCATTGAAAGCATCGGCGTTAAACCAATATAGTGATACGAGACCATAACATGGATAAACAGAGAATAAATAACATAAACACAACTACGTCAAACATGAATAGAAGACAACATGGTACCACATGAATAGCACCGATCTCAATGGAACCCTAAAAAGGCTAGGTGACATGATAAAGACACAACACTATGGATGTGGCAAGACTACCCTAATATGAAGATATGGCACGGATAAAGAAGATAGACATAACATATATGCAGATAGAGTAACCTATCAACAAGATATATGAGGATAACGCAGCAAGATAACAATACAAAACCGAACACAACACTAAAATATGAAGGAACACACAAAAGGATTACATGAAAACAATGAAATAACACTATGAACACAATACGGCCCAAACCAGACACGCGCAAGAAGGGAACGATGATAGACAAACCTCCTCAGGCCGAAAACAGGAGGTGCGATACGCGCAGTGAGAGCCAACCCTCCTTGGAACCCACTAGAAGCTCCCGGACCACCAGACCCCAGACTGAGACGCGCAATGACAACCCGATTGAGTCATCACCCTGAAAGTCAGGCGGCGGGAGAGAGAGCACGCGCGGTGAAGAGGGCTCAGAGTTGTTTGCCCGCGTTGAATTGGGGCGCCCAACCTTCCGGACGACTTGTCGTCAGTAATGTTATAGGAAAAACAGGTAAAAGTCAACTTTGTGGCCGACATGTTGCCATCTGCTATTACATATATTGTGGTTCTGTGCCACAGAGCTGAGCAGTAGAAGGAACTCTCTCCTAAATGTGGCCACCTAAGTTCGTTGTTGACTTGGAGATGTCTTCCTGCCACTCCATATCAGGCAGGAAGTTGACTTGTATCAGAAAATGTGCTACAAGCTGTTGCAGCGTATTACAATCAATTGATCTACCTGATATCTCTGTACGAGGTGAAGTATAGGCGTGTGTTCTTCTTGCATCGTGTATAATCTCTTATTTTGGCGCGAACCTGGCGAATGTTAAAGCCCTCTCTCAACAAGGATGCAATAAAATCCTTTGACTTTGTGTCCAGCCTGAAGAGCGCAGACTTTATCTCATGACCAAGGTGCGTGAAACAATGTTCAACTTCGACAGCACCCTCTTTTCTGGTTACCTGAAATTGGTTTCCTTTGAAACGCTTCGTTTGTAGTTGACAGGGTTCAGAAATACTTACATTCATGTATGCAGTACAGTACATCACAGCTTTGTGAGATAGACCGTGCTGTCTTGCCGCAAAAACGGAATCTAGTGGCTCTGTTACATCGTACATCGCAGGTACGTTACGGTCTTAACATTCATCTGCTTACACTTTTGCGAGAAGCGACTGATTGAGTGTGCTTCCTCCGATATCTGTTTCCACTCCTCAAATTAGTTGTATTTAACTTTTCTATTCGTTTCACCTACTTCACTTAAATTACAGCAACGACCACTAATAGCGAGAGAACACTATATGTTAAGTTCATTTTTATGTGGCGAAACAACTTACCTCAAAATCCGCTTCACTACCAAACCATGTTCTCCACAGCAAAGTCGTCGGGAGTCTGTGAATGGTGCTCCTGAACATGAAGGGCCAGATCCCTATGGCTCTAAATAAGTCCTTCTCGGTGCAGCAAATTGACGTCTTGATGGGATATACCTTAACACACTGCCTACACCTAGGACAGGTTACGGTGAGCTGAGGTTCACTCGAATGCTTCGACAGTTCATGTTGTTTAAGGGTCCAGTGCGTGGGGTACTTCTTTCCACATTCACAAACATAGTGCGCGTTGGGCGTTCTCTCGCGCTTTAGTTCTTCTATCTGCTTCTGTGTGTACGAGTATACGTCAAATAGATGGCGGTAAATTTGGGTCCTTTGTCTTCGTTACACATTGGGCAGACGTTCCTTTCACTGACGTTTTCCTCCATTTCAGAGAGAAGTGTTAGACCTAGAAACTTATGTTGCACCATCGCCAGAAACTGGAGCAAGGTGAGGTAGTCAATTGCAGTACTGCAGCTGAAGAAAGGATAATCAGAAAACCTGAAATCCGATAGCCTCTATATACTGACTTCAGCTATCCCGCTTGTCTTCCTTTTGAACTGCTAATCCTAGATGGGGCCTAGATAGTACCGGGTACGGAGCCCTGGATGGAGCCCTAGAGGCCTGAAATGACTGCTACAATGGTGGACGGTCGTAGGGTTCTACCCTTGCGTGCTGAGCAACTGGAGTTTCATGCAGCGATGGTGTGCTGCTTATGTGGGCGTCTATGGATTGCTGTACCGGCGTTGCCGCCGGCCTGCGCTCTGCCGTCGTGACGAAGACCGCTTGATCGTGGAGCTGTTGAAGCTGTTCCATATGCTGGGGGTTGAGGCGATTGAGCACATCATAAGCCACTGCGACCGCTGCTGTTGGGTATGTATCCGCTTCATGTATGTCCTGGAAATAAACGTCGTACTTCGCAAGGACCTCCCCTAGGCGTGGCTGATCGTGACCACGGAAAACCTGCGGAAATAGCTGCGCGTGAACTGCCGCTTGCCTAGATGTTACATTGCGAATGAGCGTTGTGATGGTAATAATGTGCTCGAACAATATCGCTCCTGGCAGTAGCTCACGGGAGTCGGCTATGCGCGACAGAAGCTGTACGAGTTGTTCCGCGTGATGACGCATGCCCCTAGTATTTTGCACGATGATGTAAACTGCGCTAATGGGGTACCTAGTACGATCCGCATCTGACCATTGCGGAAGATAAATATTCCGAGTGAAGTTGAATCAGATACTGCGGTAGAAGTCTGTTCGTAGGTTAGCGTCAATCTGCACATAATCGTGTGCCCCTAAATGCGCGATGGAAAAAACCGACTCTGAGTTAAGCGCAATTGTTAGCTTCTGCATGAGTGTAAGAGGCTGTCGTTTGCCTGGTGGAACGCTGGCGTACTGTAGCTCTAAGTCGTCCATGCGATCAGGGTGACCTCGCTATCACGACGTCGGACCAGAGCGTCGATGCGCTCAATAACTGTGATACTGCGCTGCGCAACACTAGGATCTACTACACCTGAAAGGACTTCCACATCCGGCTCAACTGCAACTTCCCAGAACTGGTTAAGTTCCTCCACTAGCTTCTTGAGGATCGGAGCTTCAACCTGCGGATCTCGTTGAAGTATCTGCGCGAAATGAGCGAACAAAAGATCCCCAGACTCACGTGACTCCTGTGATGCAGTCGACTGCGCTGACATAGTGGTAGGCTGCGTCGTAGTCATGTTGTCGGCTCGCGACGACGAAGATGTTGTCTGGTCCTGCGTGTACGTGGTGGTACTGCGGACGGGTCGGAATGCCATAGTACTCGAGTAGGTTGGTTAGACCGGATGCTATTACCTGTAACAGGCAAATGGTGCAAACTGAACAACCAGATGGAAACTCTACTCGAATAGTGATACGGCATGAAGTTTTTGATAGGCCTATGGCATACCACCGACGACGAGGCCGGCGACGAGAGGAGCGGAGCGACGGGAGAGCGCTGTGGTTCAGCGACGAGAGCAGCGACGGTGTTGGACGGGGGCGAGAATTGGCGTTAGAGCGCGGTTGGTGACCCTTGCGAGCGTGCATGCGGGGTGTAAAGGGTCGAGCGACAACTGGTCGCCGTGCAAAGCGCAGCGACGACCGGTCGCTGGCGGTATGCCCCCTCTCCAACGACACGTAGTGCCGACGTGGCAGCGACAACCGGCAAGCGCGCGCTCTCTCCCCATTGTTTCCGACAGGTCCTAACACGAATAGTCGATTACTTGTCTGTTGGCAGTGCCGTCGCCGGACTCGTCGCTGGTGGTATGCCATAGGCCATAGCGAAGATGAACATTGCGCGGCGAGATTGCTAGACTAAGAAGGAAACTAAAACTAAACTACGATAGGATAGTAGAAGTACGTTACTGCGGATTTATAACGACACTGTGGATTTGAACGATGCTGCGGAATGAACAATGCCCAGGATGACTACACTACACTGCGATAGGAAAGAAACTACCTAGAAGCACTATTAGAGTAGCGGAAGAACTAAAAGGAGAGCCGCTAAAGAGCAGCAAAAACTAAGAATGTGCGCGGCGGTCTACTGTGCAGTAAAAAGAGTGAATCAGGAGTGGATGAAATGAAATGATGAGTATAAGGTTAAGATTACGATATACTATGCCCTTTCAGCTCACTTCCGTACCAAAATGCGGTGGAGGTAATGCACGACCTTCTTTTCGTAGCTGCGAGTGGGATAAACTATTAAGAAAGAAAGAGAAAAAAGAGACAAAGAGACAAAAACAAGAAGCTGCGCAAAAATGTAGGACATGCACACATGGAAATGACAAGCTAGATACCTGAACACTGCCGAAAATGCGCAAAATGTGAAAATGGGCGTGAAAAATTTATAAAATACAGCTGCGGATAATAAACCGTGAAAGCCGACCATTGTAGACGTAGTGATGGTGGTAAATGACGTTGACCCGAGGCTTGATTGCACGTGAAGGTGCAACGGTACCTCAGGGTATTCTTGACGGGACCTAGTACAGCGTAACTCTAGGCTACGCGTCAACACACTGAATCTGCAATAAAAAACTGGCAAGGAAAGACAGCGGAGATGGTGAAACTACGTGATGGTCTTAGGTGTAGTGATGAACTTATGCGCAGTTTTAGGCCCCGTTTTTACTTCGTCGCGGCGCGACGCGATGGCCACGCAATGAGGCCAAATTGATCGATCGCGTCGCACAATCCATATGGCCACTATACGTAGCATCGCGTCACGCCGCGACGAAGTATAAACGGGGCCTTAGCTGCGTGTGTTGCTTGAACCGTAGTTGGCGATGGAACTTGAGTAGCGGATGGTACATTGACTATTAATTTTGACGCCTTAGGTTCTAAAATCTCAAGCGGGTACAGATGAGAGATGGAACGTTGGAGTCCCCTGCCAGTAGCCTCCATAGACAACATATGCCAAGCAAGGCTAAGGTGGCGGACGGGCATTGTCCACCGTAAATTACGATTTGCGTGGTGGACGAGGCTCATGGTGGCCCAAGCCAACTCACAATGCCATCAAAGGAAGCAATTCACTTAAAAATAAGTGGCATTGTGGGCTGCCATGGTCCACAGATCCCAAAAAATCATGAATGCAAGCCTAATAGAGAAAAACAAAAGGTAAAACAACTCACCGAAGTGCGGCGAAATACGTGCGCATGGCGATGGCAACTTGGCGCCCCTGCCAGGCATTGAATTTGCGGCTAGCGACCAGCTCAGAGCTGGCTAAGGGCCAGCGGAGGCGTGCATTGGGTCAGAAATTGGCCGCGGAGCAAAACCCTCGACTTGGAGGTAAATGTTCCCCGACGCGCTGACGGGGTAGCATTTACCTCGACCTTTACCTCGGATTTTTCCCGCCGCTCGTTCATGAATCGCGCGTAAGTGGGGAGTGGGGGTAAATTTTGCACTTACCCGCCGGTAAATCGTTCATGAATCCGGGCCCTGAAGTTCTGGTTGCTGCGATGGTGGTGGCTGGATGTCTACCGCTGGAGAAACGAAATCAATTGGCTTCAGTACATGCGCCAAACTATCGGACTCCCTGTAGGGAGTTAATGGTCTTGAGTTGACGAAGGGTTCGATCTCCACGATGACTGTTTGTAGAACTTCAAGCTGCAGCAATGATTTTCCGACGGTCTTCTTGAACGCAGACTTGAAGAGCGCGACCATGTCTTCGACCTCCTTTCCATTGCGAAAGAGGTGTTATAAACTTCCAGACGATCTTGCGACTGGAGACGTAGTTGGAGACTGTGCGCCATGCTGAAAGTTCGTAGATGACTTCTGCGATGGTCTTCTCTGCAGCGTAAACGTATTCGAATTATCATTATAAATGAGACCTGGTCTTCCTCGGCGAGCTAAAAATCTGCGAAAAGGCAACAGAAATTCTTGCACAGTGTTGTTTAGAACGAGTTCTAAGTGCACTGCGCGAGTTGCCAGACAGGTGATTAGACAAACCCAAGCCTTGTTAGCTACAGTATGCGCCCTTTTGAATGGTAGACCTAGATAATCCAAACCGACTGTCTGGAACGTTCTCGAACGTGTGACACGTTCCTTCGGAAGGTCCGGCATACTAGGATAACGAAACAGAAATGTGTTGAACTTATTACACGTTACGCAAGTGCGAAGTGCCTTTGATACCGTGCGCCGTATAGATGGTATAGAGTACGTTTGATGCAAACTAGCGACTGTTGAGTAAACGCCAGAATGATATTGCGCAAGATGTTGATGGAATATGATATGTATGTTAACCTGTGCGATGGAACCAAGAATATGGGTGCTGTCTCGTACGGACTTATACGAGCGGGACAACGATTACTCCGTCTTTGTCCTTTTCCGCATTAAGCCTGCCGAGATTTGTCCTCCGCAAGATGTTGTCACTCTCGCGATAATGCGCGAGGATGATTATAGCTTCTGCGATAGTAATGACTTGCATCGTGAATAACCCAGATGAAGAAATTTTGCTTAATGGTAGAAACTTAGATAGTAACCGCTCCTGCGATGGTGATGAAACCCGATCAAGCATGATAATGCTGAGCATATGTGCCACAATACGCACTAACTTACTATACTCATTGGTGGCTGCAAATGGAACTGTCGACCGGAACACTGTCTTAACCTCAACACTCACGTTCACCGTTTCTTCCTCTGCGATGTCGTTGTCCGGGATGATGGTGAAGTCCATGTCGGCGTGCGGCCATTCGGAATGCGGCATGAGTAAAAATTCTGTACCGGACCACCAAATCTGCTCTGCTGCGTCTCTCATGGACGACCCACGAGTCGCACAATCTGCTGGATTGAATTCTGACGGTACGTAATGGCACTTGGTGCTAATGACCTGATCCTCGAATGCCGAAATGATGGTACGTATGGCCTGAATTCGATTACGGACAAAAGTCTTAAACGTTTTCGCGGAGCGGATCTAGTGTAGCGTGATTAGAGAATCTGAAAACAAGTGAACCACTGCGAGCCTATTGCCCAAATGCTTAACTAAGTATTTAGCAAGACGTGCGCTAATCAAGGCTGCCATTAACTCTGCGCGAGGTATGGTTATAGGTTTGGTTTCGTTGAGATATGAATTGGCCATTACCGACCTGGATGTGACTACGCTTCGTGTACGGCAAACCAAGTACGGGCAACACGCATACAAACGTTTTGATGCGTCGCCAAAGACGCAAAGCTCAAAAGTGGATGAAGCTGCGCTAGATGGTAAAACATGCCTAGGGATAGATGGTAACGGATATTGGAAACTTTCGCATAGTTGTGACTACCGATCTAATTCTGCTTGGTCAAGCGATCATCCCAAACCCTGTTTTTGGCACATAGATCTTGTATGAAGACCTTGAGGGCTGAGAGAAATAGTGTTGGGAGACCAAGAGGGTCGTACGTTGACGCAAGTGCGCGTAGACGTACGTCCCCCGTAGTGCGATGTTACCTGAATTCGCAAAGTCTTAAATGGGAGACTAAGCGTGTTCCAACTGATCCCTAATAGCTTCGCATGAGTCGCGTCTAAGATGCGATCCTGCTTGTCCATAGAGTGGTTGGCAGTCTCTCTCTCAAGTTCATGTGCATAAGCCTGAAAAGAAGTTTCGCGCCTCGATATTTGCGGATAGCTACTGCGCGGTCATCTGCGCCTAAAAGAACGTTATCGACAGAGGTATTGGCTTCGCCTTCTTTTGCCAACGTGGTGGAATTACGTTGGACACACAATTGAATGGATGCTGAAAGCATAAATGGCGATGCATTAACCCCAGAAGGTATTCGAGTGAACAGAAATATACAAAGATTCTGCAACGATGGCGTGCGATTTGGATCTTTCAACCACAGAAAGCGCGTTGCATCTCGTTGAAACTTCTGCAAGCGAATCTGATGAAACGCGTTCTCGACGTCGGCGATGAGCAGGAATCGATGGAGTCTTGCGCGAAGAAGGATCGCGACAAGCTCTGGAAGGAGTGTTGGTCCTTGGTAGAGGCAGACATTAAGACTAGGCGCACCTCGCTGTTTAGACGAGGCGTCGAACACTACCCTTAACTTCGTAGTCGAAGACGACTCCTTGTAGACGGGCTGATGTGGGATGTAATAAACGCGATGGTTGTCGAACTTGCGCTCATTGACTCTTCAGTATATCCTACCTTGAGGTAGTCTTCTATCACCTTGACGTAGGTCTTCAAGCTTGTGGCGACTGTCGTAGTTTTTTATACTGGTTAACGATACGACAATACGCAAGCTGCTTGTTGTCCTGCTGCTTCGAATGCGCTTCTTTCCATGGGAACTGGACGTAAAGATAGCCATCGATGAACTTCGAGGTGTTGATGAAGTTGGTAAGAATCCGATCTTGCGCTTCGGTATCTGCGTTGGGTCGTGGTCCTCTGTGATGCCTGGTGAGTCGAGTGACCAAAGTCTCTGACCACTGTTCCTGTTCTTTTCTGTCGGCGGCGATGACTGTCGTATAGGAGCTTGGTGTTCGTTGAAGCGAACCTGAAAAACCGGTATGCCGGAAACGACTGTTCCGAACCTCGTGTGACTCAGAACCATGCCCGAAGGCAAGACCACTGGTGCCTCTAGCATGAGTATATCCCAGTAGTTGTCGATCCCAATGAGCAAGTCTGGCAGAACAGCCTTTTGGGTGTAACACATCGGCATGTCGTAGGCATGCTTCCTGATATGCGCCTTGTCGTTCTCTGACAGCTGAGGTGGTTTCTGCACTAACGTGAGGATGTCCTTAGTCGTGAGATGAAGAGTCAACTCCTCGTCGAACAAGTTGACAAGAGTCAATTGCGTAATGCCTGAAACCTCTGAACCCTTTGGTCCTTCAAACGCTATGTAGGTACGTGACCGCTTATTGGCTACGGGTAGGCCTAAACTTGTAACTGCGTGCGTAGCTATAAAGCTATTCTGCGCTCTTGAGTCGAGTAAGAGGATGACGTCTTCGAGCTCATCAGAGTCGCAAGAACGTGCTTTAGCCTTTACGAACACTAACGCTGCGTGTGGGCAAGATTACTTGCTAGGTGTTTTAAGGGCGTCGTAGCAATGCTGCAAGAGATGGTATTCCTGACCGGTATCGCACCTAAAGTTACGAGGTGGTGTATAGCGCCTAGAGCGGTTACAGTCGCTGCGTGTGCTAGATGGTAAACAGAAGCGAACATGCGGCGATGGTGACGATACCTACGCGGAGAATATGACCTATGATGTCTATAGGTGTTATAGCTATGCCGGCGCCTATCGCGTAAGCGTGCATACCCATCTTCCCAGGAGGAACTCCTGGAACGAGAATTGTCTCTGCTCGGCGTCCATGAGGAATGTCGTTCACTAGATGTCGAACGGTAAGGCCTACGTTATACTTCGGCGACGCGTCGGCGACGCTGTGTTGCGCGGGCTGCTACGCACTACGTGGCAACCCGCGTAACACTGTCGCCGACGTCGCCGAAAACAGCGTCGCCGAAGTACAACATAGGTCTAAGTGCGATATTGAGAATACAGTACCGGACAAGTCGCAGCGTCCAACAAGCACAAGCGGCGCAAAGGATGAGAAGCGGCGAAAAAGGGCGCCGGAGAGCGCCGTTTTTCGCTCGCCACGCGTCACGCCGGATACAAATCGCTTAGGGCGCGACATCCTCAACTTCTGGACGTTAGGCTGATGGAAGGAGTCTACCCATGCGCTTGGACGAGCATGACCTACTGTTTGGAGGTAACTGCCGGCATGGCGTGCTGTGAACAATGCATCTAGGCCCGACAGAACCAATCGAGTGGGCGCGACAACCTATAGAGCAAACGACAGCTTGTAGAGTGAGCGTATGGAGAGCATTAAAGGAAATTCCTAACCTTCCTACTCAGGAATTACTCTAAGACTGTCGAGCTCGCATGTGAAGTGCGCCGTGAACAATGCATATAGGCGCGACAGAATCAATCGAGTGGGCGCGACACCTTGTAGAGTGAGCGTTTAGGGAGTTTTATCAGAAATCCCTAGCCGCCCTACCCAGAAATTGCTCTGGGGCTGTCAAGCTTGCATCTGGAGTGCGCCGTGAACAATGCATATGGAATAGAACCTATCAGTCGTGGTGGTGCGATCCGCTCGCAAATTGCACGCGCATGCGTGTTTGGAGCGCGATAACTCTGTCAAGTGTGAACCCTTCCGGCTGCAGCTTGTGGATTTTGTAGTCAGTAAGAAGCTCTAGCAGTTCGCCAAAGCACAGCGATGTAGCCTAAGAACGGACAAAGTTACGGTGGTGCGAAAATGCAGGTCAGGCTTGTAAAAAAAGTGTACCCATTTTTTCGATTTCAGTCGATCACTGTGGGAAGAGGCGATGAGCTGACGGCCTACAAAGGCATATGCTAACAGAACGCTTAAGGTGCCTTACGAGGAGGCGCTCACAGCTCTCCAGCTGCCTAACCTGGCTTAGTTACAGCTGCCGTTTTACAGCGGCGGACGGCAACAGTGAAGCTTCTGCCGCACTTACTCCTTCCGTCCTTGAGTTTTCGGCACTCGCAATGACACCGTTCTGTTCAGCTCGATTAGCTCTATCGAATGGTGTGAACAATGCATATAGGCGCGACAGAACTGGACTAATTCTGGAGATATCGATTTTTTGACAATTTCGCTTCGGGGGTGAGGCCGCAGTGGGGGGCCGATGACGTCACCGAAAATCAATATTTTCGAATTTGGCCAAGTTGGGCACCAGTTTTCGGCCAATTGCCAGTGCCAATTTCGCTTGGTAGGCTATGGAAAGGTACCAAATAGAGTACTGATCAGCAAGCTAATTTTATCGAATTTCCAATTTAACAACGTAACACAACATAACACTATTCGGTATCAAAGTGAAATGTATCGTGCGAACGTTTCATTTGGACTTCCTTGTTCTCCTTGTTCGTCATCAGTCTTGTTTCGTTCGCCGACTGGTTTCGACCCCTGCGGACCCTCGATCCAACGCACCGCGAATTGTTCTCCATGTTCTCCTTTTGCTTCATCTTTGATTTCGTAGAACATGAACACGCACTGAAAACTGAACTTTTTGTTAAAATATTACGGTCAATAAGTCGGATAATCGATCCTTACCTCTTTATAAACTCCACTTTATCAACGGTTTGTAGTCTTTATACAACCTTGTTCAGTTCTTCAGGTTCCGACTCATAAAGAGCACTTTCCAAATCTAGCGCGAATTTTCTCATGTCATCTCCTCGCATCGTCCTAACTTTGCAACCTTCTCTCTTCTCATAATTTCGAAGTTTGGACCTAAATGAGATTATCAACGGGCTATACCTCACTTTACACCTAAATTGGTAAACTTACCACAACGCGCTGGCCTGGGCATCGTAGCATACAACTGCCTCAAAAGAACATTGGTCTCCGCAACGCCGGTCTTCAATTTCTCTAGAGAGATGCGTGCCTCTCTTTCAAAAGATTCTCATGCAGTACTAACTTCGAGATGTTTCAACCTATCCAGTATTTCGTCCACTTTCGGACCATTTGCTCCCGCGCAAACATGACAACAGGTACAGCTGCAAGGTACAACTCTAACAGTAATAGTGACAGGTTGCTGTATTGAAGGCTCACCTATTATTATTACTAGTACTATCATCTGTGAGAACACCAGGCAAACCATCGATAGATGGGGATCTCTTATCCACCTCGAATGGTGCTTCTCGTTTAATGTACCGTCTGTTGTCACGTGCTTAGCATTTGCCTCGCACGCCATTGGATCCCCGGCAAACACGATCTGAACAGGACATCATGCTGGCCCTACAGATAGACATCTACCAACCATACCTTAGCGTTGTATACTCGGTCTCTCCAGGTGACCTTTCTCGTTTCTTCCTTGACCATTTCACCAAGGACAGCTGTGGAGGGAAGAACATCTACCGTCTTTGTGCGCGGGAAGAACGCAACAATCCACAAATCAGTCATTTCTAAATATCACGTTGCGTTTTGATAAACGGTAGTATAATGTTGAGTAGCGGCTGCCATAACAAAGGCATTTCATAACATTTCGGAGAGATCTCCAATATTTATGGACAGCGACCTTGAGACCTTGAGTCCTCCTTGAGTTCATTCCCCTGCTCTACGCGGAACAGGCAAAAGGCGGATCTGTAAACGAAAGGAGGAGATAAGAAAAAGGAGATCAGGTGCATTAACATTCACATTATGTAGGTACGTTCCATTTATGCGCGCCACTGCACGCTGTGCCCCCCCCCCCCCCCCCTCCCCGATTACAATAGCGCCCAGAGTTCTAGCAAAAGCTGACTCTATACACAGGAATACCCTTAGAAAGTCGACATGAACACATATACACTATCGCTTGTACATACAAGATGCATAGAGCCACTTGAAATACAAGTAATTAGGAAGGACAAGTTTCGAGTGAAAACCAACCATTTCCTATCGACTCAGTAATTTTAGCGCATCTCTCGGAATATATATCATTTTATCGTCAAATTAGACAGTCTTCTAGCTCAGCCTGACGCTTCTGAAATCAAAGTGTATCTCTTTCAAATCGAAGGTTTCACACATTAAGCAAAAGGTTCTCAAAAACGATTAGAATAATTGTTGTTATTGGAATATGTGGTATTACTTAAAACTTATTTCTCTTGCCCGAGTGTTCAACTTGAAGTGAAAATGGCATACACAAGAAGAATGACAAGAAGAAGTCAATAATGGGCCCATGAATACGCCTACGACCACGTCAGAGATCTCTTTACCTTCCTCAAAACCATCAAAGATCAAAAGCGAAACACTTCTGATCGTGAGAGCAAAAACTGCCTGAACACGCTAGGTTGGAAACAAGGAGCATGAACGCAACAAATATGTACAAGTATAGTATACAAGTATAGTAAGTATACAATATGTATGTTGGCGAATGACAAGGGAGTGAGCGAAACGTCCAGAAGTTGATGACGGACCCTAATGCACTTTGCCCCGTCACATTTACACACTTGCGAAACTCATATGTTTATGTTTATAAGTCTCACCAAAGCCGTTGCGAAACTCTCAACAAACCACAAATTGTCACTCTGATATTACGATCATGAGGAAGAAACGGAGCTCTATCAAAACGGTGTCTTCATAGGTATTCTGGTTAGAAAGATCGGGGACAGGTCACCTTCAAGGGCTTCATGCAAATTTGCAACATAAATTTCGCAATAACCTACAGCTCGTTAGAATCTAGCTCGCTGCTGCTTACCTGTTTCTAGTTATGTACAGTGGGGTTCAGAAATCACCTTTTGTTGCCAATATGAACATGCAGTCAGCACCTGTAGCAATCTGGAGTTGTCAAGAGACCTCCGGATGTAGAATGAGATCGATAAATGTTAATCGAAATATTTTTGAGATCTCAGTTTGTCGACGTTCGAGTATCAAAAATGGTTGACATAGGATGTTCAGAGGCAGTTTTGAAATACCGGCGAAGTGAGCTTGACTTACAGTACGCGACCCATTTAATATTTGTTGTTGCTACTGACTGTCATATCATCTTATCAACTTTCAAATGATTTCACATTATTTGTTAGCGAATGTTTAGTTTAGAACATCAGTATAATAGCAACACAGGGGTCAATCACTCTTTCCAATGTTTTAGCTCCGTCTCGTTATCTGTGTAACGAACTTTGAGGAAGGGATAATTCAGCTCAAGACATGAAGCAAGGTGGAGAAACTTTAAACACACGGTCATATACACGCGCAGATAGGCTCCTTTCATCAGCCTAGCGTTCAGAAGTTGAGGACGCCGCTCACTGAAGCGATTTGCATCCGGCGCGACGCGTGGCGACCGGAAAACGGCGCTCTGCGGCGCCCTTTTGCGCCGCTTCTCATCTTTGGCGCCGCTTGTGCTTGTTGGACGCTGCGGCATTTCCGGTACTGTACCTGTCATTGCGCGTCCTACGACGGCGGCGCGGTGAAGGTTCTCTATAGCGCCGTTCTCTTCTTTCGCAGAGAAGCTGATGATGGCTGGCGTCACAATGACGGCACCCACTGCGCTCACAATCCCGTTGCTGATGCCCTACAGTTAGGCAATTAAAGCAAAGCGCGTACGAGCGAGCGATTTTCCTGCGAGCATAGACTGGCATCAAAATCCTGCATTTGCGCGTCTGATGACTACTTGAATTACGGAAGCAGCACTTATTAGGGTCGTATGATGACTCTGAGGAAGCTGACCTGGATGTGCGTTTCCTCTGCGGGCTAGTGTTGTTCACGGCGAAGTTGTCACTCAACGTGGTCGAATCCTCGTACCTCTCTTGTGAGGCGATGATGTTGTTGAGGTGACGCATCACTGCGTCGATATCAAACTCTCCTCCTAACTGAAACTCAAGACCGTGAAGCTTCGAATCGATCGTGAAGCTTTGAATTTTCGATCGTGAAGACTAGGTCAAGGATCGGTAACACGTTACGGAAATCCTCGAATTTGCGGAGTCCGTAGAGGATGCCTGAAATTCTAAATCACGTGCTCCTAATCTCTGACCCAGAGAGCCGTGCTGGTGGGAGTTGTTTAAGCTGCTGATGGAGTGTGGCCCGCGTCTTATGCTGACGATCGTAGCGCTTCTTTAACACTTGCACCATCTGATGGTAATAGCACTCTTCTGGATCTATGTCCTGGAGAACTAGAATGAATAGTCGAGCATTCGAATTCGAATAATTCTATTCGTATTCGTATTCGTATTCGAACGTTCGAAAAAACGTGATTTTCGAATGTATTCGAATTCGAATGCTCGAAAAGTTGCAATTCTCTAATGTGTTCGAATTGAAATGCTCGAAAAATCGCGATTTTCGAATGTATTTGAATTGGAATGCCCGAAACACTCGTGTTCGTATGCCCAAATTCGACTGCTCGAAACAGTCGCATTCGATCGTTCGATTGCTACGAAGTCTGCAATCCAACAAAATAACCTGTCTTTCCTGTTTCAAGCATCCCAGAGCAAATAATTTACGTTCCAATCAGAAAAGTGTGGCCCTCATCGGGCACTCAGGGACCGTATATTTTTCGAGCGCAGGACCAGGCTAGGGAAGGGACTCCAGGGTGTGTGCCATCCGAGCTGCTCGTGTGGAAACTGCCTTCGTCGAAGACAGCAGCTCGGTTCTGCGCTCGAAGAGCGCATACAGCTGGAAAATGCGCAGAAAACGCCATCGAATTATGTAGACGTCAAAGACCCCTCAAAGCTCAACCACTCAGTTGAAATGCAAAAATCCCGCAACGCAGGAGAACCAGACCCCGAACTTCCTTGCCTGAAGCAGCGCCACTTTCTACTGCCGCTCAACCCGCTTGACGGCAGTGCAATCACGGGCGTATAAGGCATCGATCGAATGCCCACATGGAGATCGCGTTTAAAAGCAATTCCCCCCCCCCCCCCCCCCCCCCGCTGTGCAATGAATTCGGTCGGCTGTTCGCGGTGGAGCACACTTGCGCAATGCACAGTACAGCATTCCAAACAGAGTGAACACGAAAGCAGAATGAACACGCGATCAGCGCCGCGCAGCGTGGAATCGAGAGGAGTGGCACGACTCACGCAAGTGAGAGAAGGCCTCCGGTGCAGGGTCAAGCGTGGGGTTCGATTTTTGCTGGAAATTTACGACCCCCCCCCCCCTCAGAAGCGGAATTTGTACGACCCCCTCCCTCTCTCTTCCACTGTTTCTGAGGGGGGACAGAAATACATTTCTCTTGTATTTCTTGATTTTTTCAAGGTTTCTTGTGCAGTTTGAACTCTTTAATAGATTCTTCTTTTCAGGTGCGGCTTCGGCACTGAAGAGGACAATGAAACGAGTTCCCTGAACAATAATGTTTTCAAAACACAATAAAATTCTTTAAAATTTTGAACGCTATTTTCGGCACTTCAAAATAAAGATTTTTTGGTAGCAGTTTCCAATCATCACTGTTCAATTTATGGAGTTTTTTTCAGGACACCACGGACACGGAACATTCTTCTATCTGAAGTAGCGACGTTTGCATCTGAAATTGTGCTCTGAAATTGTGTTATATAAAAATCTGAGCATTACTTTCTGACGACGAGTGCTTTCCTTATGAATTTTTTTGAAGCGTTCCTCGAATTGATTATGGAGCGGAAAAAGGAAGGATGGACGATGGACTTCTCTATGGAAATAATGTTCTCCCATCCTAAGAAAACGTCATAAAAAACGAAAATGGAGCTAAAAAACCCCAGCTCTGTACATGATACGACAAAAAACAAGATTCTCCGCAGCGATGACGGAACTGCGATGACGATATGATTAGGATGGATCGCAAGCAAAATTCTCGTGTTTCATGAAAAAAAAATATTTTTTAGCCGAAGCAGACCAACCATACGAATAAAATTTTGCCACAAAAGCTTCCAAGTCATGATCAATGCACAGTGAAAAAATCATGATTTTCTGGATCGAACAGGATGAATCGACCTCCGGTCGACTTTGCACCAACGTCATCGGAGCATGAAACTAAACGTTCACAAAAAGGTTCATAACTCGGTAAGTTTTTCGTATTTTGAAAATTTTTCTAGCCTATCAAGAAGAAGATAAAACGCTCTTTCTCACATTGTAAAAATCTTTTCCAAAAAAAGGAGTCGTCATGCGTGGCTGCTGGTTCGATTTTTGAGCGAAAAAAATTGAAGTGGCTTCACAAAAATATTCATAACTCGACTAATTTTCCGAAATTTAAAAATCCCGCTAGCTTTTCAGAAACTAGAGGAAGAGCCCTTTCTTGCTATATGAGAACTAATGTCCAAAAATTCGGTATTCATGCGCGGCAGGGGAGGTTCAATTTCGGTTCCATGTCGCGAAAATACGTACCGAAAATCGAACCCCCCCCCCCCGCCCCGCATGAAGACCCCTTTCTTGGAAAACGGTTCTTATACGGTTAGAAAGCATATTTGCTCTATTTTTTGATGAGCGAGCGGGATTTTTGATTTTTGAAAAAATAGCCGAGATATGATCAATTTTTGCAAGTCGTGAACTGAATCGCGGATCGACTCTTCGCCGTCGTCATCGGAGTGATCTCACAAAAATATTCATAACTCGATTAATTTTTCGAAATTCAAAAATCCCGCTAGCTTTTTGTAAAGTAGATAAACAGCGCTTCTTTATGGTTACAAACACTTTTAGCAAAAAAGGGATCTTCATGCGGGGCGGGAGGGGTTCGATTTCTGGTCGATTTTTGCCGAATATCGACCAGAAATCGAACCCCCACCGCCCCGCATGAAGATCCCTTTTTTGGAAACCGGTTCCTATATGGTTAGAAAGCATATTTGCCCTATTTTTTGATGAGCGAGCGGGATTTTTAAATTTCAAAAAAAAATAGCCGAATTATGAACATTCTTGTGAAATCACTCCGATGACGCCGGTGAAGGATTCAGTTCACGACTTCCGAAAATTGATCATATCTCGGCTATTTTTCCGAAAATCAAAAATCTCGCTCGCTCATCAAAAAATAGAGCAAATATGCTTTCTAACCGTATAAGAACCGTTTTCCAAGAAAGGGGTCTTCATGCGGGGCGGGGGGGTTCGATTTTCGGTACGTATTTTTGCGAAATGGACCCGAAATCGAACCCCCCTGCCGCGCATGAAGATACCTTTTTTTTGAAGATCGATTTTTACATGGTGGGAAAGCGCATTTTATCTAGTTTTAGAAAAAATAGAAGAGTTTTGAAACTTCTAAAAACTTACCGAGTTATGAGCATTTTTGTGAGATCACTCCGATGACGTCGGTGAAGGGTCGATCCGAGATTCAGTTCACGACTTCCGAAAATTGATCATATCTCGGCTATTTTTTCGAAAATCAAAAATTCCGCTCACTCATCAAAAAATAGAGCAAATGTGCTGTCTAACCATGTAAGAACCGATTTTCAAGAAAGGGATCTTCATGCGGGGCGGGGGAGGGGTTCGATTTTCGGTACGTATTTTCGCGACATGGAACCGAAATTGAACCTCCCCTGCCGCGCATGAAGACCGAACTTTTGGACATTAATTCTCAAATACCAAGAAAGGGCTCTTCCTCTAGTTTCTGAAAAGCTAGCGAGATTTTGAAACTTCGATGAATTGGTCAAGTTATGAATATTTTTGTGAAGCCACTTCAAATTTTTTCGCTCAAAAATCGAACCAGCAGCCAAGCGTGACGACTCCTTTTCTGGAAAACGATTTCTACACCATGAGAAAGGGCGTTTTATCTACTTTATGAAAAGCTAAAAGAATTTTCAAAATTCGAAAACTTACCGAGTTATGAACCTTTTTGTGAACGTTCAATTTTATGCTCCGATGACGTTGGTGCTAAGTCGACCAGAGGTCGATTCAACCTGTTCTATCCAGAAAATCACAGTTTTTTCACAGTGAATTGATCAAAACTTCTAGGGTCTTGTGGCAAGATTGTATCCGTATGGGTGATCTGCTTCGGCTAAAAAATAATATTTTCATGAAAAATGAGAATTTTGTATGCGATCCATCCCCGTCATATCTTCATCGCAGCGGAGAAGCATAGTTTTTATTGTATGTTAAGCATGACTTAAAATTTTATATGATGCAATTCTACTCTCTGTCGTCCTGTCCTTCAGAAGGCAGAAAAAAATTTCCAGCGAGGAGTCCATCCATATTTCAATTGCGATTAGTCATGTCAGAGAACGCAGTAGCCGCATTAAACTGCCGTAACACGGAGATTTTTTGGGGCTCCTGGAAAATTCATAAAGCTTTAGTAGATGTGTTTTCTATGCTTTAAAAGGCAGGTTCTAAAAGTAACGTGTTCCATGTGATTAGTGTGTCGATATCTTTTCGGTAAATCGAGACGTCTGATCATATAGAATATCGTTTCAGAGAAACATAGTTTTATCACTGTGTGTCCAACGGGCTTAAAATTTTACAGGGTGCGATTTCATCTTCTGATGCTGTTTCCTGCAGGAGAGAAATTACTTTTCAAGCAAGTCCGTCCTTCGGTTGCCATTCCGTCATCGACTCGAAGAGCGCTTCAAAAATCTTGTAGGGAAAGCACTTAGGTCGTCCTCAGTAATTAACACTTGAAATTTTATAGAGTGCAATTCTGGAAGTAGATGTCGCTCACCAGGCAGAAAACTACAGTGTCCATGACGTCCTGGGAAAATCTGAAAAAATGAAAATCTCTCATTGACCATAAATCTGCAGACAGGAAATCTTTATTTTTCACTGCACAGTAATCGGCATTAAATTTTTTTTGATATTCAATCCTATTTTTTAACTCCAACGCAAGTGCTTGTATATCTCCGCATTGTCGTAGTAACACCTGGAAAAAACAACTTATTAATAGATGCAAACATCATTTAAAAACCTGAATTTGGAGAGAGTCCTCTGCCAAAACCGAGAGAGTACGACCCCCCCCCCTCCAGACGAGGCCGCAGTACGACCCCTCCCCCTTCGATTCCCGAACCTCAAGCTTGACCCTGCTCCGGCGTTCCGAGCTTCGCCGACGTTCGAAGATCAGAGACGCTGTCGCGTGGGCCAAGATGTCGAAAATTAGGTGGGCCGGCCACGTAATGCGCTTCGCAGACACCCGCTGGACGAGAGCCGTCACCGACTGGATTTCGCGGGATGTCAAGAGAACACCCGGGCGCCCACCAACGCGTTGGTCGGACTTCTTCGTGAAAGCCCTGAACGACCGATATGACGCTCTTCTCCATTGGACCACTCTGGCACGCGACAGGGACGAATGTAGACGCTGCTGGCGCCCGCTCGAGCAAGTCGATGATCAACGGGACGACAGGTGATACAGGTGATTCAAGCGAAAAGCAATCAGTCGAGTCCAAAATGCAAGGTTTCAACGAGTCCTATATCATGAAATTTCTATTCCCTTAAGCTTTCATAGAAGCCCTTAACTTCTTCAGTCACCTTTTCTGTGAGCAAAGTTATCACCTTTCAAACATTGTATATTTTTTTCGAGACACCCTGTATATCCTATTGAATATACAGTAGGTAGAACTAGCTCTGAACTGTGTTGTTTGGGTGAAGTGTTGGCGAGCAGGATTCCGATCATTCCTAATGAATCACTAGAGTACACGTTTATTGTAACAGGCTACATTTGCAGCATCTCCTTCAGTGGCCTTTGCTTACAGCAGAGGAAGACACGTTGAAAAGTAACGGTACATTTTATGATGAAACGATATCAGGAAACTGATGGCATAAAACTTTTGCTCAGTTTCGATTTGTAACCTTTTTTGGTAAAGATCGAAGTTGTCTACGTGATGTTGGTGCACCCTTAAAGTAGAACATGTGCTGCTACATAGGAATGGTAGCATTTGGCAGACTATTGAAATTCATATGTAGATTTATTGAGAACTTCAATTTTGTCCTGTTTTTCACCCTTTGTCGTTGATTGTGTAGGCATAACTTGTGCCTCCGTAAATAAAGATCCACTAGTACCTCTAAATGAAGAGGACTATCGTTGATCCTCTATAGGGTAGCGGCACCCAAAGCGGTCATTATTTTGGAGACCAGGAGGGGAAGGTGAGAAGCTCCCTCGGAATATACATATACGACGACGTTACGAGTAAACTGAGTCATCGCCACCACAAAAGTCACACTGCTCCAACGTCAGGATCGTATGCAAGTCCCTTGACCGTGAACGCAGCAACTATTATACTTCATGGCCGCGCTTACGGGATAGGGTGCCGCAACCTTCACCATGTGGTGGTTCTTCAGGCAGCAGAGCTTCTGGGTTCAGTTGAGCCTCCACTTCAGAGGTTTTTGTGGCTGAAAATGGTCTACATTTCCTCAAAGGGAACGTCCTCACCGCGTTGACTATCTGCGTGACCTCAGCAGAGTGCTTGCGGTCCGCTGCCGCAGAGCCTCGTCGTCGTCTCGTCTCGTCGGCTACTGATTGCGGGTGTCTCGATGACTGTGCGGCGGTTGAACCAGTTCTCTTCCCACTTCTTCTTCCCACTTGCGCCGTCGACCGTCAACCTCGGCACCACGCCCCCTCACGCTAAACACGGGGCCGATGCTGCACCCTTTCGTCTATTTTCTCACGCTACTCCCTTTTTTATCGATAGCCACCGCCAAGGTAACGGAACTTTTGGCCGGAACTACATTTTGGCTCTTAGCTTAGCTTTCTACAAAGTACTTTTGTAATGTATTATTGTTTCCCTAAAAAATCAAAGATAGCAGTCTTAGAGGAGAAGAACGAACAACAAGGATCCCACATTGTTGACCATTCAGCAACTGCACCAGTGGTCCTCTTCCTCAGCGATATTTCTGTATATTTTAATGTTTATTTTTAGATAAAATTTTGCAAAATGCGCCGTATTCATCAGTCAAGAACCCAACTTCGGAAGCGTAGATAATAAAAAAAACTGGTGAGAGGAGTGTCCTTTAGGGACTCCACTAGCAACGGTTGGAATTCTGGAAACGACTCCTTTCCATAACCTGGGTAGCGGATCTTATAGGAGTACCTAAGGCCTCATTTCCACTACTTTTGTGGTTACAAACATGGAGAGTACTGTTGATTGGAAACTGGAATAAGGTCTGTTGTTGTACTTGCGATGCAAAAACTTTGTTTTCGAATGACTGCAGCTGAGTCGACCAGTCACGTTTATCAAAAAACAACTAACCACAAGAATGATAAAAAACTTAATCAGTTCTAACAAATAGGCTTGAAACAATGTCGAGGTCGAGCTGGAAGAAGAGTATGAAGTGAATAAATGTAGAAACAAAATTTCAAAGCGAAGTAAAAAGAGATGGGGAAAAGAGGCTGAATAGAAGCAGAATGTGGTGCGTCGTTTCCTCTGATCCGAAGGTATGCAATGTATCTATTGTCGTAAAAGAAAAGAGGGAAAGGTATGCATTAGACAGTCTCTGTGCCCTGAAGCATAAGCATATAAGAACCCATATTATGTGAAAGCCCTTCCTTTTGAAGAACGTTTTTCTTGTTTAGTAGCCCAAGTAGAGTTGCATTGCTTTTGCCTAGTTAGCAAATGCTGCACTGTTTCATGCTTGAATAAATAAATGTGAGCTATAGCCATTAGCGAACGTTGTCTGTGCGCAAGGGAAAGAGGAGGAGGACGAGTTTTTTTTCAGCGCTTTCTTCAAGCGAGTGTTTGTATCATAGTATGATCCTCACGTGTCAAATTTAGCAAGGACAATAATTCAATGTTTTAAAAATTTCAACTTTCTAGCTGAATCAGTAGTTTGGCTTCTTGTGGAAAATGCAAGCAAAAAAACAGGGCAGTGATTCCTGTTGTTGTAAAGTTTGTTGTAAAGTCAGGATTGCTTATGGTTAGATGGATCTCTCAAATTGAGCCTGTATTGTTGTAATTAGTTTTTTATTTTTGTTGTTTGAATTCCAATTCTTTGCGACGTTTTGAGTCCCCAATGTTCTCGTTGTTCAGGTCACATGTCCGGCGGTACACGGCCACGTGTTGGAGTGCGCATTCGAATGCTGCGCGTCTTTTGAGGGTGCCGATCAGGTGAATCACCGACTTGAAATAACAGTTCGATTCCAGCCACTCCATTGATTTCTCTGAGATTCAGCCACTCCATAAGGGAGGGTTTTTTTTTTTTGGGGGGGGGGGGGGGTTCTTCCGAATGGTGCTAGCATGAAGTCTAGTCGATTGATGTAACGAGAGTGGTCATGAGGGAGCCAATGCCATTCCGTCGGTCAGCGTTTCGAGGATGGGTGGAGTATGGATGAGCAACGCTAACAACTGAGCTCACCACGTCGATGAAGAACAGTCTGGGAAGGATAAGGCGCTGAATGTCTGGCACCCAGTCAGCACATTGTTTTTTCAAAGACTGATCGTGCGCACGTATTGAAGGGGCTTCCGCTCTGGCTGCTTGCGTAGCATTGCCTTTTTAGCCTAATATCAAGTAACCTAAGCGGCAGTGTCCATCCATTGCTTAAGCGACAGTAAACGAGAAGTTGTACAGCACATTGTTACGAACCATGGCATCGCTCAGATACTGAGTTGCCAGAGGTCTAGGTTTTCAGCCATTTGTTGTTTGTTGGTTGTTAGCTAATCCTCATTCACCGTATGACATTCTCGAATTGAGATTATGTGTGTAGTGCCAATCGACCCCTTACCATTAGTGGTATGCATCACTTATTCTGTAACACTCGCCAAGCTATCAATTTATTCATTGTCTCGCAGCCGATGTGTATATCACCATTCTGATATTTCCAGAGAATAGAGAAGCACTAATTTATCTGCGCCAAGAAGAGTGAGGGCTTGGTTTGGGTGGACAATGAGACAGTTCGGACTAGGTGTTACTTTGGGCGTGCAGTATCTACTCGGCCACGCTACACGCGTCCCTTCCAAAAAAAAAAAGAGATGCAAATGCATGGTCCATTCCACTAGGGTATTGATTAAATCTAGTCTTCGTAGCTCCTTTATTTTCCTAAATATGACTGTGACACATGGAAAATCTCCATTTCTTTCAATCCATTAGTCATTCAATAACTTCTCTGCAGCCGGAGTCTACTGTTTGGTTAAGAAGTTCTCGAGAGCTATTGTAAAAACAAAATGTCAATAAATGTGACGCACTGTGGGATGAATCGGGAATCGGAATTTGTTCAAGAGGGAAGTTCACAGAGAATTGTTTTTGTTTGCATGCCACAAATTTCAACTACGCTTTCGAACGCTTTCTGCTTAATGGAAACTTTAGAACTTAGTGAGTGAGAATAAACACACGTGTGTGTTAAGAAGCTGGCAATAGGCTCTGATCGCGCGTGCTCATCTCTCGATTGTATTTTCAAGTGTGGTAGACTAGTCAAGGCTTACAGCTTTTCCAGAGGAGGGGAGGGGGGGGGGGGTGGTTATGAGGTGCCAGTATTGATAATGAGTCATAGCAAATGCAAGATATTCAACCCGTGATCAGTGTATACCATCTTTGTAGGTGAGACTGAACACTTTTGAAATCAAACTGGACACTCATTTAAGCAAGCTTCACGTTTTCAAATCAATCGATCTTCCACATCAAATCGACTGTACGAGACGGTTAGAATAATTTTTCGTTCGGAAAATTTAGTATAATTCTCTTTGAAATTTTTAAAGTTCTGCTGCCCCAAGAAGTGAACACGTTGTTGGAAATTTCATACAGTTTTATATTCTATGGAAATGTAGTAGAATAAACCTTGTTTTAAAGTATAGAAAGGCAGCAATTTTGCTGAACGCTTTTTTATAGACGGAGAAGAGAGGTGTAAAGACGTGTGCGCAACAGACATCAACCCCTGTGACACCCCACGTGCTTCGGTGTCGCAGTCGGTGAGAGTGACGCATCATAGGAGCACACCGGCGGGCTTTTGAGTTGGAGTTCGTGTGCCACCGAAATTTTTGCACATATGAGTTTGTTGTTATTACGCTTGCTAATGATCACGAGAGTCCATGTTAGGCCATCAATGCTTACAACGTACCATTGGTATTTGCGCCTTCATATGTGCTAGTTTCTCAACGATGTGTATCTGCACCAGCACCATATCATACCATATCACCAATGATACCGTAACTGGGGGTTGACTGTTGCGCACATGTTTTTACACCTCTTATTTCGGTCTTTAGAAAAGCATTCAGCAAAAACTAACTGCAATTCTGGACTCCGCACACACGGCCGTACACCTCATCTAAATAGCATCGCAAAAGTTCACCGTGAGTTGGGAACCTTTCCTTGTTAGATGATGTCTGTCATTCACTTGACTTAGCTTTTCTGGCTTTCATCTGTTTCGCGCCTCGAACCAGCATCTTCTAGAAAAGAAACTCAGTGATCGGTTGGAAATGAAGTTAATAGAAGAATTCCTGAACATATGCTAACAGAAGAGATTTCGTCATGCGCACTCCCAAGACGTCACGATTTTTATCTGATTGATGAAACTCGCAAAAGCTAGACGGGTGAGTAGCGCGACCGTCCTTTGTCATCATAAAAATTGCCGCTTTTTGCATTGTAGAACAGACCTCGAACCACCTTTTTCCTTTCAAATATCATTTTTAGATAAAATTTCGAACAAATTTTTATTAATTGGAGCAGGTGAATTAATACATCTAAAAATTGTAATATTAAAGGTTCCTTAGGTAAGAAATTAGTCTAACCTTTTGGAGAGTTTTTAGTTTAATATGGAAGACATTCGTTTTGATTTGGAAGTCTTCTGCTGAATTTGGAAAGCGACAAGCCTGCTTAGAAGAGTGGCCAATTTGATTTTGACAGTGTCAATTTGACGAGAAAAAGATGTATGTGATTTTTAGAGGACGTGTGTGGCCATCTAGTTTCAAAGCAAAATTAGCTCAACACCAGCATGGGTGCCCAGCTACTTTAAATATTTTGACACCATGTACTCACTTTGTATACTTCACCCGCGTGCTGTGTTGGTGTCATCCGCAGGATTCGGGCCTACGACTACCGAAGAGTAGTTGTTGATGGTCTAGTGGTAGCGCTGTTGAAGAAGGCACCGGGTTTCGCATGCGGTCCAATCCACTTTCTCACATTCACATTTGCTGTCCAGGCCAAGCTAGTCTTCCCTTACTGCGGAGCCGGTGAACTGGTACCGGTCTTGCCTGGGAAAGATAGAACACTGATTTACCCATCGACTGGTCATCACAGGCTAAATACGCCTCCACAATTTTCCCACAATATGTAGAAGTGAAATGCAAGGCTCAATCCTAGAGGTACGTACCTACGCCAACATTTACCCTTTATCCTCTACCTGACAGAGTGGCGTCGGGAGAAAAGATGTGGCTCAACTGTAAGGGCAAATGTTTGGTTTCCGTTGCACGCTGTTGTCAGAAAATCTCGATTCTATGCAGATGAAGCTTTGAGATCTTATGCGATAAGTTGCAGGGATACTACTGCTGTGGTCCCGATGAGGTATCTCGAGTCGAACCCGGTCAAACCCGAGCTGAACGATTCATTGCTTACGGCAGCACGTTCCAGTGAGTTTCAATTCTGCGAATGTGTAGATCTGGAGAAAGCTCAATGATGGTGGAGTATATAGTGAATCCTTCTATCCTTCGCCATCAGTGAAGGATAGAGAGGTTTACACTGTATTGTATTTCTCCAGATCTACCCTTGCGTTCATTACATGATATCTGTCTCTGTTTGTTCCTTACTATCTGATGTCTGATATCCCATTCTTTTTCCGTTATGAAATCACCTCCGGTTCTATGGTTTTCTACAAAGCTCCAGAGCTTTCAGTGTATGTGATTGGGGTAATCCTTAGTCATGGGAATAATCACTGTTATTGTCCTGAAAATTAGTTGCGCTAAAGAGTGACGCTCTATTTCGGCTTCAGAGTTGACTACACGCTGCTCATAATCGGTCTGATCGTCTCCGTCGTACTGTCGATTCTCCTGTCGTTCTTCTGCTGTCTGCTCTGCAACGGCTGCTGGCTGCATCGTCGTCGAAATCCTCAACTGTACGAGAGCGTGAACGAGAGCGGCTGGTATCCGATATGCTGTCAGTTTCCACTTCTACATTGTTCGAGGCCTACTTTTCTCACCTTTCCAATGTTTTTGACTTTCTCAGGCATCGTTATTTGATCAAACGGGTCCAATTGCTGTCTGCTTTCCGCTGCAGACTGTAGTGAATAAAACTAGTATAGTGGGACGGACTGTTAACTCATCGCAATTCCTTATTTCCGTCGGTACTTCTACAAAACGACCGTCATAAATGGAAAATAATTAGTCATCCAATCATAATCTCACTCACAGGCTCTGCTTTTTCGAGCTTTACGCTGCAACGTTTTGACAATAGTACACAGCTAAACCTTCCTAAAATGAACTTGTTTGAGCATCACTTTCCTGCCTAGGAAGGCAACGAGAGTCTTCCAATAACAGGTCTGGCTGAAGATAACATTCTTCTGAGCGCTGTTGGTGTCTGTGGGCATCGAGCTCCAGGTTTATCGCCAAAGTGTGTTGCAGAACACTGCCATTAGAGGGTGTCTGCGAACCGAAGCTCGCGATGCAGCTCGAAGAAAACTGTATCAAATGATGTTTGCGTTTGGACATAGAATAGCATTACTGACGTTGAAAAGCTTCAGATAAAGGCAGATTCACCTTTAAAATGGAAAGTGCAATAAGGTAGTCTACAAAATTCCGCAGCGACACAACATAATGTAAAAGTCAATAAGGATGATGAGGCCCATCCTTTTTGTCTTTCTCTCTATTTCCATTGTTTGAGCATGGTTCTTCCATGATGCGTAATGGTGTAATTAATACTCTTCCAATCTGGACACTTGTCATAAGAAAATGAACAATTTTTGAATAAAATTGAACACCTTCTAATTGCGACTAGGACCGCTCTTAGCGGACCAAGATAAATTTCTCATTTAAAAGATTCATTATGACTTACCCTTCAAATTTGTCATTTATCGTTCTAAGAAGAGAACAAAATCTTTGACCTTCATTTTTCGAGAGACAGTAACGCTCCTAAGATTGTTTTACTGTGCACAAAAGTCACAGTATTGCAGTTCTCGAATATACTACAGAGGAGATCAGATCATGCTTTCGACGAGGACGTCACTCTTTTTCAGATCGAGAGTGCAAATTTTAATACCTATTTGAAACTGTGCAGTGGAGATATGCGAGGTGCACGCAGTAGAATTTGCTGCAACACCGATTAGTGAAGTTTTGATGTCAACCAAAAGAAAATCGCAGAAAGTACTTGACTATTCCATGGCGCGATCTGTTCCTATGACATGCAGAAAACGATTTGTGTAACAAAAAAAATCGAATTTTTATCAAAATTCAAATTCTGTATTCATTGTTTTGTGGCGATGAGTTGTACACTTTCAAGTAAAGGAGTCTTCTTAATTGCAAGCTTATTTTTACGCTCTCAAATTGAAACAATTGTCCAGTTTGCTTGGGTAACTTTCCAGCTAGCTTTCAAAATGACAACCTTGACGTAAGTATGATGTATCTGGAATCCAAGAAGTAAGGACAAGTAGTAGTGTAGAGAAAGCAGTGAACGAATGCCACTAGACATTAAACAGATAAGTTTGTGCTGTGTTATTCTTTTGCAATGCCCTACTTATTCGATTTTTGCGCAATATTGATTAGAACTACTACTGTATGCTTTGAGAAATGAACGAAATACGTGGGCTGCGTAGGGCACTGCTTCAGCGGTTTATCTTTCTTTCAGTACTCTGGCTTGTATAACTCTTAGTGTAACTAGGAAAGTTCCTAATGAGCAGAAGGTCAGCCCGATCATGACGCGCCAGAGATAGCCAGTGGGGAGCTGCCAATTCTCGCATATCCGATGCACGAACCGTGATCGTTGAGGCCACGGATCGATATCGGAAATCGTTGACGGAAATCTTTAGTTCAGCGGAGTGCACGGCATTATTTGCTAATCTCTCGCGCAAAAACGGCACCGTTTATTTACAAGTGCTCGTCGGGCCAGTGCGAGCGTCCGTGTGAGCGACGACGAGTCGCCTCGCCGTAGCTATTCGAGCTCCAGTTCGGTGGACAGAAATCGATTCTTAGGATGGATCAATCGATGCCTTGGATTGAAGGCGGCGGAAGTCATTCCGTCTAAATTCAAGCAATTAGCGCTCTACGGTCTTGAAGCGATTGTTTTGGGAAGCGATAGAAAATCTAAAGGCCTGCGTGTGTAGGTAATCTCCTCAAGTTTCTCGAAAACTGCCTCCTTCCTTTAGGTGAGTAGCTGGATTCTCTAATATTAAATCACAATACCCTCTACCTCTTTCTATGCGCATGCTGGCGCAATCGGAGGAGGTGCTGACTACCGTGTCCACTCAATTGCATGTTCCTGGTTTGGATTTCTGGCCTAGGCCAAGCAAGCTTTTCATCTCTTCAGTGTCGGTTATTTATTAGGTTGGCAACTAATTTCGTGGACTCTCAAGAATCTTCAGCAAAACTATCTATTAACAAATAACTAATGACAATCTTTAATTAAAATAAGATCCCTCGGAACGCGTAAGTGCTTCGCATATATCAGGTAGCTGGTCTATCCCACGGCCATAGAATTATTGTGCTTTTAAGGCCAAGAATCTTTGGAGGTGCACTTTGACCCGGTCCACAATATTAAATCGGTATCCAACCAAGAAGTACTGCACCGAACTAAAAATGTGGTGGTCACTCGGAGCAAGGTCTTGGCTGTAAGGTGGATGAGTTTGACGCTCTCAGTCAAGGTCTTCTATTTTTTGAGGCGTCCGGTTAGCTACGTTCCCTCCGTTTGGTGGTGTCAAGAAGCTATTAACCTCTGGGAGCTCGTCAAGAACGGTTCCAGCATTAATGCTGTAATCTACTCTTCTCAACCTGGCCGCGCTCAGGCTGAACTTCGCTGGAATCGGTTCAGACAAATTTTCAGGAGCGGAATTATCTATCAGCAAGATAGCGCCAGATCACACGACACGAATCGGGAGCTTCAAAAAATCGAAGACCTTACCTGGGAGCGTCTAACTCAGCCACCTTACAGCAAAGCTGTGCGCCAAATGACTAGCACCTTTATAGCTCGCTGCAGCACTTCTTGGTTGGAGAACGATTTATTAATGTGGACCATGTCAAAATGCACCTCCAAGGATTCTTGGCTTCAAAAGTACAAGAATTCTACAGCTGTGGGATGGGCCAGGTAGCTGATAAATGGGAAGCAGTCCCGCGTTCCAACAGATCTTACTTTGGTTGAAAACTGTTATTTGTTATTTGTTTATGAACACTTTTGTTGAAGGCGCTTGAGAGTCCACGAAATTAGTTGCCAACCTAATAGTTCCAGGCTGGAATGGATATAGCACCGATTTGTACATCGGCTGGCCACCGCAATTCATTCTAATGTTCATGTTGCCTCCACAACATTTCGTAGCAGTCGTTTGGCGCATCCCAAAGGCGATTGATTAACGCCTCACTCACTCACTCCTACGGGATGTCGTGTACACAATTTTATTCCGTATTTGGAAAAATAGTCATTAGACAACAGACACAAAAATCGACAAAATAGACAAAAATAGACATAGACAAAAACAGACACATTCTGTATCCAGACGATAAACAAGTTAGTACTTTGCTCTTCATGGAGAACCCTGGTACGTATTTGCTCACCCCAGGAGCGTTAGGACACTGGGTTGGCATAAGCGGAAAACTCGAACCAAGAACCAATCGGGCGTACGCGATAGGCGGCGCCTCCTCCGGCTGCACTATCATGCGCTCGCTCAACTTGTTAACATAAGCATGGATGACAGAGTTTCGTAGTCGAAAAGTATGCTGATTCTATGCTTTACTCTGACATTTTTCGTGAGCAAAAGCGTTGATACCCGATTCGAGCGAACTATCTAGTACAACTATTGATTTGATGTGGTCCCAAGAATTGTCTATTTCTGTAACAGAAAAAACTATTTTGTTTGTGGTGGCCTTCAGAATTCGACAGCCACAAACAACACTACGATCGCTGAAATTTGCATATTCATCATAGCATCTATGTAGAAGATAAGATATCATGGGTGGATGCTAGGATTATAGAGAATCCATAGATTTATTGGACTTTGGACACATTGTTGCATAGTTTATGTTGCTTTCTTCAATTTGAGTTTTGAAGCTATCCAACCAAGAAGCTTGTCCTTCAATCGAAAGCACGAAACAATAGAATTTTCGAGGTCGTCTCCTGCAATGCATACATCATTACTGCTCCATGTATGCTTAAGCAATTATCATTTCTATGCAGTCTTGCGCCAGAGCGGAGCGCAGCTTCAATACAGACATTTTCGCCCTGCATGCAAGCGGTGTTTACACTGACACTCGAGTAAACAGGGCGTCGTCCTGCAAAAATGCATGGCGTCATGTACGCAACGAATAAGCGTTAAGATTTTCGCTTTCTCGCTCTAAAAGACGCCATAGACCCTACGATGACCACTCAAACAGTGATATATCGGAGCTGAGGTCGTGTTGGGGCATGGAGCACCATTCATGTATTTATTTCTAGAAAGTGTTATTTAAATGCACCAGATCCGTAGTCATTCGCACTGTTTGAGCATTGCAAAGCAGCTCTCCAGTGCCCTACATGCCTAGGAACCAGGCAGTGGTTACCGAGTTTTCGTGTTTTAGCTACTGAAATATTGTTTTTGTCGGTGGCTGCGTGACGATAATATTTGTTCTGCCATCTGGGTTTTCATCGAAGGGCTTATATGCTGTCTCGAGCTCATATTCGTTTACATACATCGGAGAAAAAGGAAAAATGCTTTCTGCGGCGTCGATGCTGCACGAAACAAGAGGTTTTGCGACAGTCTCCATTGAGCTCAACCTCAGTGTCTTATAGCACGTAAAATTCTTGAGCACAGCGCATTCAGGGAGTTCAGCCCCAGGCGAACTTTACGTACCGTTTGCTTGGTAGATGCCAGTAGAGAAATAAAAGGTTTGCATAAATGAATTGTTTCGAATGACACCCAATTATTTTTAGTACCATTTCAACCATTTATTCTGCGTATAGGAGGAGTACATCGCAAAGGCGTTTGCAAAATCGAAGCGAGGCAAATCATAGCACCAGCTCTGTGAATGAGTTAAGAGAATAAGCCAGAAATAGGACTTTCCTTTTTCTAGTGGCTAGCTCGTAATGTGCCGGAAAGGAAACTTGGCGTTGATAGGGCTTGAAGTTCATTAATTGATTTCATAGATTTCTTAGAACTACCTATGCCCTGCCTTGATAGCTCTGTGAATGAGTTATTTCTTTGTTCGTACACGGAATAGGTGTTTCCTAACATCACAGGTGCTAATCGAACAAATTTCCATGATGATGAATACCAGCGTATGTTGTTCAGAATGCTCTCATGTTTCAAATTAGGATCGGGGTCCCTTTCAAATTCGCAAAAACTTCATTAGAGCAAATAGGCTATCAGGCTACATAAATTGCGTGTTCAGCCGACGCTTCACCTATTTACGTTGATATTCGTGGCTATCAAAACAACGACGAGTTTTCAACCATTTATGACAATCTTCCTGACTTCTAGTATGCTCGATTGCGAGGGTGGCGCTGCTGAATGTCATGAGATACTGATGGTGAGAGGAAGCGAAACTTCTAGCCCAATTCAGCAACCTTTTTCAGAGGTGCATAGGTCACTTCTCGCTGGTCGGTCCGCTTTTTTACTGATGCCCAACCTGTTCTGGAGCTCGCCGTTGCTATGTAGTCCTCAACGGCAACAGCAGCAGTCGAATCGGAGTTGAGACTTGGTGCGCACAGTTACTCAAAGGATTACCAATGTTCGCAAACACCTACGGAGCAAGGGAGGATTTGCAGCTGCCGGGGGAAATTGGAGCAAATTGAACAACTTACGGGGGTCTTCACCATCATTTAACGAAAACTGATGGGATTAGCAAGAGTAGGGGCGATTTTTCTACCTTGATTTTGGGAAACACCTAGTCTGTGTAGGTGCGAAGAAATAACACATGGTTCAGTAATAAAGACAGGGCACTGGTCATTTTATGGATTTTATGAAATCATTTCAAAATCAAAATTCGAAAAACCAATTTTTATTGTGCCGCGATGTAGTACATAGGAGGAAGAAGCCCTCCCCATCGAAAAGAAGAGCAGTGGTAGCTTGCATCCTTTGTGGCATATGACAGCAGCAGGCGATGTGCCTAAAACAAACATTTCATCCTGTTCCTATTATCTACTAATAAAACAGTTGATAAAGGATGGCATGCATTATTTTTTGTGACGCGCCACGCACTCTACTTTAACGGGATGTTGGGAATGTCGTAGAGGCAATCTGGCTGTGCCTTCGAACTATACGGTGAATTGCGGAGACCTATTCGTTGGACAGCCTGGAAAGTCCGGTGCCCATTCTCCGATACGAGAGTGACGGAGAAATTGGTCGGCCTGGACGTGACAAGAACAGAGGCTCGAACTATCACGGGGGTCTGCAAAAGCAAAAGCCTTTAAAGCTGAAGAAGTGTTGCTGAACCTATGTAAGTATTAGATGAGATCATGAAGCTATTTTCCAATCGAAATGCTCTTCAAAATGAGGGCTAAAGCGGTCTAGTTGGAGGATAGAGAATAAAGAACGGTATTAATCTGCCCTCTTTCTTAATTCTCTCTAATTCTTCCCTCTTTTCTGGTTTTTCTTTTTTCTAATTTTCCCTTTTCTTTTATTTAATGTTGTCTTTCAATAGCCAAATTAATTTGCTCCTTCTGCGATTTTCTCCCTTAAAATGTGTGGTTCGTATTGTCAATAAATAAATAAATAAATAAATAAATAAATAAATAAATAAATAAATAAATCCATATTTGGGATGCGCCATGAATTTACCGCATGCATCCATGGTATCATCTCAAGGAGGGAGTTTGAATAGTATTTAACTACTGTAATGGCTAATCGATGAGCAAGGCAGGGTTTTATCTACAGATCCGGAGGCATGGAAGGCTTGCTTGGCGTGAATGGAAATCACCTAGTCTTGAACTGAAAGCAGGTGTGTGCGAAAGCCGTTCCCTTGTCAGACGCACTACTCGTGCCTTCAAGCTCTAAGCTTGGTGAAACATAATGCCTTTTGGGAGCTCCATGGGCATATTTGGCACGCACATCGTTTCGATGCTCTAGGCTTTGATACTTAGAGAGCTGGCACTTACTGTTCACCCACGTAGGCTAATAGATTGTTTGAATTGCTCCTGTAGTATGTGATACACGATTCTGATGAGATTAGCAGTTGTTCTATTTAGTTACTGGGCGCATGCTTCCACGTAAAATCAACATCGATCGTATCGTACACACGTAGTATGTCTGGTGCATCCTGAGAACGCTTAATTCTGCTATTCATCTCATCGTTTGTTCCACCATTTAAGCGATCAAGTGCTGTCCTAACCAGTATGATTTCAGCATTTTCGATCGCGATTGATTCACGTCCTACCTGTCTGCGAACACCTGCTCGGTCTCCCATAAAAGAATGGTGTTTTCTATGCGATGGGTTAGTCATCGGGAACGATCGCGGCCACACCCATCGGCGAGCGGGTCGATGACGAGCAGAAACTGTTCGGAAAGGAATTAGACGTGTCGGGACGAACTGCGCAAGCGGGGCTGGGTAACACATTAGCGTGGGAAAACTGGGGCGACCCCGTTTCTGCGGGCTGGTTTCGGCTCCTGCTCACTGATAGAACGAAGAAAAAGGGCAACGAATTTGGAAAGCCATCATATGTACACAGTCACTGGTGGGTATCAGAAAATTCTATAAGATAGAAAAGGATTATTGAGCAAATGGACTCCAAGACGGCGTATTTGATTCTGCGTACAGTGCGCATCGGAAATATACTCCATCCTAAGGGTATTAGATTTCATTGTAGTGTATGATAGTCAAGATTAGTGCCGTCACGTCGTAGACGACCTATCATACGTGCAACCTGATTCTGATTCAGAATCGTTGAATAAAATTTCCCGCTTAGCGGTCTTCATCGTATTTTTACTGCCTTTTATTGAAAAACCTTTCTTGATCAAGAGACCACCATAATTTCTCCCAAAGAGGTAAAGGTTGGCGCCAGTTAATCCTTTTATGGGATGCGCCTGGAATTGTAGTTTACTATTACTGTTTTTTACAAAGCACGTTAGACACAACCTAGCTTCAACTAATTTGCAAGAGCACAACAGCACCAACTGAATATTCAAAATCAATCAAGCCACATAGCTATCAAGTGCATACGCCATTCCAGACCTAATAGCAGGTCCCCGCTGTCCGCCTATATGCCGAGCAGGGATGTGCGGAATTTCCGTTTCCGTGTTCCGAATTCCGGTTTCCGGTCAGTTTGGGCTCTTCCGTTCCGTTCCGTGTTCCACCTGTTTTTGGCCGGAAGGTGGAAACGGAAATGAGCACAGTTCCACACTGTTTTCTATTGAACACAATCAGCATATAAATTAAAAAGAGTCCTCCTTCATATAATTGTGAGAGAAATACTGTTTTACAACTCTAGTAATAATATTCTTGAAACTGGTTAGACTACCAAAAAAGCACTCAAAAATGGCAACGGCTCGGTGTGGAGCAAAATTAATGTGCCACAAATGCTAATTGTGCATTGTATGTTAAGAAAATGCACTCAATATTGAATGATGATAACATTCTTGATCCATTAATTACAAATAGCTACAAAAACTTTGTAAGCATATAGCGCAGTGTAATGAAACAAAAGGTTCAGTGAAGGTTGTGGCATGCGGTTGTCAGCTCCAAGATTGCATTGGTGTTCCTAATCGAAGGTGTAAATTTCAATTTTCAATTTCATTAGGTGTGATACTCATCCACCTGGAGTTATGCAATTAGTTTTTTAATGAAGCATCACGAATATCTAGTATGAGCTACTATTTGATTGACTATGGTGACTTATTGAATTTTGACACAAGACTATTGCTTAGAGGACCATCTAGGCACTATCCAGCTCTGTCACCTTGGGCGTAGGGTTTCTATGCTGGCACAGACTGATTATTCCTGTGGAAGTGTGGATCCACCATGATTAATCAGTCATCCAGTTATCATCTTAAATTCCAGAATGAATTCTGAGTACTAGTTTTGGTTTTGGTGATTACAATGTAATTGCTAATGTTGTGTATGTAGATATCTGTGCAGTCACACAGTCCATGATACTCAAGTGATTAAGTCGGTTAAGTCTACTGTTCAAAAAATAGCAGCATCAAAAAAGTCAGCGAAAACCGGTTGCAGGAACTAGATATGGAAAATGGGAAATAGTGAGACAGGACCCTGAGTTTGTTTTCGTTTATTGCTCCAGCCATAGCTAAAAGGTTATCATCACAATATTATGAACTAATGCCTCGTTGTGTTATGTTATGCTGAGGATGAGCATTAAACTGTGGAAGATTCTGCTGCTCGCAAAGTTCTGAGCAAGAAAAGTGCAATAGAAGCAGCTTTTGACGCCGTTTCAGATAGAATTTTTGAAAAAATGGCGAACATGTGTCATTTCCGTTTCCGCGTTTCGTGTTCTGGCTTCTGGCCATTTTTCAGCGTTTCCGTTCCATCTTTCGCCTTCCGCTTTTTCCAGAAAAATTTTCGCACATCCCTGATGCCGAGAGCCAAAGAGTTTGAGTGATGAGACCCTGCCCTGCGTGTAAACATGTGCAGCTGAATGCGTGCCTTAGGGCCTGTTCGTACTTCGCGACAGCGGCGACAAGAGCGCAGCGCGCGTGGCATGCGTGGCGTGCGGAAGTATGAACAGGCGACACAAGCGACTAGAGTAACAAGAGCGGTTGGGGCGACAAGGCCGGCGCTCGAGTATGAACACTTTTCGGCGGCGCGCGTTCTGTTTGAACCGATTCGCACGTTTTGCACGGGCGACGGGAGCGACGAGAGCGACAGCGCCGGCGCTCGAGTATGAACACCATTCGCCGGCGCGCTCGGTTTTAATCGATATGCATGTTTTGCATGGGCGACAAGTCCCTCTTGTCGCGAAGTATGAACAGGCCCTTAGAGAGTCAATATTTAATTTTCTCCGAGCCACTCTGCTTCTGCGTTCGAAAACATCAAAGAATTTGAAGGGGTCATCGTGAATTTTCCTGCGAATTTCAAGCGAATGTAATTTTGACAGCATTGCTAGGAACTATGTTGGCTTAGGACCACCTGTGTGGCCTTGTATAGATTTTCCGGTGAAGTTATCCCAAACATGTAGCTAACACCTTTTCCTCACATTTTGAAAGGTTTTAAATTCACAACTCGTGATGCTGTGTACAGACAAGCCTATTGTCTTATCGAAAGCCAAGGTGTTTTACAGAGCAAACCTGGTTTGAAAACCAATCTTCCAGCACCTTGGAAGTAAAAACAAATATTCCAAATAACGATTTTTTAAAGGTGCAAAAGGTGAATTCCACATTTGCAAACCTTATCCAAGGCATATTTTGCACGGTTAAAGCCTTTTTTCTTTTTTGAACTGCATTCTGCAGAAATGTGGTATATTCTCACGGTTAGACCATCAGTAAACATTGTAAATCACTCTGCCTCCCTTTAAAAAAGGAGGTAAATTGACAGAATAAAGAGCGAACGATATAGGAGGCAGTGAACCTCCTTGAGGGATCCCGCTAACAATAGCTTTGACTGTCATAGAACTTGAACTTACACTCAGTTGAAACTTACCCTCTTCACTTGAAACTTACCCTCATATGACGGGGGATGTTTGACTGCACTTTTGACCCACGCAGTAACTCCTGGTTTCAAGGCGACGGCCGGTCTTTTCTTCTTTCACAGACAGGCAAGCAACTAGTTTAATGACCCGGGAAGATTGGAGAGCAGCTGAGCCCCGAGTAGGGTTTGTAGTGCACAAAACGGCCACTCCATTGTGCGACAGCGGCGCACTTACACTCTCTGAAAGACAGAACGTCATAATTTAATGAATGAATATGAAGTATATAAATAATGTAGTGGACAAGTCCTGGTAGCCGTTTCTTATGCTTCTAGAAACTCACGATGGGTTTGAAAGTACGCTATGCCACCAATAATGGATCGCCTTTTAATCAAGCGGTGGAGTAGGTTTACGTAAAAAAAGTTTTTTGCGAAATCCAGAAAAGTTTTTGTCGTACACTCCTACACTGCTGAAGGTCAATTTTGTCCGCTATTCGACTGCCGAGTCAACGATGACTTTTGTTCCTTTCCATTGTCTGTGTTCTGAAAGAGTAAGCAACACAAGTAGAAAGCCCTGCCATCTTGTTCATGCCTTATGTGCAGTCTGAGTCACTGCATGACCTAAAGGCGCAGCATGCACTCTTCTTTCCTAGCCGGCTACGGTGTTTGCCCAATATGAACCTCCATGCTCTACTCTATGTTCACCTTTACCGACTTTCTCCAACACTCGTTCTTTATCTCATAAAACACGTTGCAAATCAAACCTCCTCGTGCAGCGCATGTATTATTATCATGCACTCGAGGCAAAGGAAATGATGCTCCATGGAGGCGTTTGCTTTACGAATTACTGTCTTTGGAGCAACATGGTGCGCAGCACATATGAAACGACGGAGAACGAGCAACGGAGAAATGGAATGTTGACAAATCATTAAGGAGTAATACATTGTACTGAAAACACATTTCTGTTCCCCTCCGAGCATTCATCCATGCTCCATCACAGATAAAGTACTATTATACGGCATAGCCTTTAATATGATACTTAATTTCTGAAGCTAATCATAGCCTTGAGCGCTTAATGGATTCTAGGTTCTCTCATATTACCGGAAGTCATTCACATCTACGTGACTATTACTCTATGGAATTTGATTACAACTTAGTGGGACACTTTCTTCAAATTATATGTTTTCACGAAGGTATTTGGATGCAAATCAGATTTCCCATACAAGTTGTTACAGGTGTTTTGTATATTTTTTGTTTTTAAAGTTGATTGCTCATTACAGGCGGATTCGGAATTCCTTTGGGGACGGTGGTCTTTTCAACGCATCCCCCGCACTATCGCGATGATAACGAAATGTATCACGGCTCATCAACGTCGAGCTTGCCTTCATCGAAGCAAAGGTTTGTCATTCGGAGAAGTTCTAGATTAAACATCAGTCGTCGCAAGGTAGCAGCACCACCCGTCAAGCTACGGTATTCAGCACTCAGCGGGACAAAAAATCGGAGAGGGCTTTTCTTCAACAGAAACCAAACGCGGCATAAGACGTGAAGAAACGTCGATAGGATACATTCTGGGTCGTTCCACTACTACCAATAATGCTAGACAGACTGGAGGTTAAACCTAAACTATACTACGATTCAAAAGCCGTATAGTAAACGAGAAAACTAAATATTTTTACATCTCTACCATCTTACGATTTGAGCCCTAAAAGCGAAGTTAAGCTTCTCTCTTTATTAAAGTCATGAGGCACATTCTTATTCTTCACGAAAGAATTGCACAAGCTGACACTGAGCGTGTTGCATCCGCCCCGAGATTGAACTCGCACTTCAGCCAACAACAGAAGTTAGATGAGGCTCATCCAAGGTTCCTCCCCCCCCCCCCCCCCCCTCCTTCGTTCTCTGGTAAAAGTCAACAAGGTAACTGAAAATCTCTCTAATCGAGGGACTTATTTATATTTATACCGACATTGTCACAGAAGCAATCGCATAAATAAAACAGTGCAATATAATAGAGAAAAGGAGCAACAAGGCATGAAATAAAAAAATAGGAAAAGTTAAGGAGCTAGTTTGGTTTTCGTTTCGCCCGGGCCCTTACACAAAACCAAACTTAGAACTACCCGTAACCTACAACCATGCAAACCTAGTGTTTTGTAATGTCCTCTGGTCCTGATAATTGCTCGAATGGGTTCCCAAAACAGAATCCCTAGTTGGAAAGAAATTGTGAAAAAAACACGGAGAGAGAGAAAACCCGGAACAAATCCGAACAACGCTGCCTATCGCCACAGTCAAGCAGTTGAGACGCACTCTCCTCTTATAAGTAGATACGTAAGGATAAAAAGGAAACGTTTTTCGGGCACTTCATTCTTATAAGAATTGTAGTGTTTTCAAGTGCTACATTCCGTTATTTATTTCATCTATTTTCTGTCATTCATTCATCACCCCTCTTCACTCCACACTACGTTATTAGCCGTGCAATAGTCTTGACTAGGTTAGAAGGCTGACTTTTTGAAAGGAACTTTTCCAGAGAAAGACTCATGTGTGCAGGTGCCATATTTTACTGTTTAGGGTTCGCTTCAATCCGGACGGAACCCCACGAGGTGTCTTGAAGAACGGACACGACAACTATTGATTGCATCCATTCACAACATGTTCCTTTGCACATATGTGAAAAAAGCTCAAATAAAAAGTTTCTGTATGACGACCCAAGTAGTGGATCAAATCCTCTGCAGCAGCTCATGAGCAGCAGCACTTTGAAAAAGACTGGTTGGGAAACTTGGCAATACCGAACAACGAGAAAAGGGAGAAAACAGAACAAGGAGGAAAATCGCAGTGGAGTGAAGTGCCAAATAATTTTGTGGTGCACAGACCGGCTCCAGTTAAAACACAACAGTGAGTGACCGCATGAGAGTCTCTGTTAGCACGGGTTGTATTTTTGACCGAAGGCAACCACTCACATAAGAAGCTCAACGAAAGAAAATTAACGCCGGAACTTCGGCACCTGACGTGGACGGACGATTAGAAGCAAGCAACGGGAGAAGTCTCTAGAGAAGTAAGCTCCTTTTTCAAATCCTCATGTTTGTCCTAATCCAGTGCATATAAAAGACCTGATTTGTTCATTCGCGTCCAACAGGTGTAGGCACACGGGCCAGCCGAAAAAGATCCTGATTGGCATTAGTGATCGCTGTTCAGGCATAAGCATGTGAGATAGAAATCACTGGAATATGTTGGCCATTGGACAGGTGGCCTTTACAACAGGTTAATAGCATGAACTGGGTAACCACAAGCGATCGATTTTGTCGATTTTTCAAAGCAGACCGTTTGAGGTGCAGGTTACGCGAATGTATTAGGTAAGTTACGCAACAAGAGAACAGCATTGGTTACTATCAACTACTGGGCTGTAGCCCCAATCAAAGCTGCTAACCGCTTAATCTTACCACAACTTATTGTTGTTGTTTTATAGCACTACTGTGCTGCTTAACTGGCGATGATCTATTTTTGCCTACCAACTAACTTCATCAACTGAGATGCTGTCATCGCGAGGTAAATGCCTCACCTCTACTGGAGTAACTACCCCTTCCACTGTTTTTCCTCGTATAAGTACATAAAAGATCAGCTTAAGCATGAACATTAACAAAATGAAAGTCGCGGTTATCAAGTGGTGTGAAACGCAAACAGTGAATCTATGAACTATTTCACACCGTCTATCTGGGAATTCTGTGGATTTCTACATCTGTCTGGCAAGAGAGCTCAACATGATGATCGACCTAGTTTCCGAAATACCTTGCACGAAGCGCGCATGGACAGCTTCCAATTGGATTCAAGTAGTGACGGAGCAGATAAGCGGCCTTTTATTATATACTCCCGCCCCGGTCGTCGTCAATTCGGACAGTGGCGCGATTGGTCGCGCCGCGATCCGAGCTATTGTATTTATAAGCCGCATTCACACTTTGCAGTTGGTAGTGGGCAGTGGAATGTGGGTGCCAGGAATGCCCAAGCTCATTCCTCACTGCCACTGTCGCTGCGGAGTGTACATGCGACTATATCCTTGCTGAAGGGAAGGCCGCGGCGCGGTGCGATGAGATGCGGCAGGGTAACATTAACCGGTTTAGGCCTTTCTTATACTTTCGCAAACGTGTTGCAAGGCGTGTGCTGGTCGGTTATCAGTTTTTCGCTAAAAGCGGCTGAATGAGCATGAATTAGAATGAAAAGATGTTTAAATGTTAAAAGCTCAAAAACGAAACACAAGTATGTGCTTATTTTGCTTTTTTGTAATCCCCTCAAAAACGTCTGGTTCACCACGTCAAATGGAGACTATACCGTACTCTTCTTGAAAGCGGCGACCCGCTGATGAACTTGTTTATTCTTTCAAGAGAATCGAGAGATGACGAAAAAGGTTTTAAAAAAGCGAGGACGAGGAGGAGGAGAGTTTGACGTTGGTGGTCCGTCCGTGAGGGAATCACGACCTCCGTCGGGCGCTGCAGGTGTTGAATTGCCGCTGACGTCTGACGCCTGGTAGAGCTCCCCTCTGCACTGCAAATCTTCGTGACCTTCAGCCACAAGTTAGCGAAGCAGATCGTTCTTTTCAGAGGGAGCCATAACTGCATCAAACAGACCTCTCGGACTCAACAAGGCAAGGGAGCGAATGCTGTCATCGCAAATGCTACCACTTTACCTTCGAGCTGCTTGTCAACCAAGGAATTTCTAGTGGGGGTAGAACGACAAAATTGAGAGCAAGCGCAAAATGGCAATACTGAACTGTTGAGTTATAAGGAGTGTTCTATTAGATTTCGGGGCTTATATTCGAGAACTCCTAACTTAGCAAACGCTTCTTCACAAAACAAGAAGCGTTTTACTTACTACATCTCTGACATTCTTAGAGGTCGCAATTGCCAGTGAAAGTACGCAGTCTTGCGTACAGTAACCGTCGCGGCGCTCCACCACCCGCCGTTGTCATGGCGGGCCAGCGGCAGCTGCCAGACTCTGCTGCCGGCCATGGTCCACCACATGTCTAGCTCAGTGGAAGGCTCCTGGTAGTCATCAGAAACAGCAAAAGTCGAAACAGCAAAAGAAAAAGCAAAAGGCATATTTTCAGAGCAATGTGTTACATGTTTGTTTTAAGCCTAGACCGGCTGGAATGGAAGCTATATACTCTCGTATGCATTACCAGACGTTCAACGGCCTAGCGGCCGCCAAACGTCTGGTTGGGGGCTTCGCCCCCAAACCCTGAAACCCTGAAAAACTTCTTTACACAGACGCATACCATGCTGATTCGGTTTGCTCATGTCCGAAACCTTCTGCGATTGTGATACAGCTGTTTCATATAACTGCTCTCTTGAAATGAAGTTCCCAATAAAGTCATCACTGTTAGAAGATGGAAAGAATCACACAGATATCATCCATTGAGGAGATAACCTCTCTCCTATGTTTTAGAAAAATGTTTTCCTCAAAACTGTCAATAATAAGAGATACTAAACGGATAAGCGAACGCGCCTGCCTCTGTACGTCGGTGACACGTCTTGCAATCCCAAGCGGCCTTTGACCGACATCGGAGACACGTCTTCTGAACGCGGAAGCCCGTTGCCCCCACAAAACTGACACATCTTTTGAATCCGGACGCCACCCCCCCCCCCCCTCCACACCCCACCTTACTGGTTCTCTCGAACAGGTCATCCTTTAGTGGTCCCCTCTTGCCCGCTTCAGCTGCTGGACCCCTTCTTTTTGATTGCCCTTATTGGTAACCATCCTTAATTAACTCCTCCTTTCTTGTTCCCTTATTGGTAACCGTCTACTGAACACCATTATTGGTTTCCCCATTCCCTTGGTCCCGTCTACTGACCCCATTTTAGAGATCCCGTATTACTGGTTCCCCGTCTCCGTGTCACCTCCAGCCCCCCTCCCCCTTCCAGGTCCCTTTACGAATTTCAAGAATTTCACTTTTCAAGTTATTCCCCCCCCCCAAACTTGTCCTCCCACGCTCACGGCGTGACATCGGTGACATGCCTTCTGAACCCGGACATCGTTTAATCGACATCGTTGACTCGTCTTCTAAAGCCGGACGTCTTTTGAAGGACATCGCTGACATGTCTTCTGTACCTACCCCCCCCCCTTCCCCCTTTGCGCGACTTCGGCGACAGCTCTTCCGAACCCGTTCGCCTGTTGCACGACGTCGGTGGCACCTCTTATGAACCCGGACGTCTGTAGAACGACGTCGGTGACATGTCTTCTGATGGTGAGTACGAAAGCCCTTTGCGCGACATCGGTGACACGCCTTCTGACCCTCTCGACCTAACATGGGTGACACATGGTCTGAACCCGGACGCCTGTTACTCGACGTCTAGGATAGGAAAGGCCAGACGGATAGGCAGACGGACGGACAGACGGACGGACGGACAGACGGACGGACAACCGCTTACTCTTTTATATATAGTAGGATAGGATATTTCGCTCATACCCATTATCCTTTACTATCTGTTTTTTTATATTGAGTGTGTAACTGCTAGTATATATTGTTCATTACATAATATTACTTTTTTCCACCGCGTATTAAATACTATTTTAGTGTTTAATGCATGATAAAAATATAATATGGTGAATAATACTATTATAATACATTGCTGAATAGTAGTGCACTGCCACATTTATGAAATTAAGTTTTATTTTTGATAGTATTAAATATTTTGTGTTTTTATTATTATACTAATTACTACTAAATAAATCCGAATTATCTGATGATTACATGTGTAAATGTTAAAGGACTAAATCTTACAAGGAGAGCCTCCAGAGTGGCGGTGAGCTTTTGCGATGCAGTTTTTACAGGATGTAGGGTCCCGTGTTGTGAGCCCAAAGCCATAGTTAGTTTTATCGGAATGCTCTTCTGTGGTCGAAAAAAATCGTGTGGACGCATGAGCGCGAAGTTCATGGCGCCCTGCTGCCACCCAGCTGAATGTGGCCGGTTGGCCTAGTGATAGTGGGGTCGCCTCTCGAGTGCACTGAGCGGGTTTAATGGTTCGGTCCCCGGTGTTGCCGGTGTTTTTGCACACATCGGATCGTTATTATTATGGACTTGGGTGATCACAGCAGTCAATTTGTACACGATTAGTGCTTTTAGTATTTAAACCTAGCCTTTTTGGGCTTTCATTTGAGTTACCTCTCAATAGATCGTATTTACGCTGTATCATTCTACAAGTGCTCCGACACGCCTAACGGCGTGTCTCGCACTTGCGCGCTTCGCGCGGCTTTGTAGCATCACTGACTGACTGGAAAGTAGTTTTTGTAAAACATAAAATTCGCTAGCATCTAGGACTTGGTGCGCACTTTATCGGCATCAAGTCCTTCACCACTTCGGTACCTTCATCATAGACATTCTTCCCTGACCGACCAGTAATGTCACTGGTTTGTGCTGCGCAGTACTTCTATCCCTCAGTTTGTTCCTCCGCAATCGTTCTCATGCTCAACAGCTAGCGTTTCAAGTTGTCGTTGGTTTCTTCTTACTGGATCTAATTGCTGCTCCGCCTTTACAGGTCTTCCCTCCCCTCTTTAGTCCTCCACCTTCCTGGTCCCAACTACTGGCCCACTTCTTTGTTTCCACTATTGACACCAACAGGTCTCTTCTTGCTAGTTTCCCCGCCCTGGCCGCTCCTCCAGGTTCATTCTTTCCTCCCTGGTCGCTCTCCTGGTCCACCATAGAGGTCCCCCTTACCGCCCTTTTCCACCACCCCCTTAGTGGTCCTCCCATGCTCAGGGCGCGGTCGGTGACACGTATTCAAAATCGGATGATGCTGCGCGACGTAGTGGGCACGTCTTCTGGATCTAAGAGCTCAGAAGACCCGTCTTCCGAATCCAGAAGCTCAGGAGCGCGCGCAGTCGCCGCTCTGTCGAGCATGATGAGGCTATGTATGCGTATGACAGATTCCTTGTTCTCCGTACGAATTCCCTTACGGCTTCCTTCTTGTTGGTTCTGGTCCCACTCAGGTCCCTTCTTTCAGGTAGATTCCTGCTCCACCTGCCCCCCCCCCCCCGGATCTTTACTACTACTCTGACCCAATTAGGCCTCCCACGCTCACGACGGCGAGCGAACGTCCATTGTGTGACGGTTTCATATCCTCTAAATCCGGTCTCTCTTAATGGTAATGGATCCCCTTGCTGGTCCTCCTTACTGTCCCCCTCCCCTGATTGGTAACTCCCTATTGATTCCTACGTATTGCCTAAAGTCTTCTTGGTGCCACCTCCTGGCTTGCTTCCTTGTTCCCCCATCGACCATCCCGATGCTCCTCCTGGTCGCTGCCTCCTGATCGCTGTCGGTTCTCCACCCTCAAAGTCTCTCTTCTACCCTTACCCCTTTAGTAGTCTCCTAATGCTAATGGCACGAAGTCGGCTTCTGAATCTGGACGCTCAGAAACGCGCGTAGATGCTGTTGTGTTAAGCAGTAAGGGGCTGCGTTTCTCCTGCTGCAGCAAAATCCCACGTTCAATAGCAAATTTTGTCCGCGCTGTAGATGATGAGGGGTACATCATTCAGGTTAGATCATCGACCGCCCTCGCTGTGGATAATGTGGCGTACTTCACTTAGGTTAGATCACTGGACGGACAAACTTTTATATATAGGGTGGTGATGGTGATGGTGATAGTGGTGATATCTCACATAGGTTAAATCGTTCGACTGCCCTCGCTGTGGATGATGCGGCGTACCTCACTTAGGTTAGATCACTCGACGGACGAACTCTTTTATATATAGGTGGTGATTGGATCGCTATATCATTCTATTGGATCGCTAAGTTAAAAAAATTCTTGCTCACATGAAGTATCTGTTTATTACTGGCAATGATAATCAACAATTATGATATAGAACTATGAAACATTTAAAACATAATCGCTCATCACACCAGCAGCATCTTGCAAACGCTAGGGACGACCATCTTCTTCTCCCTGACAAGGTGTCACCACTTCTTCTTTGTTGAAGGCATAATGGTAGGCGTAGAGAAGGCCCGGCTGATCATCAACATATCCAGCCGCCACCCACGCGTATGCCAGACATGGGGAATATCGGAGCGCAGAACTGCCGGTAGGTCTGGCTTACAATCTGCAATCGAACAAATGCGTGCGAATGGAATCAAGTGGTATGGTGTTCTATGCTGTTTACTTATTTTCAAGATTCCGTTTCTGCTGTGTGTAGCAAATTCCGGGTGATGCTGTATAACATAATCATGCACCCGTCGGATGTACCGCCTACACAATCGAAAGAAGTATACATCCAACCGCTGGCAGAGGTAGGTTGCACCAGCTGGAATGGTCATCAGGCGAACTTTTTTCCATTGTGCACCTCTGACAGCACATTGGTGTGGTCCTAAAATCCAGCCCAGTTATCGACAAGGAGGATTGCGAGCGGATGGCCTGATGAAACTAAAAGCATTAATCGTGTACAAATTGACTTCTGTGATCACGCAAGCTCATTATAATAACGATCCGACGTGTGCAAAAATAGGGCCGACACCAAGGATCGAACCGTCAAACCCGCTCAGTGCACCCGAGAGGTGACCCTGCTTCCACTGCGCGAACCGACCACATTCTGCAGCGTAGCAGCAGGGCGCCATGAAATTCCCGTTCATGCGTCCACACGATTTTTCTTCGACCACAAAAGAGCACTCCGAAAAAAGTAACTATGGTTTCGGACTCCCCTCACCGGGCCCCACATCCTGTAGAAATTGCATCGCAAAAGCTCACCGCCACTCTGGAGACTCTCCTTGTTAGACATATAATTACAATCATATGGATATTGTATGATATAAGAAGAAAATTATTAAATAGAGCGAAATGGGGGAAGCAGAACTAGTTACGTGGATAGGTAAAGGAAAAAGGAAATTTCTTGTATTGATGAGGAGAAAAATTCCTCCATCTACAACAAAGGGACATAGCTATGTGTCTCTATACCTACCCATCATAGTCTACCTTTTCAAATTTTATATCAAGCTAAGAATTTGTTAGTTGTTATGGAATATGAACGTTTTAATGTTGGTTCTGTTTTATGTGGTTTATAGTTATTCTAATGGCCTCACTTTTAACGTAATATCTATCCTTAACACTGTGATTATAAATAGCTTATGTTATACTTACTGATCAGGTAACGATTTTCAGAATGTTTTTAAAATATTAAAGTAATTATTAATAGCTCATGTTATTACTTAATATTATTATCCTAAAATTGTGTTCATTATTATTCAACTGTGCTGTTATATTGTGATAAAAATAAGACGCGAAATAGATTTATTTATATTCTGTAGTGTAACAATGTGTTATACTATTTATTATATTATCAAAATGAAATAAAAAGAAATAAAGAAGAAAAAGGAATAGAAATAACAGACAGAAATGTGAAAATAATACACAGATTTACTCTGTAGTGTAACAGTGTATTATATTATTTATTACAAATGTTCCGACACGCCTAACGGCGTGTCTCGCACTTGCGCGCTTCGCGCGGCTTTGCAGCGTCACTGACCTATGGAAAGCAGTTTTTGTAAAACATAAATTTTGCTAACATCTAGAACCTGGTGTGTACTTTATCGGCATCAAGCCGTTCACCACTTCTGTACCTTCATCACAGCCATTCTCTGCGGACCAGCCAGTAACGTCATTGGTTTGTGTTGCGCAGCCCTTCTGTCCCTCAGGTTGCTCCTTCGCAACCATTCTCATGCTCAACAGCTAGCGGCCAACGTCTCCACTATTATTCAGACATGGCTCAGATTCAGACGCTACACTGCGAATTGAGATCTCCCTCACTAACTCGCTCGTACATGGAGTTGTAGTTCAAGGGAAGTCGGTTATATTAGGTTGTAACGAATTAAATGGCACTGGCTCGCGCCATTTTTTGGCGCGTCTTTACGCGTTTGATCAAGAACAAACCGTAACATGTGGCATATCATTTAGAAGCGCAAACTTTGCTCTACCGGAGAGTACCAAAATTTCTATGTAAAAGTAGGAAAACTTTAAAGTTTTATTGACTTTTTTGCAGATGAGCAAAAGGGTAATACGAGGCATTTACTTGTATGAATTCAAGCTGGGCACTACAGCTAAGGAGGAGGACGAGAAGATCAACGCCGCATTCGGCCAAGGATGTTCCACAATTCGGACGGTGTATCGTTGGTATCAGAAGTTCCGGAATGGAGATAAGAGCTTCGAAGCACATGAAGGTCGTGGGAGGCATAGTGATGTTGATGAGGACAAGCTGGGAGATGTGGTAGAGGAGGATCCACACAAAGGTACCAGGGAGATAGCGAAGGTTCTTGGCGTCAGTCAAAACACAGCTGCCCGGCATCTGAAGGAAATTGGAAAGACCAAAAAGCTGGAAAGATGGGTGCCTCACGAGCTGTCTGAGGAGCAAAGAAACCGACGATATGAGATCTCGTCCGCACTGCTTCTACGGAACGAAACGGACCCATTCCTTGATCGCATCGTAACCTGTGACGAGAAATGGATAATGTACGACAACAGGCGACGATCGGCACAGTGGGTGGACAGCGATGAGAGCCCCAAGGTTTTTGCGAAGCCGGAATTGCACCAAAAGAAAGTAACGGTGACAGTATGGTGGTGTTCGCTGGGAATTATTCACCACAGCTTCCCACCTCCCGGTGAATCCATCACGGCAGAGAAGTACTGCATTGAAATTGAAGAAATGATGAAAAAGTTGAAGGATATCCGGCCGGCTTTGGTAAACCGAAGGCGAGTTCTCCTTCCGCACGACAATGCTCGCCCCCGTGTAGCACGAATGACGTTGCAGAAATTGAATGAGCTGAGCATTGAAACTCTACCACATCCTCCGTTTTCTCCCGACCTCTCCCAAACAGACTACCATTTCTTCAAGCATCTTGGCGACTTCTTGGTAGGGAAAATATTCAAATACCAACAGGATGCCGAAAGTGCCTTCGAAGATTTCGTCAATTCCAGATCTTCTGATTTTTATGCTACTGATATAAAAAAGCTTGTGTCACGTTGGCAAGGATGTGTAGAATCAGAAGGTTTTTACTTCGATTAATAAACTTGCCTACAAGCTGAGATATTAACTGTTTAAATTTACAGTGGTTCGTGCCATTTATTTCGTTACAACCTAATAGCTCGATCTTAGGATTGTGGTATAACGACGAATTTCACTTCATCGCCGAAGGAGGTCCACATCGTGCAAATGGTCTGAGCTCACGTAGCTCTCTGAGGCCCTGACGCTGAGCATGTTCCAAGTTTGTACTACGCCACCGTTTGTGGCGGTTAAGAACGGCCATTACACCAGACAGTAAAATCTCTCTGGTGCGGAAAGCAGTCTCGCTTCGTCACGAGGTGGTGTGAATTCGACGAAGCCTGCTGTTCCTCCAATGTTGCAGGGCGACCGGTATATGCCGCATTTCATCCGAAATAAGAAGATCGGTACAACATGCAATGTTCGTGAAAATCACCCTGTTATTAAACTTGGAACATGCTCAGCGGCAGGGACTCAGAGAGCCACGTGAGCTAAGATCCAATAGCACGCAGAAGATCTCCTTCAGCGATAATGGAAGAGTTTGCAGTTTTACCAAAATCTTTTGATCAAGCTATAACCGAACTTCATCTGAGCGACAACTCCACATACGAACGCCTTAGTGAGGAAAACATCAAGTCACAGTGTAGACGTCTGAACCGTGTCTGGATGGCAGTGGGGACATCTACTGACATTGAGCGAAGGTTTCTCAAGGACGTGAGGCTGGATAACCCTTTTTGTTAAATTTTTTACAGCCTAGTAAAAACGCACAAACTCTCCCAGCAGGATACGCAATCCACTTTGCTGGACGCTTATAATATAAGACCTCTCATCAGTTGTGTTGGGGGACCAATCGATCAAATTTCCTGGTTCCTTACTAACATGGTGAGCAAATTGTTGACCAAGGTTCCATCATATCTGACTAATATGAGCAAATTCCTTGAATTATTGCGTAACTCTCGCTTTGGTGAGTCTTTTGATGTGACGTCACTCTACACAAATATGCAAAATAAGCATGCCCTTATCTGAGATGTTGGATATGCATGTTAGGGGCATAAATACCTTTGCACTCACGAAAATGTACATCATGACTCTCGTCAAGGAATGTCTGCGTTGCAATACCTTTAAATGGTCAGGCTAGTATTATTCGCAAATAAGAGGACTAGCAATCGGTCAGCGATTAACTCCGGTTCTCGCAGTCTGCTTTATGGGTAGGAGTGAGGAGCCGGTACTTGACCGCTCACTGTTAACGTACTGTAGACACATAAATGATTGCTGTATAATAACATCGACACAGTTCGAATGGATGAGTGTTTCAAGCTATTGAACGAGCAGCAATCTCAGTATATTAGTTTTACTAGGAAAACACCGAATAACGGTAGGCTTGCTTGTTTCAACGCCGCTCTGGTCGCGGTGTAACCGCACCGGTTAGCGTGCCGTAAGCGATGCTCCAAGAACATCTTGATTCCCGCCAGGTCTGCGCACCCCAGTGCTGTGAAACGAGGTGTTGTAAGCAACATGTTCCGAACAGCGAAAATGTGAACTGACCAAACGAACGACTCGAGTCTTTGCGGTTAAACTTCCAATATAGCCGTGTCAAATGGCTACGCGGAATCCGGTCACAAACAAAGATCTCGCAATAATCGTCGAGAGCGGCCCCGTGGGCAAAAATGCCTCTCGTTCTCCTCTTTGTCTTCGGCAGAGTTAAAGTTATTGCTTCAATGGGTTCCTATTAATGCACAACTGCAGAACGATACTGTCTTGGTGAACATTCCTGGGAACACAGACGACAGCTGACTCGAAATCGATAAGGGAAGGAGAATCGCTGCTACCAGTGAAGGCAGCGTACAGGTGCTGTAAAGACAAGTTCTTTACAAAGAGTTTATTACCGAGTAAAGCAAGTGCCAACACTGCCAGTCACCTCAGATGGAGGCCTGAAGTGGTCATCTCATCCGCCGGTCGCCGCTACCACGACTCCTCGATTTCCGACAGCTTGCTGATGTTTGCGAGCTGGCTCCGCGTCGCAATCTGCGCATTCCATCTGCATAATGAGCCGTGCAGCTTAGAAGCGTTTGATTGGTTCTCGTTGCTGAATGATTATAAGTCCATGCAGATGTCTCCCGATGAGTCTACAAGTTACGCAGAGCTCGTCTGCATGGTATTGTCACGTTCTGCTTGGAAAGGAAGACATTGTCTGATATATACAATATAGGCCTAAACCTTTTCTGGAAAGCTGCCCAGAGAACGCCCTAAGCAACATTTGCTAGATACTCTGCACGTGGACTGAAAGACAGCTGGTATGCATCACGATCGAGCGTACGATCGGGAAAATTGGCGTCACCACATCAGAAGAGCAGAGACCTCGTCACCAGGAATGTCAGACGCTAATGAAAACAAAATTAGTTGCCAGTTTATTACATTTGCACGAGCAAATATAATAGTCGAATATCATCACCACCTATATATAAAAGTTTGTCCGGCGGTCGAATGATCTAACCTATGTGAGATATCACCATCACCATCACCATCACCTCCTATATATAAAAGAGTTTGTCCGTGGAATGATTTAACCTGAGTGGGGTACGCCGCATCATCCACAGCGAGAGCGGTCGAGTGATCTAACCTGAATGAGGTACGCCGCATCATCTACAGCGCGGGCAAAATTTGCTATTGAGCGTGGGATGTTGCTGCAGCAGGGGAAATGCAGCCTCTTACTGCTTAACACAACAGCATCTACGCGCGTTTCTGAGCGTCCAGATTCAGAAGCCGACTTCGTGCCATTAGCATGAGGAGACTACTAAAGGGGTAAGGGTAGAAGAGAGACTTTGAGGGTGGAGAACCGACAGTGATCAGGAGGCAGCGACCAGGAGGAGCATCGGGATGGTCGATGGGGGAACAAGGAAGCAAGCCAGGAGGTGGCACCAAGAAGAGTTTAGAAAATATGCAGGGATCATTAGGGAGTTACCAACCAGGGGAGGGGGACAGTAAGGAGGATCAGCAAGGGGATCCATTACCATGAGGATGTGGCACCGATTTCACACAATAGGCGTTCGCTCGCCATCGTCGTGTCGTGAGCGTGGGAGGCCGACTTAATTGGAGTAGAGTAGTAGGAAGAGTCCCGACGGGGAGGGGAAGGAGGACGAATCTATCTGGAAGAAGGGACCTGGAGGCGGGACCAGGACGGGGAACCAACAAGAAGGAAGCCGTAAGGGAATTCGTACGGAGAACAAAGGATCTGCCATATGCATAGCCTCTTCATACCCGACACAGCGGCGACTGCGCGCGCTTCTTTTATTGATCCAGAGGGGCCCCCAACGTCGCGCAGCAAGCATCCTGATCCTGAATACGTGTCACCGACCGTGCCGTGAGCATGGGAGGACCACCAACGGGGAGGTGGAGAAGGGCGGTAAGGGAGTCCTCTATGGTGGACCAGGAGAACGACCAGGAAGGAAAGGCAGAACCTCGAAGAGGGCCACGACGTGGAAACCAGCAAGAAGAGACCAGGTTTCAATAGTGGAAACAAAGAAGTGGGCTAGTAGTTTAGACCACGAAGGTGGGGAACTAAAGAGGGAGAGGGAAGACCAGTAAAGGCGGGCCAGCAGGAGAACCTGGCTTCGGAAGACATGTCAACGACAACTTGAAACGCTAGCTGTTTAGCATGAGAACGATTGCGGAGGAACAACCTGTGGGGCAGAAGTACTGCGCAGACAAACCAATGACATTACAGCCCGGTCAGGAAAGATTGTCTATAATAAAGGTACCAAAGTGGTGATGGGCTTGATACCGATAAAGTACGCACCTAGTCCTAGATGCTAGTGAATTTTATGTTTTACAAATATTACTTTCCATAGGTCACAGTGATGCTATATAAAGTCGCGCGAAGCGCACAAGTGCGAAACACGCCGTTAGGTGTGTTTGAGCACTTGTAATATAATAGTTCCCTTTTAGAATTCCACCGCCAGGTCTGCTGTAACAGTGGCTACCGGCATACGCGATGGATTCCCGGGTCCGTCGCTGGCTAGGCAAATTTATTGGTTTGGGGTTTGTCCTGGGCGGATTGCCTTCGCGCTCCCTTGCAAAGCGCGAGCGATGAGACGAATACTGAGAACTCCATACTCTGTCTCCTTATTGTTTAGCTTGAAAATTTTTCCAGTCTTTGAAATTTCCGGTTTTTATTTTATTTTCTCGTTTTCATTTTTTCTCGTTAGTTGGGCGTCCACCTGCTAGTGTTAATCGATGAGAAAGGGATGTGAGATTTTTTCAATTGATGTGTCTTCGACAGATGCTAGGAGATGGGTGTTACTGGTTCCGTGATTGTGACATCTTTTTTGCAAATTGATCAAGATTTGGTACTTTTACATAGAACTTGGTAGGGGTTCACCTTTTAGTACCAACCAAAGAGAAAGAGATGCTGTGAGATTTTGTGTTTTATTTGTATTCGATTGGTAATAGGAGTCAGTTCCGTGACTCTGACTCTGAATTTTTAGGGCGCTACGTTGGGTATCCTCCGCTACTGTACATATTATAGAAGGCCGGGCGACGCGCTCGATCAGCGTAGGCTGACCTAGTGCCGCACCCGCCTAGGGCGAACTTTTCCTGCGAAGTAAGGCGAATTGAGCAGAGTGCGCATTGCTGCTCTGAAGTAGAATCCGAGTGAGCAGGTGAGACTTTATTCTTTTCTATTTTCTTTTCTACATTCTGCTTTTGTGCAAGTTTTGGGTCAAGAAAGGTGGGTCTGTTATTGTTCTGTCCTCTGATCTTGATTAGTCTTATTGGTTTGCGGATGGAAAGAGAGTTTAGGCTTTTCCTGTTTGGCGCTTCCGTTCATTTCTTTTCAGGTCTTTATCGACTGCACTTCCACGCTACACGTCTTATGTTTGGTGTTTGGTCATGTGTATATGCTGAAATGAGCCCTCATCGATCAGCATGTCGTTGCAGTTCTCCCTTTTTCTCCTCTTGATAGGTTCAGAAGCTTATTATTTTAGCTACCGTTCAGTTCTACTTAGCTATTCCTACTTAAGAAGTGCAGTTTGTTGCTAGACTATGGGGGTTGTCATGTGTTTATTGTGTTTATTTTCCTTGCCAATAACAATACTCAGCCAAGTGGGAAAGCAGAATACGCATAAGATTGGCCATGTAACCAAAATATAAAACAGCTAATAACCAGAAAAGGAAACAGAAACGAATGGCATGGAGCTTTCTCGGATAGGAATGCCACTGTGAAAAAATATAAGATAGCCAAAAAAAAATAGGCAGGCGATAAATAATTTGACACAAAAAGTTAATTTACTAAATTTGCTGAATTTCATTTATTGAATTTACCACCGAACTACATCCATCCCAGCACGCAACTGGCAGAGCCACATCGGGGCGGCCCTGTATTTTAAGGACCTCATTGAACTAGTGCATACCAACTAGTACGTACTAGACATGAACTTCCACTGGTCAGCATGCCGCTGCACTACTCCCTCCTCCCCATCCCATTTTGGTCAAAACCCGTGCACAATCAGAAGCAAGAACAACGAACTCATATACACAACAATCTAGACTATGCTTACGGTGATCAACACCATGTCTGGTTCAGCAGTGTATCCCATCTCTCATGAGCTGTTGCCGTTTAGAAGTCATCAACAGCACCACAAAGCACGACCTGAACGCCTGCCCCTCCACACCCACTTGATAATGTTGTACTTCGAGCGGTCATCGATAAAGGATGCCAAAAGAGTTTTCCCAAGGGGCAGGGTTGGGAGATGCGCATTCCATCTCGCTCGCTCATGGAATGTAGATCGCGATGGGTTGGGCCTGTGAAAGTTTCTAAAGGGGAACGAGTGAGGAGGTGGTGAAACATCTTCAAGGAAATTGTATCACTTCCTCCTTACCTACATGAGAGGTTGCTGGCCGCAGCCATCACTCTGCCTACCAACAATGTCGGGCTTTCCTGGAATATTTGCGGTCAGGTGGTTAAATGGTCCATTCCTAGGAATGAAGAGCAAATGGGACATAGAGCCTTGAGTCTTGTACGAACGCTTTTAGCTCATGGAATGCTTAGAAGAAGATTGCATGATTCTACGACGTTATGTTAAAAACCGGGACGCATTTGTAAGGGAATGAAGAGACCTGGGTTTGCAGATGACAAGATTAACCGGAGCCAGGGCGAGTGCAAATCTGGCCCAAAAAACGGAGCGCTGACCATATTGAAGGGTCCTTTATTTCCTGGATCCGTTTCCGTGTACAAGGTCAATTCAATATTATTGCTCCCTCGGTATTCGAACCGATTGATGATTTAATCAAAGGGAGCGCTATGCCACTGCGCTTTGCATGTCGAAATCCATCCAGTTTTCAGGCGCATCATTGAGGAAATAACGGACGACGCCGAAGTCATCATACCCGAGGTAAACAAGTGTGTTGGACCGCCATGTCTAACTAACAATTCTTCAGTTCTGTTTTTAGAGCGCAGGAAAACAGCTTGTTTCAGTCCTGGGATCGCGCCAGTGCGACGGTCGAGCGGGAAATCTGCGGCAGTGGAGCAACTAGCGCTTTCTTGAAAGCGACGACAGAGCCTGAACTTGATTGTTATATGATTTCCTGTTCGTTTTTCTTATCTTTCAGTTCTTATGAGCTTATTATTGTGTCTAGTCCTCTTCGTCATTCAGGTATGAACACGGCGTGTACGCTCAAAAACAAAGCTAACCACAATGAGGCAATGATGGTCAATCAATTGATTTTCCGTCGTCAAACATAGCACACGTTAAGGACACTTTATTTGTCGCCAAACACAACATGTGCTGCTTATGGCTGTAAGTGACCTCGGCACGCAAAGTATTCAGTGAGTCGAAGACTCCTCCCGAGCTTCATTGGCTTTAGAGTAGATCCTTATTCGGCTTCCCATAGAAACCAATGCCAAATCATTTCTTACGGGAGGAAAACGTGCCGCTACTCAACTGCTGAAGCTTTTGCGAATAGAATGTTTTGCATGATCTGGAATATTTTTTTGTGCGACTCTGGTCTACGTAATCGCACTTACAATTGCTGCGACGATCTGCAGTGCACAGTGGTGCGTAGTGTCAATCAGCGGTCGAGTAAAGAACAGGAAACGGGATACGAGAGTTCCGAAAGCGGCTTCCACTACTCAGCGAGCACTAATTTATGGATTATTAGTTTTGATATCTATCACCCATGTAAGTGCTTGAAAACTCATGTGCTAAAGCAATTATTGAAATGCAGTTTTTCATTGACGTCGTGCCTTCAACCTGGTTTAATGGTTTTTGCATGCCGAATATTTTTGCTCTTCCTCCGCAATCACACATAAAAAATCTGTAATTTACATTGGCAACAGCAAGGAGCACAATGGAGAAAAATCCCTTGAAATTGATGTACGCTCTACTCGGATCACTAGGCGGCTGAAATAATTTTTTCAAATGCTTCAAAGGTCTACCAGTGTATACCTCGTGAGGTGTCAAAGAAAAAGATCTCACAATGCAACGGGAGTTGTCGTCTCTATTTTTTGCGCCGGAACGAAAAACGTACTAGAAGGAGCAACGCGCTCGCACTCGTCTGCCCTGCGGGTAGCCTGAGGCCTTACGTGTTGGGGGAGAGACAGCGCGAGGTAGTGAAATGTCCCTGCCCACGAACCCTTTAAATATTAGTAAACACTACCTATCACGTACCACCCGTATCACTGGGACGGGTACCACCAGTGGGTTAGTTCGCACTCCGTGGGTTAGTTCTCTCATTTTGACCTGGTTGAAAACCACTAGGTATGAACACTCTTGACCTGTGGAAGAGAACACAAATAACATTGCCTTCGCAGGTCATCTTAGTGCAAAATTCAAAAGTATTCACACGACCTACGAGTAGTCGGTGCACAACGGCGTTTAGTAACCTAGGAAGCTAGGATGCCGTGAACCCGGGGGTGCTGCACCAGCGCCCTCAAGGAGTGTATGTTGTCGGCCCTCGGGTGCGGGGCTTTCCGTGTTACCTGTCTTGGGCCCAAATTCTCCTGGTGACGATCCACGGCGGTGGTTGTCCTTACTTCAGGCGACGGCGGGACCGGCGACAACTTGGGAAGACAAAGCGTGGACGACTGCGGAGACCGGCGGACTGGGAAGAGGTCGGCGGCGGGCAGCGGTGAGACAGTCAGTGACGGAGGGGGCGGCGGTGGTTGACGACCGTCGCTTTTAAATCGCTCTAATTTGAACAGCAGACGAGGGGTTGAAGCATTGTTAATTTAGAAACCGGTTTTAAAACATTTTATTAGTGTTTTTTAAACGTAGTACAGTTGCCACATTTAAGACACTCAATGGGGTTTTCTGCCCATCAGTAGAAATATTAACGAGAGCAGCATACCCGCCTTTCGCCTGTTTTGAGAGGGCCGATTGGATTGTTTGATTTATCAGCAGCCTAATTCTTTTTTCAATTAAAGCTGCAGAAAAATGGAATGGACCTTGGAAGAGCAATTCCTCCGATGTCTCTTCGATTTTCCATGCTATGAAGAAGCCGGGAAACGTCCAGCCACGTAAGGATCTTGAATCTATTAACTCCAATAACACACCATGATAAGAACTATTATTGTTTTTGATAATCGATAGCATTCCAATACCCAAGGTAGTTGGACGTGGAATCATCCCGAGATGGACAAAATACTAACTTTCTATCGGCTAGCTACTAAGCAATTGTGTAGGCCAAAAACACACTCAAAGAGTTATGACATCCAGAAGGGCAGAAGAGGAATATCCGACGCATTCCTAAAAGGGGTGGTTCCTATGTAATAGAGAAATTTCACTAGGAGGCTCATAAATTAGAAAGAACCTACACGTCTTGCAATACCCGTGATGATACGTTTGTTTAGTATAGTTTGTAGCACTGCTAAAATTTTTAATGGAGAAGTCGCTCTCTCTCTATGTAACTGGATTAAACCTATTTCCATTTTGCTCGTATTTATTGCTAGACTGCAGTATTTGTTCAATGATTCACAACAGCATATGGCTAAAGGGATATTCATAGCGCATGCAATCAAATCGAACACATTGCAATCGTGGAATCACAAATGGTACGACACAAAGATCGATGATAAAAAGTTGTTTCTGACGGCCACTCTTACGATCATGAACGATCCTCTACATAGTCCACCCATCACCGGTGGACGGGGGACGGTCAGGAGTACACCCGCCCCCTGCAGGAGGCGTGCGATCTTGCTATCATTCCCCCTGCTACCCACCCCATCCCCTCGGCTTCACCGAGAACAGCTGCCCTACGAAACCTTTGACACGCAAAACAGAAGTTTCCGGTTCACAGAACAGCGGCTGTGCCTCCTGACGCCACGCTCCCAGCAGAGGGCGGGTGTACCTCCTGTCGCGCTGCCCCCATCACCACGCCTAAACTTACGATTCAGCTAATTTGTTGTTCGTTATCCGGCCCAAAACCACCGGATAACAAACAGCAAAACGGATAGGCCAAAACCTCCCGGAAACCGGATAACGGATAAGGCCTTTGTCATACCATCGATCACCCCGAGCGACGCCTAATGATGTGCTCCCATATACTCCCATCGGGCGGCGCGATGGAATCGATATGGGTGCATATCATTAGCGTCGCTCTGGGTGAGCGATGGTATGACAAAGGCCTAACGGATAACGGTTAATCCGCTCATCTCCGTTGACGGGAAGATGAATGATCGGGCGGCGGACGATAGAAAAGTATGGCGGCGGGGAATCCGCAACGCGGCAGCGGGGGAAGGGCAATGCGGTGCGGTCGGCGGCGGAGCGGCACGACGAACGGACGGAGCGTAAAAGACCACCAGACTTCTGCGGCGTTGCCCCTGCCCTATCCTTAACCACACGGCGAGCGGCGTTGCCGCAGAAGTCTGTGGGGGCTTAAATTGATTGACCGGTGTGCGTGCGACGATGGTACTGTACTCGCGCCGGGGCCACGCGCACGCTGAGCACTCGCCCCTTTAATCGAGGGAACCACGACAGAAGTGCTTTCTCTCCATTGGCACCACTTCTGTCAGATAACCTATGCAGGTGAATGCTTTCGCGCTCTCTTCCCGCGTTGTCCATCTTCTCGGGTAGATTCATCAACGATACTGGCATCATCATACCGCGGATTCACCATATCGGCCTACGTAGTATGTGATATACAGAGATGCAGAGATAGAGATACGACAACCGATATATCGTTACCGAACGGTAAGCGGTTGATGAATCTGGCCCCTGGAGGGCACTGGTAGTAGCTCGCGCAGGAATTCTGAACAACTACAGTGCACAAAGTCGCCTCTTTGTTTTTTTCTCCAGAGAAAACCAACCTTCAAAATGCTGCAGCAAACAACAGAAGAAGTTGTTGCTTTTCCAATTTTCATATGCTGCGATAAACAAGTGAACGAAATTACATGTCCGAGATAACTACAAGAAATAGTTTAGCAACTGTTCTCCATAGTTGAAGAACAAAGGACTTACTGTAGGAGTATAGAAAGTCGATGATGAGAGCGATTATGTTCCAGTTTTGGAGCCAGTCTGCGGAATAATTTCTCAACTCTTCGATAGTTGTCCTCGTGTATGCAGCTAAGCTGGAGACGTTCCGAGAGGCTATGTAGTCATAGAAGGTTAGAAATCGTGCACTAATTCGTTTCTCGTGTACTGGATTCATTTGCTTCTACGTTTGGATCTACCATCAAGACAAATAGTTCGGCGGGGTAGTGTTATTCCCTCCAACAGGCAGGGGGCGGCACTAATTGCAGAAGAAGTGCCCATTGCGGACGAGCTCACACAGCGCGCGCTCTGCTCCGACGTGATTTCAAAGCACCCCAGCGCAAGACAAACGAACATAATCGTTTTTCCTTGAAAGGTAGAGTTCTATGGAAAGGTTTTGCCATGATGTATAGGAGGCGAAAGTATTATGTTAAGCTGTAGAAGCCCACTACGGGTACTTGTGCGTTTATTTGAAAAGTTTGAGGATCTCTAAAAGGGTCGTTAACCGGCATTAGATCTCATAAGTTTTAATGATGCTCCTTGGGATATTTCTGGGTTAGTATATTCCCATGACAGTAAGAGTAAGGAAAGAAAATTTGCTCAGACACCGAAAGATGAAAGAATTAGTAGTTTAGGAAACTCGTTTCACAACTCAACCGTACCATCTTTGTAGAATCTCAGACCACAAAGAAAATTAAAGCAGCATTAGTTTTCTGCTGGAGTTCCCGCTCACTGGTGTAGAAAACTGATTCTTCGTCCTCACCAATCAATTAACCTCGGCCCACACCACATGGACCTTCGAGTATCACCATAGGTATTGCCTTGTCTTAAGGTCGGTCAGCACTAGGACAGCTTGTAAATGATCAGCCAACAATTTTAACAGTGAATAAGATTTCTAAAACAAGAATGTAATAGAGTAATTGGGAATAACCAAGCCAAGTCTTCCTTTCTTACTTTCACTACATGTCGGAACTGATCATACTTCTTCCTCAGTGTCTGTCCCGCTTCGTAGCGGGGTCCGCTATTTTGGTGTCATGACGCCACCTTTCCCGATCCAGCGCTAGATCAGGGTGGACACCAGCTATTTTCAAGTCCATATATAACGTATCGCACCAGCGCTGCTTCGGACGCCCTCTAGGCCGCCTTCCAATTACCTCGAAGTTAAGGCCTATTTTGCGGACGCTGTCTTCCTTTCCACGCAGAACGTGGCCGTACCATCGCATACGAGCTTCCCGCATCTTGTCAGCTATCGGCGCGACACCGAACTTCTGCCGAATGGCATAGTTTCGGATGCGGTCCATGCGCGTGACTCCAGCCGTCCAACGAAGCATCTTCGTCTCCATGACGCTGAGGCGCGTTTCAACTTCCTTAGTCACAGGCCAACACTCAGCACCGTACACTGCTACCGGCCGGATGACTGCTCTGTCGATCTTCGACTTCAGGTGTTCTGGTTTCTTCCTGTCGCAGAGCACGCCAGTCAACGAGCGCCACATGAACCAAGCTGCACTCACACGTGAGTTCACTTCAGTCATCAGATTGCCATCGGGTGCTACTGCTGGTCCCAGGTACTTAAAAACCGAAGTACGTGGGAGCTCGATGCCATTAACCTTGATGGAGCCGGACTCGTCCGGCCGTCGTTAGATATTCGGTCTTCTTCACGTCCAATCTGAGTCCAAACCGCTCCAAGCGATCACATCACGCTTGTACCTCTCGCTAGAGTTCATCTTTATCTTCGCTAGCGAGCATTATGTCATCAGCATAAAGCAAAGTCGAGGAGACTGACTTCTGAAGATCCCGTGTAATGGCGTCCATCACGACAACAAAGAGGAGTGGGGAAAGCGCAGAACCTTGGTGTACCCCGACAGAGATGGGAAACTCCATCGAGGTTCCAGCTGCAGCTTGAACTCGACTCTTTGGACAAGAGTAGAGCAACCGCAACCACTCTATTAGTTCCTCAGGTACGTTGTGTCGTCGCAAGGCGTGCTCACGCGGTACGCGGTCGAAAGCCTTCTCGAGAAAGGCTATATGCACCGGTTTCTGTTTTTCGCGATGCTTCTCTAACAGGAGGCGGGCGGCATGTATGGCATCAATGGTGCCACAGCCAGCTACGAAACCGCACTGATTGCTGGAAAGCTGCTCACGAATTCGGCCATCAACTCAGGCACCTTCTTCTCCGCCACAACCTGGTTAAAGAACTTCGCCAACCACTCAGCAGGGTACCACAGCTTTGACTTCCACAGATCAGCTGCAACGTCGTCGGGCCCAGTCGCTTTGCCTGGCCTCATCTTCCTCAGAGCCGCTTCTGTCTCCTCCACGGTGATCTTGTGAACAGGACCGTGAACAAAGCCACACAAGGGATGGCCGGGTGAGGAAATTCCATAGTGGAAACTTCCTCGAAGTGTGCTAGTGGTACAGCGTCCGCGGGAGCCGACGCGCACTCGCAGAGCCTGGCGAGTGTGGAAAGTATGCGAGGGTCCCTGATGCGAGGACGGCATCGGGGGGCAACTGAGCTAGTCCGAAAGTCCCGTAACGTAGGCAGGACCCGCGTGGCAACGCTGAATGTGGGTACAGTGACGGGCCGCTCGTGCGAGTTGGTTGAAGCACTGGAGCGTAGAAGAGTTGATTTCTGTGCGGTGCAGGAGATGAGGTGGTCCTGCAGCAAGTCAAGGGACATAGGACGTGGCTTCAAGGCCGTTCTATGTGGAAGTCCCAGGACCACCAGTGGTGTCGGAATAATCGTCTCCGAACGATTTCGTGACTCGATTGTAAGCGTCGAGCGCTTTGACGATCGATTGATGAAGATCGTTGTCGCCGCTAAGGAGCGACTCTATCACATCTTCTCTGCGTATGCTCCGCAGAGTGACTGCTCCAATCAGGCCAAGGATGAGTTTTGGAGCCTGCTTGATGAAAAGACAGCGAAGGTACCGTCGAAAGATGTAATCATAGTCGCTGGTGACCTTAATGGGCACGTAGGTGCTGCGAAGGACGGGTACAGCTGTCATGGTGGTTTCGGATACGGGTCTCGTAACCCCGATGGTGAGCGTATTCTTGAGTATGCGGAATCGCATAGCTTCACCATTGTGAACACCGTCTTCCGAAAACGCGACTCCCACCTCATCTCATATTATAGTGGGAGCTCCAAGTCTCAGACGGACTTTGTGCTTGTGAAGGATCGTGACCGGAGCATTGTCACAGACGCGAAGATCGTGCCGTATGAGACGGTCGCCCCACAGCATCGACCGCTGATCTGCACCCTAAAGATCGCCCCTCCGAGGCTGAAGCAGATCGAGCGATGCGGTGCAGCTAGAATCAAGTGGTGGCGAATGAAAGAGAAGGAAGCAGCTGTGATTTGTCGCGTACGGTTGCCGACAGTCACGACTGTCGACGAAACGTGGAAGGGAGCAACCGGCGCGATACGCCAAGCTGCAAGATTGGAACTCGGCACTACGAAGCTGGACGACGCAAAATCGACAAGCAGACATGGCTGTGGACAGACGATGTGAAAGCGAAGGTTCGAGAGAAGAAGTCGCTGTATCATGTGTTTCTCGGCGACAGAACAGCCGACAACTGGCAGGAGTATCAGAAGGCGAAGAAGGCTGCAAAGAAAGCCGTGGCTGTTGCGAAGGCCACTCGTTATGTGAGCGGTATTTGTACCGACTTGCTAAGACCCACCATCGCCAAACCGAGGACATTAAAAAGTTCGTTGGCATCAATGATGAGAGCGGCCATCTTCTGACAGACCGCAAAAAGGCGCTGAAGCGATGGCATGACTACTTTGAGGAAATTTCCACCATAGAATTTCCTCATCCGGCCATCCCTTCTGTGGTTTCTGTTCAGGGTTCCGTTCACAAGATCACAGTGGAGAAAACAGAAGCGGCTCTGAAGAAGATGAAGCCCGGTAAGGCGACAGGGCCGGATGATCTGGCAGTCGATGTTTGGAAGTCGAAGCTCTGGTATCCTGCTGAGTGGTTGGCTGAGTTCTTTAACCAGGTTGTGGCGGAGAAGAAGGTGCCTGAGTGTTGGCGACAAAGCACGACGATTCCGATTTGGAAGAAGAAGGGCAGTCCTGCGGACTGCTTCAATTACCGTCCGATTCGCTTGCTTTCGCACAGCATGAAGATCTTCGAGCGAATCCTCGATAGACGAATCCGTGAAATCGTCAAGCTCTCCGACAACCAGTGCGGCTTTGTGTCTGGTTGTGGGACCATTGATGCTATACACACCGCCCGCCTCCTATTGGAGAAGCATCGGGAGAGATAGAAGCCGGTGCATATAGCCTTTCTCGACTTGGAGAAGGCCTTCGACCGCCTACGGCGTGAGCTTATATGGTACGCCTTGCGACGACACAACGTACCTGAGGAACTAAAAGAGTGGGTGCGGATGCTCTACTCTTGCCCAAGGAGTAGAGTGCAAGCTGCAGCTGGAACCTCAATGGAGTTTCCCATCTCTGTTGGGGTGCACAAGGGTTCTGCGCTTTCCCCACTCCGCTTTGTTGTCGTCATGGATGCCATTACGCGAGATCTTCAGCAGCCTATTCCATGGACGCTGCTTTATGCTGATGATGTAATGCTTGTTTGCGAAGACAAAGACAATCTCGAGCGGTAGGTGCAAGCTTGGTGCGACCGTCTGGCGAGGTTCGGACTCAAATTGAACGTCAAGAAAACCGAGTACCTAATGACTGACGTTAACCAGTCCGGCTCCATTAAGATTAACGGTAAAATTGGATAATTGGATGATTCTGATAAACAACGCAAAATTGCGTTGTTTATTAGAATCATCCAATTATCCGATGATTTCGGGTAGGATCCAATGTGTACAGATCAAATTGAAACAATGACCTTAAGTATTTGATGATCTAGTCACAAAAGAATTTCATAAGGAAACTAGTAAATTAGAACAGAATATACTGATAAAAAACTAAAGGCAAATAAAAAATAAAAATCTGTTAAAAATGTGCTCTGTCATGCTAAATAAAAATTACTACTCGTACAAGCGAAAATTTCCCTTAGTAGGAAAACGTTGCATTCATCCGTACAAAAGCTGTAGGATTTGTAACTGAAAGCAGTTTTCGACTATGTGAGATCTCCAAACCGTATATCCCTTTCATAGCTTTATTTTCTAGTATTTCTTGGAATGCTTACGGTGGAGAAGTATCAAAGTACACAAGAGAAACGCAAAAACGTCTTCCCACATTCATGAGCTCAAACTTCCATTTGTTCACAACTTGAAAACTGATACTAGTGTTTTTTTTTTGGCCGCAGGGCAGGAATTGTAACAACTTTATCATAATTGAAATGGTTGACAAAGAGCAAACTTATGGTCACCTACGATCATCAGAATATTGGACTACAGCTGGGAACAAACTATGAACTTGCACGCACTTCGGTATTTAAATACCTGGAATCAGCAATAGCGTCTGACGGCGGTCTGATGGTTGAAGTGAACTCACGCGTGAGTGCAGCTTGGTCCAAGTGGCGGTCGCTGACTGGCGTGCTCTGCGATAGGAAGATACCAGAGCACCTGAAGTCGAAGATTTACAGAGCCGTCGTGCGCCCGGTAGCGATGTACGGCGCTGAGTGTTGGCCTGCGACTAAGGAAGTTGAAACACGCCTCAGCGTCATGGAGACGAAGATGCTGCGCTGGACGGCTGGAGTCACCCGCATGGACCGCATTCGAAATGATGCTATCCGGCAGAGGTTCGGTGTCGCGCCGATAGCGGACAAGATGCGCGAAGCTCGCTTGCGATGGTACGGCCACGTTCTGCGTGGGAAAGAAGGCAGCGTCCGCAAGATAGGCGTTGTGTTGGAAGTATCTGGAAAGCGGCCTAGAGGACGTCTAAGAACATCAAACAAAGTCACACCTACATTTCTAAGAAGATCTCAACAAACTCAGTGATTGATAGAGAATCTTCTCTGTACTCCCCTACGGCTAGTGCAAGGGCTGAATGATGATCTCCTCGGTGCCGGGCGATGCGTCCTGGTCGAGCTGCTGCTTCCCTTGCGACGAGGCGATTCACGTCGACTTTTGCGCTTCATCCAGTCTTGAAGTGCCAGGTTGAGTTCTTGTTGCTTCTTCTTCAGCGAGTATTCTTCATCCTTCACTTCGTACTTTTCCTTGCGCATATTCTCCACTTTCTGATTGCTTCTAGGGCTGGTTTTCTTCCTTTCTTCCTCAATTCGGTGGTTCATAACAAAGACTTCGTGTCGGGTCTTCTTTAGATTCCTGTTGACGGCTGCCAGTTTGTCGAGAATCTTCTTGTCGCTGTAGTCCTCGATTTTCTCCGGTTCTTTTTTAATGACAGGCTCTTGCTCTTGGCTCTCGAAGACCTCGTTGTCGTCAATGCGTGGGAGATCTTCATCCTTCGGCGGCTCCTTAGTTGGCATTTCTTCTTTTTCAGCTGCAGTTTCGTCTTCGTTGTCCTTCCTTGTTGCTTGTGTCTAGCAGAGACCTGACTTCTTGTACCACTAAGAGCACCTTTGGAAGAAGCTCTTGCTTCCGCTCCACTGCCTCAAGTCTCTCTTCGACCTCTATATTGAATCTTGTGAAACGTCCAGTTAGTTCCTTGACCTCGTGCATGACGGCGTTGTTGCTGGCCCTCTCGAATTCGGTCCTGCATTTGTCGACGTCCTTGGATATTTCGCCAACTTGGAATATTAGATATTAGATATAGACGTTATATAATATAATATAATATAATATAATATATCTATATATAATATATATAGATATATTATATATAGATAATATATCTATATATATTATATATATAGATAACGTCTATCTATATATATAATATTATATATATATATAGATAGACGTTCCATTAGATATTGACTTATCTAATGGTAACGTCTAAAATTCTCATAGCTTAGATAATGTTCATGTTGTTTATAATGTATAATTATTGTTTAATTTCTATCTTTCTGGCATGAAGAGAATACCGACTTACCGACGACATGTTGTTTGCTATGCACGTAATACAATGAAGCTATACTTGTTTTCAAATTCATGCTTTCTAACTGATATAATATGTTATCATTTATTATCTCACATCCAAATACAAGCTTTCCATTCAAAGAACATTTGTTGTGTTGATCTATTATGAACGGTTCATCATATGATTCATATTATTTTACATGTTTGTTTTCACACATATGTAGTAATAATAATTAATTATTGAATAATTACAATATTACTAATTGTAATGTATTAATATTATGTTGTTAACAATTAAATTATGTGTACTATATTATTTATTTATTAATTTTTGTTTTATTCATTGACTATTTATTTATTTATTGATTTTTTAGTCATCAACTATATTCACAAGCACGACATATTTAATTATATCCTTAGCAATCCTTATCTATAAGTGTCTGCTCCTTGTTTAGGCTAATTTTGCCATAATTTTATTAAATATCATAGTTGACATACTACTTACCTTTTAAACGTACACACAGCACTCACTTATAAAGATATTTACATACTGCTTAAAACTAAAGAGTAACATACACTACTTAACAAAAATAAACTTTCATACCATTTTGAACAATATCAACTACACTAATAATATATTTACAAATGCTAACATTGCATTTAAAACATTACCGCATCACTTACATCCTTACAAAAATAAACTTACTTGTATTGTATCACATGTAAAAAATGTAATGTTCAATATGTAGGTATAACCATTAGAAGTTTAAAAGAAAGAATAAAAGAACACATTTACTACATAAATAATAAAAAGAAATTTAATATTTTATACACACACTTTCATGATTGTAAATCTGAATTTGAGGTTACAATTTTAGATTTACTGGAAAACAACAAAGATAAAAATGTATTACTTAACAAAGAGCTTTTCTGGATAAAATTACTTAATACAGCTTATCCATTTGGTTTAAACGACAATATTAAAGGATACGGAAATATTTTAAATATTTCAAACATTTTAAATCCCCTATTACATAAATCAAATCACCCTTACTTTTCGTTAAAAATTATTAAAGACATAACAGAGGGAGAAATAAAAAACATAAAGGAGAAACCAAAAAATATGAAGAAATCCTTAACCACTTGAAGCATAACGAAAACAACATTCAAATATTAGAACTTCACAGAATGTTAAAAAGTCTCACAAAAAAATCACTAAGCAAGCTTTTAGATTTGACTATTAATCCAGAATTCCTTAAAGATCTTAAAAATAAAACTAAATTGATATTATATAGTCTTTTAACAGAGATTAAATAAAAAAATTTCAAAAATGCAACGTAATAAAAAAAGATTATTATAACCTAGTAATACCATATGTACATAATATACTAAATAAAGTCAACCTAAATAAGATAATTAATAGCATTTATTCCTTAGAAATTTTTAATAATATGGAAATTAATACATTATTTGCTAGAATAGTTTATAAATATGATCCACCAATATCAACAAAAATTTTTAACTATAATAGTTTTTTGAAGTCAATTAATAATAATAACATTTTACAAATTTTATCTAGTACTTGTATTTGTCAAAAGTATATTCACATTAAAAACAATGAATTTATTGATATTAATTGTGGTCATGTTATAACCGGTAATTTAAAAGTTATCGAAGATAAAATGTTAAAAACATTACTTAGTAGAGGTACAAAATATAAAATAACAAAACCACTAGATAGAGCTAAAATTAAAAACTTATTTATTCAAGTTATAAATAAATTTTTAAACAAAATTAAATCTAAATACAATCTAAACGAAGACAACTTGAAGGTTTAAAAAAAACATTTATTTGCAAAATTTAGAAACAAAATTAAACCTCTGTTACATAATAGTGTAAAAAATTTGAATCCATTCCATATAAAAGTATAAAACATTATCAAAAGTATTTCATATTTTGCCCTCTAGATAAGGCTGCAAATAATTATGGAATTATCTGCAAAAAATACTACTTACAAACCATTATGAAAGAAATGGAAGTAGAAATTAATAATGAAAACGTTATTATAGCAAATGAAAATACTAATAATAACAAAGTTTATAAGCCTTTATTAAATATTAACAGTTTGACCATTTTGAATAAACACAAATATTACAATATAAAAAATAAGTAGATAACGACTCTCAAATCCCTGTAATTTATTGTCTACCAAAACTACATAAAAACCCAATAAGTTTTAGGTTCATAACAGGAGCTTCTAAAAGTAGCATTAAAAACTTAGCGTTACAATTACAACAAATATTTACTTTTATTAAAAACCATTTCATAAACTACTGTAATATAATTACTAATCGTAATAAATCAATTAAAACATATTGGGCGATTAATAATACAAACATTGCTCATGAATTGAATAGAATACACAACAACAATATAAAAGTATACTCAGCTGATTTTAAAGATATGTTTACCAGCTTGCAACATACAACTATTCTAAATAATATTATGGATCTAATTAAAATCTGTTTTAAAAACTCAAACAATAAATACATAGCATGTATAAAAAATAAAGTGTTTTATACTGATAATGATTTGTTAAGTTTGAAATATAACGTATTCAGCAGACAAGATATTATTTACTGTGTTGAGTATTTACTTAAAAATAGTTATGTTTTGTTTAATTCAGTTATTTTTCAACAGAATAAAGGTGTTCCTCAAGGAGGTAGTTTTAGTCCATTATTAGCCGACTTGACTTTATCTGTACTTGAATATCATTTTGCCAAGACGTATAGAGATGATAAATCTGTTTTCATACCATACAGATATATGGATGACTTACTAGTTGTACATAATCTAAATGAAGAAGTAGTTGATAATTAAAACATGTCTACAAAGATACATTAGAATTGAAAAAAACACATGTCAACGAATACTAGTGTAATTACTTAGATATTACTTTAAATGTAAAAAATGGAATGATAGAAACCAAATTGTACAACAAAACTGACGACTTCAACTTCAAAGTCTTAAGATTTCCCCACAGTACTTCAGCAATATCAATAAATGTGAAAAAAGCTGTTATATTAACAGAAACACTAAGAATAGCCAACACATGTTCTAAATTGGATTCTTTCATTGAAAGAATCATTGAACTTAAAAACATATATGTACATAATGGATATACTAATGAATTTATAATAACAAACATATTTAAATGTATACATGAGAATAATTTTATTTGTTATAAATATAAATTTAACGAAAATAAAAAAGTGTTATATGCAATAATTAAACAAAATATAAACAATTAAAAACGAATGTGATAATAACATTTTATCAGACACGTACATGATATACGATAATATTCTGAAATTATATAAATAACTTGTTAAGACCCTTAGTAATATAAGCTTTATATGTATTATAAATATCTATCATATGAAAAATATTATCTAATAAAGTTGATAAATTGTAAATGTTCTTTATAAATCAGTCTGCAAAACAAAAATTTTATGTCACCTATTCCGCTTATTTTACAACACATAAGATATCTACCACCAATTGTACTTATTTCACTTCACATAATGATACATACCACTATATACCACTGATACTGTGCACTTCGAAACACCGAATCATATGATATACTACCATAAAATAATAAGTGATATAGAAGTACTTTCATTTATAAAGATAGCTCAACGCAAAATGGTGGTGCACCGAAATTACATGTGAGTTATTTTATCTTTATTTTTATTTTTAAATAAAAAATTTATATAATACTATTAAATTAAAAATAAAAATAAATTAATCCTAGATATATGCTATAAAAATTTATTTAATTTCTAATAAATAAAATTAATAGATAAAATTAATAGATAAATAAAATAAAAGAACTCAGATTAAACCAGTCATCAAAACATATTTGTATAATACATGTTTATATAAAACATATTTATATGAGTTATAATTGAACAAATATTATTGAACAAATAAAAAATTATAATAATTTACCAAATTTAAAATTAATGACAGAATTCAACCAAGTCTTATTTAATGCTCTTCTTCACTGAAGAGCCACGGGAGGAGCACTAAACAAAGGTTCGTCTGAAGGAAGTGGCGAAACAAACCTTTCTCATGTTTTTCTATAATCTTCTCTATTTTCTTCTCCTCTCTCTCTCTTGTTATTTTATTTTCCTTTGTTTCCTTCATATCCTTATTCGTCTTTTATTGGAAGACTACGGCGTTCTTCGCTATTTCAATATCCTCCTGAAGACTGTGCTCAAGGGCTGAAGTCGATCCATCTGCTCTTCGTTGATCTTCAGTCCTGCCGGCTGGGAGTTGAGCCCAATACATTCGTGGTGTTCCTCGAGTTTCTTCTCCAGGTCTACGGTGCGTATAACGATGTTTTGTAGGTAACGCGAAGCTGTCTTCGTTTCTTTCTTCTCCATGTCGTCGATCTTCTCTTGTGCCGCTCTGAAGACTTCGGCTCTTCTCTCGCAGAATTCCTTCCAGGGGTTGAACTGACTGGAAGGTCATTCTCCTGGAGAGCGCGGTTGCTTCCCTGATTATCTGCCAGTGGGGCCTTCTTCTTTTTCTTCGCTGGCCTCGTTGCCTATTCTTCCTTTTCTGCAGCTGGTCGTTTGTTCTTCAAGCCGTTAGCTCGTTATGTTCCTGTAAACTGTAAAACGACAGTACCTTACAACTTCATTAAGAAAGATGAAAACGCGCATGGGCGACCCGCCTTACTATCTTCCCCATTGGTCTATTCTTAGATCGTCCGATTGAAAAAATGCCTACACTCAAAGGAACCTCTGCAGCTCATTTGAAAGTTCGCGTTAGCAACTGTAACAAATCTGTGAAAATCTTCACTCTCCTCCGATCCCGCATCTACTCTTAATAATAAAAACCCTTACCAGGATAGGTCTTCCGCAGGCAACACGCGAATATCTTGAAGAAACCAAAGCCAAGCAGAGTCAGACAAAAGCTGCCCCACTAGAGGCAACAGATGCTTAGGTTTGTGTGTAGAACAAAGAAGGATTGAAACTACGCGTCTCTGCGCCGCCACTTTGGAGTTTCGCCGTTTTTAACATTCGCTCACCTACTAATATTCTTGCACAGAGGACATACGGAATTAGATGATCGTAGCGATAAAATAGCTGTAGTTGTACTAAAACAAACTCCACATCATCTTCAGAACAATCTCTGAACGGCTTCTGCCCCCCCCCCCCCTCTGCTGCCTCAGAGCAGTGTTCTTCTTTGTAAAGGAAGACGAAGGGAAGACAAATCCACCAGTAGAGAATGCGTCAGATGTGAAGCAAGCGAAGGCTGGTGGGCAGGGAAACGTCGACTGGAGTATAGCAGGGTGATGGCTGGATTCGAAGCTGACTGGTGCACCATTTGCGCCATTCTGCGTGGCCTTTTAAGCACAAGCTCCTGCCACGTTGTCATTGAGGTACGATAGGCGGTAAAATTTAGTCACTAAGCCTGAACAATTATATTGACCATCAGAATGATTGATGACCAATATAATTGTTGAGGTTTAGTGATATGATGATCACAAACACTGCTAAACCTAAATGGAAAGCTGGTAGCCGGGGATGTGCGAAAATGCTTTTGGAAAAAGCGGAAGACGAAACACGGAGCGAAAATGCTCAAAAATGGCCAGAAAACGCATAAAAGGAAATAATACATATCCGCCATTTATTCAGAAACGCATCAAAATAAAAAAAAAACTACTTCTCGTAAGCTATCGACGCATACCAATGGCTGGCGTATTAATGCTGCCTTCTTCCTCAGACGTGACCATTTCTTTTGGTAATAATCTATCCAAATTCAAAGATGATAATATTTGACTTGGTATTCCTTGGTAAAATAAACTGGTAATAAGACTTGGTCAAATGGCCTCTCACACATACCTGGAGGACCTTCTCAGCCGATGACGTGATTAGCATTCAGTTCAAAACTGGTGTTGAACAGTGAGTATTTCTCTCGAAAAACAAGCGGAACGCGGAAAGCAACAGAAGGAATTAACTGGAATTTGGAGGGCGAAAATTGAAATTCCGCACGTCCTTTCTGGTAACGCGCCAGATCAATTAGGGGTCCGATTGATTCGCACTTAGGTGGGCGCGCTCCAGTCTTCGCGCTGACCAATGGCACGCGTCTGGCCGGCAGCCGGATGACTCAGTCCGTTGTGAATGTGAAGAAATTATTTGTTCTCTGCAACTAGTGCATACCATTGTGAGAAATAACGAGAAAGAGAGACGAGAGGACGGGAAAGACGGTAATAAAAGGGCAATTATTTTGCCATTTCAGGTTGGTGGAAATACTGTTTTCACAGTTCAAATGAACGCTCAAAAAGCCTTAGTCAAAGTCATTTTTGAGGCATACTGTACCTTTGTCTAGTGAGTTACCTTGATACGTAGCAATTAGCTTTTCTTCTAATATTCGGAAACCTGGTGCAAAAACTATAAGAATTCAGTGTGGTTTTTAGCGTTGTTTCCATAACGGCAAGAGGACAGATATGCACATGTTTTCCAAGGAAAACTATAGCTAAGCAAAACACATTTGCTTTTCTTGTTATGGCTTTCATTTCAAATGGTGAAAATTCCGCTGTAAAGTCAGCTTTAATTCTTCAGTCTTTCTGTTGTCCTGTAAAAAAATCGACGCACTAAACACAGAACGTAAAGGGTTAATCTTGAGCCTAGAGTAAAGTCTTCCATTTCTCGAAGCAGAGCGAGCCAACATTCCTGAAATAGCTTAAAATCCAGCTCGCTTTTGACACGGCAAAAACGCTGTCTTGTGCGACATGACGCAGCACAGCATAAATGATGCGTACGCGCCAGCCAACTTAAAAATCGATTGCCCCACGTGCGCATCACTGCAAAACACGCGTTGTCGTCAATGTGTTAAGATTCACAGAAAACCAAGCATGCCTCTCCAAGAGCTTGAAATACAGAAACACTTGAAAAGCTAACGTTCTTCTAACCTGCACTTATGTACCCAGTTGAACTAATGACCTGATGCATCGTGGTCAGCAATCCATTTCCAATTACGATTCCCTGAAGAATCTCTTTGAATAAAACGTTCGAAATAGGCTGTGAGTTTGTTTATAGTTTAGCAGTGTTTGTGATCATCATATCACTAAACCTCAACAATTATATTGGTCATCAATCATTCTGATGGTCAATATAATTGTTCAGGTTTAGTGACTAAATTTTACCGCCTATCGTACCTCAATGACAACGTGGCAGGAGCTTGTGCTTAAAAGGCCACGCAGAATGGCGCAAATGGTGCACCAGTCAGCTTCGAATCCAGCCATCACCCTGCTATACTCCAGTCGACGTTTCCCTGCCCACCAGCCTTCGCTTGCTTCACATCTGACGCATTCTCTGCTGGTGGATTTGCCTTCCCTTCGTCTTCCTTTACAAAGAAGAACACTGCTCTGAGGCAGCAGAGGGGGGGGGCAGAAGCCGTTCAGAGATTGTTCTGAAGATGATGTGGAGTTTGTTTTAGTACAACTACAGCTATTTTATCGCTACGATCATCTAAGTCCCAGTTAGGAAGACGACGTAATAAATCATTACCGAGAATAATGTTATAAGCCCTCACTGAGGTGGGAACCGAACGGGGCCGCGAGAAGTGAACGGGATGGTTGAATGAGTAGTCTCCGATTTGGAACGAAACGGTTGCGTATCCGAAGAGTTTCAGTGGAACGCCGGACACTCCGATTGCGCAGGAAACAGGACTGGGTTGCAAATTAAAGCATCCGAGTAACGGAATCATGTCGCTGCCGGTCAGAGTGATATCTCCCGTATCTACTAGGGCCAGCATTCGAACAGCGTTAACGGTTACTGGGATTTGCGCTATGAAGTAGTCCTCAGCGAGTACAAGGGAGTTTATGGTCACTGGGCTGGTTGACAACTTAGGTGGCCAAGGCGAAGATGGGTCGAGCTCAAGGCGTGTTAACTGTATGCTGGGACTGGTGATTCCAGCGTTGATCGGATGTCGTACAGTGGGTCCGGGGGTGGAAGATGTTGGCTCGGGCGGAGCCTCAGATTGGGTACGGCGGAAACGCACCGATCGAATTGTTGTGATCATACCGGGATAGATAACGTTCATATGTATAAACAACGACGACTGCTCGTATTATAAGAAATGAGACGTATAGGCAACATGCAGTCATCCACCAATCGTATAATGATGTAGGTAAAAGGTGAAGATTGAAGCTGGAGGAGTCGGAGAACCTCGACGACCGTGGTAACGTTGTATGCTGGCTCGGCGAGCCAAGGGCTGCGAGCAGTTGCTCATGTGTGCGAGCCTCCCATAATTCGCTTAATTGTTGTTCTGGTATCAGGTCACTGACGTTTGTTATGACTAAATTATGGAAAATTGTGAGGGGGGATTGTGGTAGTGCGGGGATATCCTTAACGGGAAAGTCCACAATGGGAACTGTATTATCCGCAATGGGTGTTAACGTCCCTGCCCTCGCATCGAATTCAGCCAAACCCTGTTGCGTCATAACAAAAAAGAGACGGCTACTATTACATGCAGTGGTCTCAACGGTAGGTAGGAGCACTCGACTGTCCGGGGGCCGGATTCATCAACATTTAAACCCGTGGGTATGAGGGGTATAAGGGGTAGAGATAAGATAAGAGTCAGGTAGAGACAAGGCAAGAGTCAGAGACGCAGGCTCCATCGTGGGTATCTCTACCCCTCATACCCACGGGTTAGTCGTTGATGAATCCGGCCCCGGGTCCAAGAACAGGGAAAGCGAGGTGCCGCTAGGGAGGAAGACGTCAATGACCGGCTTAGAGAAGCAAGTCCCGTTAAAGGGCATATAATTGTACTGGCTGGCCGGTATCGGAATACATCGACGCAGCTGAATGACGCCGTTGCCGTGGTAGATTGCTGAGACGTCCTCTCGATTCAGTAATTTGCGGACCACCTCAGTGGGGTCGATGGCCAAAGCTGTAAGCAGAGAAAAGGCCAAAGTCGTGGTCCTATCACATAGCGCCGCCAAAGCGTGATAAAACAGGGTGGAAATGCTCCCTTGCACGGCGCCTTCCACTGCCAATAGCTGAGCAGCTAGCTGGTTCGATGTAACTAGGCCGACGGGTGATGATACTTGGGTAGAGCGTGGCACCCTGCGAGGAAAACTCAGTGCGTACCCTTGGTCGGAAAGCGTTACCGTGTGGCCACAGTCTGTTATGACCGGACTAACCGACGACCAAGAGAGAGCGAATTCCTTGGAGTCGCTGAGCCACACGTTACCTAGAAGGTGTCCGTGCATCTTAGCTACCAGGGCGAATTGACAGGAACCGAGCCGTCATGAAGGACGCAGGATCCTTCCCGGTATGCGCAGTGCCGTAGGTATCCTACGGGGGATTCTGGAACCGAAGAGCCGTGACGGCCATGCACTGTTGTGGGGACGAGGTAACAATTGGTGACCGAGAGAGTATGCTCCACACAACATCCGAATGGCGCCGACGGCCAGTCGTAAACGAGGGAATTGGGTGTTTTATATATCCCATCACTACTCGAAAGCATCCCAAACTCGCATCGCTTATGTGTCTGCATCCGGCGACAGTGTTCGACGGTTACGGAACGGTGAGACTCGTAGTGGGATTCAGCCCGAGCTCCAAAGAAGTTGACTGAGTAAATCACGGTGTGTTCCACGATCTTACACAGTGATGCCGGGGAGTCGTACCTCCTAGTGTTGGGCCTGAAAACATGAATCGACAAATTGCGAGGTGGCGATGAGAGGTCTGACAAGAGGTGCGAGCAATTATAGTCCAACGGGATGCGAAGGAAGGGGTCGTGTTGATCCCCAGGACATAACCACACCGGCTGGGATTTACTCACTGGAATAGAACCCAGAGCGACGATAACGCCTAGAAATAGCGAATTTATACGGATGTGGCCCCTCGAGCTCGATATTGAATCCCTCTCGTAGGCTAGCCGGGAGAGTTGGTCATTTCGCTCCATAAGCGCTGCCACTCGGGCATTCGCCCTATCTAAAGCGGACTGCGGTCCGTGGGGGTCCACGACTGCCAGGCTAACCCCGTTATTGCGGTGTAATGCCTCCCCACGAGGGTTGTGCTCTTCTACCGACCTCCCCCTCGTACCGTAGTAATTAGCAGAAGGTAAAGAAGGTCGCGTACCTGATGCGACTTGTCGCTGTTGCATCGTCGGGGAGGGGCATTGCCTATCCATGTGACCTCGTCCTCCGCAGTTAAAGCACTCGAACCGCGCTGTGGTGTTGGCGTCTCGGTGCATCGCTCCGGCGGTGTTCCGTACGTCGGGGCCTGAAATTAGAACGAAGAGAGATGTCATCCCGTGGGAAAACAGCAGATGCCCCACCTGGTCGTGGCGTGTTGAAAGCACTCACATCCGCCATGGCCCGCACCGTCGGATTGATGAGCCGTTGTTGCCTCCGCCAAGAGTTGTTCCACCGTCTGGGCCCTATTTACGGCTTGTTCGAATGATGCAGAGTTGTCCAATTTGACAAAGTATCGAATATCGGGCCGGAGACGACCCACGAATTCTTCCAGTACCCGCTCCTTCTGGACTGCGGGATCTTGCCCTGCCGTGGCCGCTCTAACGAGGCCCAGAAGGCGGTTCGCAAAAATCACTGAAGGCTCAGTGGTCTCCTGCCTACAAGAAGAGAGCATCTGTCGAGCCATATAGCGATGGTGCGGACCCTCGAAAAAGGATCGCAGGTGATTGACCACCGCGTCGAACGACCTGCGGTCCTCTTCCGATAGTTCTTCCATTTTCTCTCGAGCCACCCCTTCCAAGTAGGCGATGAGTAAGTTAGCCTTTTGCTCCGAATTGAGCGGAACCACCCTCGTCCGCGCGATATCGTCGAAGCGGCGAAGCCAAGCCGACAATTGCAATCCGTCTGTTGTCCCGGAGAAAAATGGGATCCTGGGAGCTGACCCGTCCGGCGCCAAGGTTGCTACTGTTGGGACCATCCGCATCCGATCGTCGACTGCCTTGAACGACGCATTCAGCCCTTCCAGCAAGGAGGAATTGCCTTCGCGTACCTCCTGTGCCAGGCGAACCGACGTGGATTGAGCCTCTACGCGTACATCCGAAATAGCGTCGACCGTGGAGTCACGAAGGCGCTTGGCGTCACGTCCTAACACCGCAGCGGTGTCGTCTAGCTCGTGCAATACCTGCGGGAGCGGAATCACCGCCAAGTCGGTAGTGCCGAACTTCGATTCAGAGGTCTCTGATAGACCCTCGTCCACCAAAAGGTTGGTTTGCTGGGTTGCTTCGACCCACTTCTCACCTTTCTTAGTTTGGGACCTGGTAGTGGGGGGGGTCCCATGACTAGTCAGGCAGAATATGAACGCTGAGTTGAAAGTGGAAGCCGTCACGTAGACAGAAGATGACAATGGGAGATCCCCGGCTCTTAAGTAGGGAACTGCCGAAGGGTGGAGACTCCCCCCTCCTTACCAAGAATGTAAACGTTTGTGCCGACCCCCACAATTCCCGAGACATGCCAAGCCGAGCTAGTGTTGACAGTGCTCGGGGACCGTTCCCAAGATCGTTGGTGTCGATAACGCGGGAGCCGCGCGGCGGAACAAAAACATCGCCGCGCGAGGCGTTATCGCGGCTTGCATCTAAAGCCGCCGCGCTAGAGAAGGTCGAGAATCCGTAAACATGTAAATTCCATATGCGCTTGCCCTACGGCTATACCCATATCCCAACGCCTCACTGTATCAGAGGATCCAGTCAGAGTATCACTAGAAGCAAAAAGTGGAAAAGAGGACAGGACTAGAAAGAAACGAGACGAAAAATAAAAGAAGGCTGACTCGTAGGTAGACCATAGTGAACGATATCACGCCAAGCTGGCGAACCGTCATCATTACGAATGCGAAAACAGACAAACAATAATTGGAGTGATGCCTGTACTTCGGCAATAAACGGTATATGCAGATTGACCCGTAAACTCTGTAACCAGTGTACTAGTAACTAGGCGTCCAAAATTCTAGTGGTGCAAACTCACGAATGTCCTCTCGGAACCTCAAAAGTGCCCTAGGGTTAAGCTACACTGCCGGCTTAACAAGCCGCGCCAGGGCTATACAACAGCCACTGGACGAACGAGAACGAAAGGGAAAAGAAGGAACTCGTATTTGAACCACGGTTAACTTAGGGACCCTGTAGACCATACGGTGAACGTTAACTATCAACCAAATAAAACGTAATCGACAAGCGGACAACTATAAGCTCAAATCGCCGTGTTGTGGTCCTACTCTGAATTGATGCCAGTACTTCGGCTTTTACTCAGTTATCCGCTCACGTACCAAGTACGTATGAAACTCCTCGACGTCGGAACTCTACTTCCTGCGGGCTCGCTATGCACCCTTCAAGCCATGGCCATCTGTTTTAAGCAGACTGCTTATTTGCTGGCTTATCAAGCCACCGCGCGGTGAGATCAAGAAAGACATAGTTACCTACGTTTACGTCTAGCCATAACTAAAATCGATAGGGAACAAAAGAGCGACGATAAACTGGAAAGAAAAACTCACCCGGGTCGGCAGGCCCTCCAGAAGCTGGTCCACGACACTCGCTGCTACCAGTAAGTGTCTGGACCCAATGCGAATAGCAATAGTTTATTAGTAGTGAATACATGGCCGATATGCAGGTGAGATGAGTCTAATGGAGGTCGAGGGTGGACTGCTTCTGGGCCTAGGATCCGGGTGGAGGGCAGTGGAGAGTCGAAGTCCTTCGCGGCCGTCGTCGGGCTCCGTCCTCGCACCGCCAGTCGCCGTCGTCGTCGTCCTCGTTGTCCCCTTTGCCGCGTCGCCGCGCCTCCGCCGTCTGAAATCACAACATCTGATCAGAACGCTCTGAGTCATAGAACGCTCAAGCACACTTCACTTACTGTACACCACAGAAAGCCGAGTGACGGGGGTATTTTAGCTCATATTCCTTACCAAATCTGTAGCAGAGCTTTGCTTGAGCTCTATAACATGAGAGTTAAGTGTGTAGCTCCGAGGTGGTGCGAGAGAGGATGCGAGGTGCAGCTGTCACTTTGAGGTTGTCCTTTCTGACTAGGACCGATCCGCATTTGAAGAGAGACTGAGCAATAAATTCGGGAAATGCATAGTTATCTAGTACACGATTAAGGTCAACTTTTCTGTAATGAAGCTGAAACGTAGCATGGAAAGGAACATGCCTGCTCCATTAATCAAACAGTAACTGCAAGTTGTCACGTAATCGCCGTTGAAGAATTTTAGAACGCCTATTCGCTTGGAACGGAGAGAACGATGTTACGAAGGCAACACGATGACAAACGGGTGTCTTGTCCACTGGAAGAGTTCTGGAAGGTAGGGTCATCTCCAGGGCTACCAAACAAGACAGGGGCGCGTTAGATTGGGTGTCTGCTAACGTATGAGAAAACCAGACTACAGAGACCCTCGGAAGCCGCGATGAGGAGCAGTTGCAATGCTCCCAACTCTGCCGCCACTTCTTCTCCTTCACCTTTCCTCTTCCTCTTTCTCTCGTCGTGGTTCTCTCCTCTGAGATCGCATTGTTCTCATCATGAAGCCTTGTTATCTGGCAATAGATTTTCTCTCTCTCTCTAGATAGTCTGGTTATATAGACTTATGAACTCCCGCTCCTCTATAGTGGTTTAAGGTGTAATTTCTGAAGGGAATAAATAAAGTTAAAATTGATTCCTGTATGGAGAAATTATAGAAGCCTTAGTGTTACGAGACTCCAAGGGTCACGACTGTAGCTCTTCAAAAGGCAATTACCTACGTTGAGCACTCTGTCACCTGTTGTCAAGCCATTCAGCTAAAGCAACCCAAGGGTTCTCATTTCAAAGAGCGCTCGTTAATACAGTGGTAGAGAACCCAGAGGCAACGGCGGCGTCACAGCAGTATGTAGACCTCTACCATAGCCGCTACTTTCAAAATAGTAGCCTTTCTGCACGGTTCCGCAAAAATTTTCGTCGCATAGCAATGTTTTCTCCTTTCAAACGTTGTATCAGTGATAGCAGTCAAAAAGCTCAGATCACCGAAAAAACCTATATGACATTGCAGCTCATTAAAAAGGCCATCGATGTTCTTATGGAGCTGCTTTGGATGTTTTGCAATAGTTTCATACCCAACCCAGGAGCAGGAGCGTTACAACAGCACGTAAACCTAAACCAGTCACACCCTTCAAAACAGTCGCCTTTCTACACGCTTCCGCAGAAGTTTTCGTCACGTAACAATTCTTCTCTCTTCGGCGTAAGGGAATTGCTTGGTGGCCCAGGCTATCGCCTCACACGGAAGTTCAATACGATCACCCTTTGGCTCATTATGGGAAAATATGCACTTGCACCCTTTCCCACTTGTTTCAGCAGCATAGGGCTGTAAAAATGTAAAGTTTGTATGCGCCATTTGTTGTCACACAGCTAAATTATTCGAGAAAAGGTTTCATTGTATAAGGTGAAAGGAGGAATATAGTTGTGATGTGACGGAGATATTTTTTGACTTTTGCGAAGAGAGCATACTAAAATTCTGCACGGTAGACAGTCCTATGATAGGCTTGCTTTCCACCTCCTCGAGCGATGTTTACTAGACAGATTGAATGGAAATGCACATGTAACAGTATTTTAATGTCGTTCTTGCCCAACCGAGAGCCTGCGACTGAACCCTCGATGCAAACGAAGTCGGCGAAGGCGAATCGCAGGCGAGCTGCGAACCTGTCCGTTATGCCGGACGACTATGATGTGAGGCAGCAACCCTTCTTCTTCGTCGGGCTGACGACAGCCATAGAGGCATCAGCAGAAGCTTCGATGGAACGGAGGAGTGGCGTTCTACCCACCGCCCTTTAAACAGAGGCGTGACAAATCTCGTAAGGCAGCGATCGGGCTCTCGAGGAAGCCCAGAAGCTGGGGCGTGGGCGGGCTAGGGGACGAGGGATAGAACGCCCGATCCCCCGGTCGAACGTTTACTGCTCGACTAGGTCGAACGCTGGACCATGTCGTTGTTGACAGCCTGTGGCGACGCGTACAACGGGACGTGTGGGGAGCAAATTGCAGCGCATATGAAAGCACAGGCATTCGGATTTTCCACCGCCTTTAACTACCGCACTCCCTGCGGTAGCTGCAGTGTGTGCTCAACACTGTCCTCGCGCACCTTAAGGAACGTCGTGAAGCAACTTCGCCCTTCCAGAGCTCCCACTGCTCGGAGTCCCCTAAGGTCCCAAGCTACACACATTTTCGTTCGAACAGGTTATTCTCGACTTCGAACTCCTCAGCAAACCTATGCATAACTGGACTGTAGAGACGAACGACGAACATGTCCAGGAACGTTCTCGAGCCGACATCGAGGAGCTCGTGGAGAGATTCTGTCGCAAGGAGCGACGCACCCGTGACCCTCGCTGATTTTCAATATTGTTTGTAATAAAATCTTGTTGAGCTTCTACTTTTTGCAGAAGGAGAAATTATGTGAATATTCAAAATCTGCCTTCGCCTAGAGGAACGGTTCGTTAGTCTCCAGAATTCCATTCAGTCACGAAGTTCCGACTGTTCGCTCCCCATGTTATTTCAATGTCTCTCGCTTTTAGGGCCAGTAGTATTGCAGGTGCCACACTCGCTCAAGCTGTCATCCAAGAAAGCATCAGTAAAATCTCGCTTGGAGAGACTACAACGTCGAGAAGATCTGCGAGAGGAGGAAGTCTTCAGGTAGAGAGAGGGTTCTGAATCGAAGCTACATCTCCACCGAACCCAGATGGCTTGGAAATTTCGCCAAGGCAGCATCAAATCCACATCGCTTATAAACTTCTTAGTAAGAGAATCGACAAGTTTTTTGGACGAATGAAAAAGCCTTCGAAGAATTTTTGGAGAAATACTGCGACTCGAGGCAACTTTTCATGCAGTAGCCGAGAGTCTTTTGCCGTTGTTTCTGTCGGGGAGCGCAAGACTAGAATACCTCACAATTGGCGGCCGCGACCGAACGTCTTGTAAAGATTCGGTTACCACGCTGGCACCAAAGCTGAAAAAACGGGCCACTCTGAGTAAGGGCTTCTAAAGAGTCTCGCGGCAGCACCCGGAGAACTCGATCCTATCGCTCCCGCCGCAATGGGGTGGAAGCCGCGGTGCCGATTTGTCACGGAGTCGGTGGTCGCAAAGGTCCCCGAGGGCTGCCGCAGTGCCAGGAGCTGCGGGTGGGACCCGCCGTGGGGGGAGGCGTGATAGATAAATGGGTGTCGATTATAGTTCATCTATTTGAAAGCATTTTTAACGAATCTACATGCTAGGAAGATAATAGGTTGGTGCATAATTTCTGTCTAGAAAATAGCTTGACAACAGCAATATAAACACTGTTAGTGTCGACAAGTGGAGGCGTATGGAATCCAGCACTCAAAACGTAACGCAGAAAAACCTTAGCAGGATATTAGGTAACTTTAGTTGCACTGAAAATCCTCGTGGCCTTCCAGCCACAAGTTAGCCGTGTGAGGTTTAGGGAAAACCCTTGAACAGAAATGCAACAAAGCAGACCGTTCTGTTTAGTATGAGCTATAACTGCATCGGACAGGCCTCCAGGGCTCAACAAGGCATCGGAGGGAATGCTGTCATCGCAAGGGCTACCACATATTCTTCAAGCTGCTTCTCAACCGATGAACTTTTAGTGGAAGTAGAACCACAAAAGCGAGAGCAAGCGCAAAATGGTAAGAACTGCTGAGGTATAAGGAGTTTTCTATTAGATTTTGGCGGTTACATTCAAGAACTCCTGACTTGGCTTAGAAAACGATTCTTCACAAAACAAAGAGCGTTTTGCTTACTACATCTCCGACATTCTTAGAGGTCGCAACTGCTAGCAAAAGTACGCAGTATTGCGTACAGTAGCTCCACCCGCCGTTGTCATAGCGAGTCCGCGGCCCCTGCAAGACTCCGTTGCCGGCCTAACATCCGCGACGAGCTCCACAACATCTCACTCCGGAGAGATCGACAGCAAAATCTTATCCAAAGCAAATTCGCGTTATTGGGTTAACGAGGTCATCAGATGGCTGTCGATTTTTCTTTATTAAGAGCCTCGTCACAGAATATCAGCCAATGGCTGTCGATTTTTTTATTGAGGGCCTCAACCCAGAAGTGCGCAACGTAATTCGACTACTGTTAGACATGGACGACTTCGAAACCGTTATTAACAGAAGTGAGGAGGAGAAGGATTCTCCAACAAGATGGTAAGGAAGAAAAAGATTCTATCCAAGTCGTAAACGCAATTCTAAGGGATGAAAGAGTAGATGGGTTAGTCAAAATGTACACACGTGTTTGCAGTCTTTCGACGCGCTTGTCACCGCATAATGCACTGTTGTAACAGCTCTAGACCTTGCGTTCGTGTTCTCTCAAACAGAAGACCTACACAAACGTCTACCTGTCAACTGCAATATGAATTCTCCACATTTCACAACCTCATTCTATATCCTCACATTCCCATGCCTTCCCAAGAACAAATCGCTGTAAAATTTTTTCCAAGGTATCCATATGCATTAGTGTTGCCATAAACGAAGCATTCACTACAGTACCGACCCAAACAAGAAGCGAATTCCGTTAGACATCCTCGCAAAGGAGCCCATTCCATTAATAAAACGGATATTCTGAAAGGATAAGTAGGGAGATAGCCCAAATTTCGGTGCACATAAAATCATAGATACGCGCCTCTTGTACGAAAGTGCCATTGTCACAAATCCTGGTGTTGTTGATAAGAATGCGCTATTACAAAGCAGAAGACGCCGGCATCAGAGCTTTGCTTACGATCCGATTCTGCAAATGTCAGAAGCATTTATTTATTTATTTAATACGCCGCAAGACGGCGTGCACCAGCAGACAGTCAGCCATAAAGGAAGCACTCCAAGGTACCGAACACAAAAACCCAATAGTGGTGAATAAAAGGTTTCAGTAGGAGAAAGGAAACAAACAAAAATAAAATCAGAAAAGGAAGAGAGCACAATTAGATAGGACCCATTAAATCGGCTAGATAGAGGAAAGAGCGAAATGACAGATTCCTTCGTGACCAACTAAACAATAAAAAAGGCAGATTTCATAGCAGATGTTTCACTCCCCAGCACAGACTTGACACTAGCTGAGAGGAGCTTTAATAGAAGAGCATTTTTCAATAGAAGGAATAACTATAGTGGAATATTGATATTTAAATCAATTATTTATTTGAGAGAAATTCGCGTATATATAGTAGTACTGAAATAGACGGTGTAGGGGCGAGAACCAGCTAACATTTAGAGCATTTAGCACAGGTAGCACGATTTCGACAATTAAATCATGTCGAAAAAGAATTATTACATAATTTCGATAGGGATGTCATCCAGTATTTTGTAAGTATTAGGTGGTAAGGAAAGTATTCCGCCACTCTTTTCAAATGTATTTCTTTTGTTCCATACATACAACAACTACCGAAGATATGCACCACTATTATTCTACAGAATTCCTGAGGTTTTGACGAGAAAAAAATTCAGCGAGGCACTTTTCAAGTTGCTCCGTTGTAGTCAAATTGTTTCTCCTGCAAATGACTGACAACGAAGGAAACAGAAGGTAGGCCGTAGGAGCAAGGTCTGCTGAATACGATGGGTGGGCCAAAGGTAACAGCGCCCAGTGAATGACTCCTTTCAGTTCCAACAAACACTGAGCATTACCTTTTTTGGGTGACGTCCAGTCCTGGCGTAGGAATTGCTTTGCCGGAACTGAGCAACTGACGTTTCTGCTTGCGGTTAGCGTAGACTATCTAGATTTCGTTACCAGGTTCTCGAACCAAAAAAAGTCAAGAAGCTCACACACGCATCATGCCGCACCTGTAGCTGGTGGACGTTAATTTCATGCTGTATTCATGCACCATATCTACATTTCTCATTTCCCTTCCCAAAGCCTCGCTGGTGTTGAGCTATGGCGGCGTGACTGCACTCGAGTTCCTCTGCCAGCCAAGGTGCAACGCTGGTGATCCTCCTGAACGACCTCTGGAAAGCGTTCCTCATTCACTGCAATTGGTCTTCTAGACCGTGGTTGGTCCACCAAGCAAAGTCCCCGTTCTTCAACTTCAGGGAAAATATTTTCGCTGTGTCGTAGGAGACAGTGGATCCATCGTTCCACATATGCTATCCAACGCAACTCTTGTACTGCTTTGCTTGTTCCGCCACTGTGAGAGAAATTTTAAGGATATGAACACCAGTTTAGAAACGAGAACGATATCATTATATAATTGTGAAGAGCGTGCAACACACTTTTCTTTCTGGGTCACACAATACATTCCGTTGGTACCTTAAATAAGAGCTCTAAAGATCTCATTCGCTGGGTGGCAGGATTGATCCGAAGGAGCAGGTAAGTTCATTTTCATCGAAACGCTTTGCGACGGAAAAATCCGTCGCAATCCGTCGCGTGCTCTTAACACCTTTAATTTTAAGTTATTTAAGAAACTATTGGCACCCTTTGATTCGACTCCTCGAGGTCTACACAAAAGTATAATCTTTACCAGACCACCGCGTTTTCACCGTACTGCAGCAGGCTTTTGCGATTAGAGCACCTTATTTCCCGGGACGTGCATGACTTCAGAGTATCTCAACGTTTTCAGGGTTCTGTCGTGCCTGAAATGCTCCGAGAGTGCGCCGTGCACAGTGCATATAGGATCGAGCATATCAATCGAGTGTTAGAAAGTATGTTCACTCAGCTTTTATCTGGCCTTACTGGAAAATGTAAAGCCTTCGAGCCTATTTCGAACCGTTTGGAGAATTTTATCAAAAAGTTCTAGCCACCTTACTCGAGAGTTGCTCCAATCTGTCCCGGCGAGACGAGAGTGTGCACCGTGTGCAATGCGTATAGAGATGAACCTATCAATCGATTGGGTTCGCAACTGGTAGAGTGAGCGTTTGGGAAGTTCTGTCATAAATTTCCAGCCGGGCGGTATTGTATATCAACTATTCGACTTCCACAATTTTTCAAACATATTTCCCTATGCACTTTAGATTTTCGTGTAAAAAGAGTGAAAATAAATTGTGATTTTGTCCGATAGGTACAAGAATATAATATTATATTTTCCGCTCCCAACCGCGATATTTAGAAGCAAAGCGTACATTCCCGAAGAGCGACGATTTTAACAACGAAACGAAAGGAAGTGGTGGCGGTTTACCGTTCATCCGCTCAAATTCGCAGCATTAAAAAGCTAGTTAAGAGATTTCTCCATATTTCGTTTTCATTTTTTTGTTTATTTATCATTTTTGAGGCTAGATCCTGTTCTGGTCAGCGTAGGAAAATGTTGGGTATGCCACGGCGTTTGAAACAAATGAGGAGAAAAATTCCGTTGGAGGTGCTACAACGTGGCCTGCAAAACTACCCACATGATCTGAAGCCTCTTGCTAAGCTAGCAGTGAGCCACCATAAATAATACTGCTCCATCATGATCTGCAACGCCGAATAGTGTTTAAAATTTTACCAGATTTGATGAACTCTTACCTGTTTTATACGAGCTTCTGTTGCATTATGTGTCGGCTATCCTGTAATATGTCGCGCACATGTCCTGCATTTTATGAATAATACGTCACTGCGTGCTTCAGTATCTCAAGTGTCAGGCGACAAATGCTTAGACTAGAAAACCTGCACTTGGGGGGAGGGGGACCTGCTAATAGCATCCGATGTTACAGCACGTGTCTCAGATAATGTTTTGCGATTTCCTTGCAGCTCTTCTGAGGGTGGAGGCCTGGCGGTGGATTTCTGAGCTAAAGGATAGAGGATAAAGGACGTCGTTACTCCATCCTTTTTGGAATACGCCATGCATTCTACTTTTACGTGATGCTGGGAGGTGATTTGTATGCGTATTTGGTCATGCAATGGCTTGCGGTGGCCAGCCGATGATCAACAGATTCAGGTGCAAATCTATGCGTAAAAATTATTCAAAACCTCATAGTTCTTCAACAGCATAAAACACAACGCCATAACAGCCGTAGCTAAAAGTGTGAAGAATGGGCGAGGCGAGAGGCCACGCAGAAGTGATCTTTGTGTGTAATTGTGTTTGTACAGGTTGTTTGTATTGTTCTTTGTATTGTTTCTGTTAACCCTATATAAAGGGGGACGGGAACCCGGCGCGCCAGGCGCAATCGTAACCTGTGGCAAGGTCGCTAGCGGCCGGTTCGGAGAAGCGAGGCACAGCAGAGGCGGATGTAGCGACCCCTGCTGGTACCAGATCATTTAAATAAATCCTTTTCCCTGTCTGGTTTAGGCCACACCCCTGGTCTCCGCTCCCAGTTGAAAGACCCCGGCTTAAGAGAAGGCAATAACAACCAAAACAATGACAACTGATAACGACTAACAAAATTAGCGCTTTATCCTTGCCAAACAAGCCTAGTTCCAGTTCACCGACCCCGGAAAGGATGGAAGGTTTGGTTAGGAATCCGAACCAGCCGCTCCCGCAGTATAATAATATGAGCTGCTCCCGCAAGGGCACGCAGTCGCCGCTGCCGCTTATCCCTCTCAGCTCCACAGGCTGGGAGACAGTACTCCATTCACCATATACTTCTAATATAACTCACCATCAGATTACGACTTGTTACGCTCTCAAAAGGCTTTCGTGGCTGAGAAAAGTTTCACAAAGTTAGAAGACTGAAGTCGTGCGGTCGCCGATTTCTTCGTCTCCCGATCTTCCTAGTTCTGGGGAAAGGGAGGGCTTACTTACTTACCTGTCCTAGATGAACCACTGTAGTCACTAACAACGGCTATTTGTCGATTGATTTCCATTGTAGATGAATAAATGAATAAATACATAAGGAAGAAAATGAAAACCCTATCAAGAATTATTATTTCTTTCTGCGACTTTTACTCTAATAGCCAATCTTAATGGACTCTTATATCCTTCTTTCGATCACTCATGTATGTACTCCCATTTCTCTTTATTTTTGGCAGGTGAAGAAAATTCATAATGTAGAAAATCTTAATGCAGGTTCAGTTGTCGGGACATACGTTAGAGTCCCTTCCCCCACCCAACTGAGACTTCTGTTCATTTCACTGAAGGTACGTGATGGTATCACAACCACTGCTGGGCACCTTTATTTTTTCAGTGCCGCGAAGCACCCGGTATTTTCAAAATTTGGAATACATTGCCGTACCTTTTCGTAGCCTCAAATAGATTTGTTTGGGGAGCTGTTACTCTGATATCTGACTCAAATACTATCATTTCATTTCGGTTCGAATGAAAATTGAGAGGAAAACGAAAGCATTGATTTTGAAAATTGATCGGTGGGAATCATTCTATATTCAGCTCGATCGAGCAGAGCTGCTGAGCTGTTGCAGAAGAGGCTGAGTGTTATAGGCTGCAATATTCTGAAGAACATCTGCGTGTATCGGTGATGAATTATGAACGGGCACTAAACCGTAAGTCATAATGTAAATACAGATATGGGCGCAGTACGCATCAGGAGCTGGGGATGCACTGTTGTGACGACTTTTAATATTCCTATTTCTTACTATTCCAAGGGAATTTCTGATTCCAACGAACTTAGAGCTGGAATGAACCAAAGCGCAGCATACTGCCCTTCCATGAGCTATAGATTTTAAAAAACACGAATAAACGACGGAGGGATCCTCTCCTCCACCTATCTGTGCGCCCCTAACCCGCATAAGGCGCAACCGTAATTTTCTAGAGCGATCCCTTTTGGGCGTAAGGCGACTCTAGGGGGGGGGGGTGGTCTTTTTGTATTAAGCGGTTATCCGCCTTGGTGAGAGGACACATGAATGCCCTATTACATCGGAATGGTCTAGCTCAGTTCACCACTGGGAAGAGCGTCAAGTACTGTTACAGTACTGTGTGCGCAGCACCGAACGTCGTAAAGGGCCGCCTACATGCTGACCCTTCCCCCCCCCCCCCCACCCGAACCGCTTTGTACTCATTTGTAGAATTGCGAACGCTGCTCTATTCACGTTATCCCTTCCTCAATCTAGCCCGAGACCCTTAACGCCGTAACACAGCCACTGAGCTTCACTTTAGTCCTTTTACTTCACAAACGCCAATCAAAAAGGACACCTTGCTGATGAGGCAATATTAATATTATTAAAATTTAGGCTGTGCCGTGCTTTTGTATGCGTTTTTGGTTATTCTTTGTCCTGTATGCACTTCTGCTTCGGTCAACTGCTTCGTCAGCACTGAAAAGCCAGATGTAATGCTTTCTCTCTTTGCGTGGCATTTTGGTTCGGCTTTGAGTAGGCTATACTTCCAATACTGCCACAAATCGAGCGATTTTTACGGACTTTGCCAGCAAAATGACAGAACGCATCTTTGAACAGTCGATAGATAGATTGTAGTAGAGAAAATAGCTCATGTAAAACGGTAGACCACACATAGAACAGATTTGATCACTACCAGTAGAAGGAAAGGAAAAGCGAAGGCCTCCGCACACAGTTGCGGCAACAGTCCTATCTCCATAGGGCAAAGACGCAGAGATCGCCCAAAAATTGAGGCGTCCAACTTGCCGCTGATGTGTCGCTTGGGTGGAAGGCCGGGAGCAGACATAGCTCCAACGCCGCGCGAACCCCCTGGCGTCGCGCACGGTGCGCGACGAAATTGGACGAGTTGTTGCGGTCCGACTGCTTCCGACAAGGACAGTTAGTGACTCGCGCTAGAGTGCGAAAGTGTGCGCTGGCGAGATGAGGATGAGACAAGTCTGATGTCTCTTGGTAGGGAAGTGGGAGTGATTATTAACAAAGTGCGAGCGGAATCGGACTCAAACTGTTTTAAATGAGTGAGAGGGAATGGACAAGGATCTGGTGAGGGAAATTCGAAACAAGAACTGAGACGGGATTACTAACTAGAAGTTTCGGAAGCAAGTGTTTGTAAGTTTCTATTGGAGAGGGGGATGAGCGCACTAATCCATTCTAATACTAAATGCTAATCCATTTCCAGCGCAGCTTTTTCCTTAATTCTAAGTTTACGCTACACTTGACGGTCACGAAATCACTTGCCGTAGTTTACGTGTAATGCCATTGGCAAACATCCCTTTAGCAACTACTAAGGACCTCCGTATTTCTCCAATCTACAAGCATTTCTGCATTTTACTGCTACCTTTGTCTTTCAAGTGCCTCCACCAAAAGAGTTCCTCCTCTATTTCATTTGGGGCCCCTGTGGTAAAAAAAACTAGTCGAGGAGCTTAACCACTGGCAAAATTTGGTGATCCGTGGCTAACCACGCGTCACCAAGCGCACGTCCGCGTTTCAGCGCAGCGACGTTGCGTTGGAGTTACGTCCTGGAGCCGCGGCAGGCGCTGTACCGCCAAAGCGGCAGCGGCAATAATGATTCAATGCATGATTGTCGCTACAGCCCGTTTGCCGTCGAATTCTGTTTGAGCTCTAGCTAATCGTGGCGAGAATCTAAAATGGAAACTGATAATGATCTAGAGTGGAAACTGATAATGGTAATGATAACGGAACCGCGTTGGCGATGGAGTGGGGCGAGGATGAATGCCGCGTCACGTCGTCTTTTCATTACTACGCGGCAGCTTTGCGACCAGCCGCGTAGTAGTGAAAAGTGTTTTTTCCAAAGCATTTCCTTCTGTTCTTCCTATGCAATCTCCAAATTACACATCATCGAGTATTGCCACCGCAAGCCAAAGTTCTCGAAACAGGTCTGGTCCGTTATTCTACATGAACACCACAAAAAAAGTTCTACGAACCACAAGATAGTTAGATAGGTGTTAACCTTTTTAGAAATTAGAGTAAGACTAGTTAAAATAATAGAAGGATGAGTGAAGGATTCTACGAAAAATAGTCTTCACGCTAACACAGTTTAGTATACAGAGGTGATTTGAAACTTCTCTTGCGGAAAGTTCACTGCAAAATGTATAATCGCTTCCATACGTATTGAATAGCACTATCAATGGAAAAAACTTGTAAACTTGAGTAAACTTGACCTATTCGAGGAATACAAGGAAGGCAGTGAAGAAGGAGTGACGGGCTGCTCCTTGGAGTCGCCAATCAAATTCGATCATGGCATACCAAAATTTCTCAAACTGCTAAAGCTCGGGATGCTCCGCGTGAGTGAATTTTGAATCGTCGGTTCGCTCTACCGTTGCTCCTCTTGTCGCCCAAAAACATGCATATCGCTGAAATCCGTTTTGCGCCTTGGTTTCCACTAGCGCGTTAGCTTCCGCGCCGCATCAATTCATTGTTTTGGAGCTCGCTTTTATTCTGTGGCACGCTACAGAGGCAAGGTAAAGGTTTCAGCTTAAATTTGGTTTGCGCCTCCGTGAGAAGTCCATACTAACCTCATTTTTGTTATGCTTATGTTTACAGGAGGCACCGGGAGAAGCATCGTGCAAGTTTACTAAACAAGGAAACCAGACACAAATGGGAAAATTGAAAGGCAAGCGGTTGAAACACGTAATTCAGATGGTCATGCAAAGTCATGCATGCAATTCCATAATCGTTTCAAAATTAGCCAGTTCTCCAGGTCTTGTTAGAATAAATGTATGTCGCCCCTATTATGTATTGTATATATTAAATAGTACCGAAAGCATCTGCTTTTTTAGTGCCTTGAGCCTTCCCGAATTGTTTGAGCTCAGTTCTTCACGGCGTTACATTATACATTCATTTATGAAGAAAAACATGTAGTTTTAAATACGTATAAAATATTTGAGAAAAAAAGCAAAAAGATGAGGAGTTTAGGTCAGTTTTCATGACGGCAGAAAACCCCGATTTTTGTATCATGGAGCTTAATGGCTTGAATATCTGAAATGAGAAGCTGGGATGAAGTAGAAATTTGAGTGGTGTTTTAGAAATGCGTTGTATAAAAATGAAAACCTTTTACGGGACAGGGAAACACAGGACGCTTTGAGCTAGAGTTTTGAACTGGAAATGATTGAGGCACTTGTTCAGAGTAGACGATCGTACAAGAAGGATGCGAAGCCGAAAGCAAAGCTCACATAATTTAGTATATGGTTTTAAGAGCCAATACGTATCGTGTAGATATGTCTATCTACATAGGGGAAAGAAAGAAATTCACTTGATCTAAGCTCTACGGTCTGACGCCTTGATAAATTAGGACGCCAAGGTCAAGCGCTTGTTTTTTATAGGATAAGAATGCCTCTTCTCAAAAGAAGTAGCTACTCATTATAAAGAGCGGATTATGCACAACATTACAAAATGGCTGGCAACACTTTTGTGAAGAACTGCTTTTCTTGAATGTCTCTAGGTCACATTCAAAAACTCAATTTTCACACAGATGATCTCCTACGTCATAATAAACATGAAATCCAGTAGTTAATCTAAAGGCCGCTTTGATTCAGAAGACGTGTCGCCGGCGTGGTGTTATTTACAATCATGAGAGGGGGGGGGGAGGACGGGAACCCAGTAAGAAGGCACCGCTAAGGGGAGAAGGAGTTCAATAAGAGAAACGAGAAAGGATTCAGAAGAATTTCGCCAATGTCGTGCTGTGAGCATGGGAGGACCAGTAAGGTGGGGGAGGTGCGTAAGGAGAATCTCGAGGGTGGATCAGGAAAACGGGACCAATAAGCGAGATCAATAAGGGAGACAAAGAAAGGGATCAGGAACTGGAACCAAAAGGAAGTACAAATAAGGAAGGCCAGCAAGGGAGGTCAGTGAGAAGGGGCCTCTTAGGGGGAACTGGGTGGGGAGAGACGGTGCCCCGGGTCTATCCTAATGGGCACTCCACAAAACTGAAAGCAGCCTAGCTTACAAATACAATAAAAAGAACTGGCCGAAAAGAGAACTGTTCTCCGCAATTTCCTAGCCGAACGATTCCACACCGTTCGCATTTCCAGCGATGCCCCTCCCCCGATCCCGACTAGTTTAGATCCGCTGCCCCCCCCCCCCACTCTTTTAACCATCCTAGGCCCGCCCGGCCTCCGCGGCCGCTGGGTTGACAATAAACAAAGTTATGATCATTTGAAGTTTGGAAGCAAAAACGAATCTGATCACGAACCCCAAATAACCCCCTAGACGAAGTTTCAGCGAAATCGGTGACTCTGCCTGGACCACCCTTGTTAACGGTATGGGTGGCCTCCGACCGCATCGTGAAAAACGGATGTCAGATTCGTGATCAGCACCCCAAATAACCCCCTAGACAAAGTTTCGGCGAAAATTTTTTTTGACCGAAGTCTTGTCGGTGGAGTCGGAACTTTTTACTAGTGCCACAAAATATCTATCGTTACATAACTACAGCTTCACACAAAATAGGCTTAAAATAAGTGACACACAGAAGTGAACATTTTAGCTAATCTGTTGTTTGAAACATATGTTATATGTAAACATGCTCTATAACACACTATAATACCCCTAGGTGGATTACCTATATGATTATCATGGATTTTGCAAAAGTGCAAAACGAACGCAGTCTGCGGGATCCAAACCCCCGACCCCGCGTTTACGAGCCCGAGCTCTTCCCTACTACATCCCTCATACGATACCTCATCGCCCGTCAGCTTGGAGCACGTGAATGAACAGGGCGTCAACCCGCGACTTCCGTCGCCCCTAACTCTGCGCAGAGATGTATTGGGGTCGAGATACCTGCAGTTTGTTACTACCCAGGCGGTTCTGCCCATATACAACACTTGCGCCGTTCCAACCTACCGTTTAGATAGTATCCTGGTTAGTTTTCAGCTGTGAATTCTCTGTTAAAGTTATGTAAGTCGTTGATGAATCCGACCACTGTTTCTTGCGATTAGGTTTTTTTTGTTTGTAGTTTAGCAGCGGCGTATGCTAACCGGTTATGCACGTGTGGCTTATCACTGCCGCTATCGCTGATTATGCCAATTCCTTCACATAACTATCCACGTATTAAATCACGTTAAGGGTCGTTCAGAGCATCATCGCGGCGAGACGCGACGTAATGATAATCTTACATAGCGATCGAGCGACGTCGCGTCGCCCCGTCGCGAGGTGTTCATAGCTGTTCTGCAGCGAACAACTTATCGAAGGCGATGAAGATATCGCCTAATTTCAGTCACCGATAAAGTCATCGCGTGGTATGCAATTCTCTCTCTCCACCTATATCCAGCATGATACATGTATCTGAGCGTGAACCCGGTCTACTACTTCTATAACGTAATTTTTTAATTTCAGGAATCTTCTAAGGAGATCGAGGAAACACAGAAAACCGGCAATAACTGTTATTTCTGGTAAGTTTTTCAAGGTTTTCTACTATCTCGGTTTAGAAAGTATTTAATTGGTACTAAGATTGTTCGACGCAGATGGGGTCTGGGGGGGGGGTCACAATCAGAGATGGGTGGAATTTCTGTTTTCTGACTTTCTGACCATTTTGGGCGATTTTTTCTGTTTTCTGGGAAAATGGACGAAAAATGGTCAAAAAATAGAACATATATTGCGAACAAAATTATATCATGAAAATCCAATAAAAGGAATGTAAAAAAAGTATTATAGAATAATGCGTTTGATTCCAATGTTTCTAGAGTATTTTAAATTGCAAGCATGTGGTCTGTAGCCAGTATAAGAGGTACTAACATTAGCAATAGATCATCATCGTAGTATGATCCGAAAATGTAAATGCAAAAAAACAGAGGCGGTATAAGCGGGCTAGAGCCCACTGCACACTTGTAAGATATCTTAAAATGAGTAAGTTAGATCTGCCAGACCCCGCAAGTCATTACGTTGTCTACTCTTGCGATATCCTCTCTGTCGGCGAGGGAGAACATGGAAACTGCGTTTATGTGAGTGTAAACGACAATGATCAATCTCGGACCACACCCAAATGTTTCGACCCATTTTTTGTCCATTCTGCCAGAAAACAGAAAAAATCGCCCAAAATGGCCAGAAAATCAGAAATCAGAAATTCTGCCCATCTTTGATTGTGACCCCATCCCCCGGACCCTATCTGCGTCGAACAATCTTAGTACCAATTAGATAATTTCTAAACCGAGATAGTAGAAAACCTTGAAAAAACTTACCAGAAATAACAACAGTTGTTGCCGGTCTTCTGTGTTCTCTTGATCTCCTCAGAAGATTCCTGAAACTAAAAAAATGACTTCATAGATGTCGTAGACCAAGTTCACGCTCGGATAGACATAGGATGTAAGGTATAGGTGATGAGGGAAAGAATTGTATCCCCACGCGATGACTTCATCGCTGCCTGAAATGGGGCGATATTTTCATCGCGTGGCGATGCTGATAATTCCGTGCTATATGGTGCTCGCTGCAGAACAGGTATAAACACCTCGCGACGGGGTGACACGAAGTGTTGATACGATATGGGGTGCATTATGATAAGATGTTGGGGATTATGTTCAGATGTTAATCGCGTGCCGTTCATAGCGCAGCGACTTTCAAATGGGGAACGCGATGATCGCTGCGCTATGAACGGCACGCGATTAACATCTGAACATAATCTCCAACACAGTGCACTGAGCCTAACCATGAGCGACTCCGAAAATTCGATAAAAGGGTAATCTCGGATATCACCGTCAGGACTAAACGGCAAAATGTTAGTAAGATGTAAATCTTACCATAGTTGTAAATCTTAGTTTTTTTTTGTGAAATCCTTATCGGAGAGGGGCAGTCCATTTCCATTTTTAAGGAAATGCAACATGCACAGAATCATATTTGTGTAAATATGCTTATCTTATGAAACGCTATCCTTCCAATACCATAATCAGCTTTCTAATTTGCTTTCGTAATCGCGGGAGGAAGTAAAGGAAACACAGTAATTTGAACAGAACCCTGGAACAACTACAGTACTACAAAACCGCAAAAACTTAAAGCAACCTTATTACCTTAATCAATTAGTGGATAGCGTTTTTGAATTTCTTGTCAAAGAAAATAGACTTTTGGGTCGAAACCCGCTGCCACTTCACCAGTGCATCGAAGAAGTTGTCATCCCATAGAGGTCCCTTCAGCCCGCTTTTCACCACGTATTTTTTGATTAACTGGGTGTGGACACCAGTGCACGGATCCACAAAATTTTCGTCATGGTTCACAGTATAATACAACCAAGGTTTTTCAAGTTCGAATAACCTTTCCAGGAGTCTAGGGGTCGATATGGATAACCGTGTTGGGAAGTACTGCTTGGTTATAATTCCATCCAATGTAGCACTATCACGGGTAGGTGTAATTTCTATGAAGACTTCCTTTGAAGTAGTATCTATACCTCCTACTAGCCAACGGTCTCGAATGCTCCTTCTTCTGTTGTTTTTCCCTTTCACGATGTATGTCTCGTCGATCTGGACGATTTTACTCGGTCCGCCTATTTTTTGAGGTGGCATTGTCGAGGTAGGATTCAACGATGATATCCCTGAACCATTGGTCCCATTGAGTCAACGCGCTCTTGCCGACCCCACAATGGTGAGCTCTTTCTTCTAGTTTGCCGAGCTCGTCCACGAACATCACTGATGCCAAAAATGAATTTTCTGAAGCCGCTTAGACATTCGAAAAAGGTGTCCTTCAGGTAGCCTATTTTATGTGTAACCCCAGGTTTTCGACAACTTTTTCGAATGCACTCGAATTTCATGCGATCTGACCAACCCACACAACACCAAATTTCATTACGATCTGACCAACCCATCCAGTTTGCCGGGTTATTGAGCGTGGATTAAGACAGTCGCATTGTCACATTGATCAAACCCTCCATCCTCCATCCTCTCTCCCCCCCCCCCCCACACGCACAGAATCGAGAATTATCGAGAATCTACTGACTGCCTTATATACATAAGCCATTCAGTAGACTCCCTTGGAATGATTGTTCACATTGTCGCATTGATCAAACCCACCACCTTCCTGCCCCACACACACATCCGAGATTCAACGAGAATCTACCGACTGTACTGACTGCCTTATACACATAAGGTAGTCAGTAGGCTCTCTTCAAGTTCATTCCCCTTCCCAAAAATACAAAGAAGATGCAGAGAAAAAGAAACGCAACCGCCTCCGAAGCCATCCGAGTGCAGACTGAGCCGTGAGGCGTTACGCAGAGCCCGCGAGCGTATCGAGTAACGTGAGCTAGTCGACGGGATCCCATAACGGTACGGTATGGCGGGAATTCACTTTCAGGGATTTCCAAGGAATGGTACCAGGTAAGTTGAGGGATTGATATGTTGCATTGCATGTTGTATGTACAGATGCGTAGCTGTCGTTAACAATTCATAATGGACTGCCCCCCCCCCCGCGATAGGGATTGCACGGTTTTTTCGCTACAAGGAAGCAAGCAAGGCCTTTTTAAACGTTGAACTACGTTAACGCTAACTTAGCAGCTTTAGCAAAACACTTAATAAAACTTTTCGGTTTTTTGTTCGTCGTCCACCAGAATATAAACATATAACAAAAAGTAAAAGGTAGCGAGAGGCAACCGTTAACATATTGCCCATTCATCACATCGTGGAGCACAGCCGATGTGAGATTCTTCTCTCGGTGTATGTGCAAGGTTACGGCTGATCTTGATACATTTGTTTGGTGCCTCAAACTCTGCGGTATTAAAAATATACCAAACTCAAGCCCCCAGGTATCAGAAATATAAGAAGCGGAGAAAATATTTGGGCTTTGGATCCTCTAGTCTTCTGGGCGGTCGTCTATTGTGAGAAAGCCTTCCTGACTTTTTAAAAATCTTTTTCTCTTGTTCGGAAAGCAATATATCCACCATTTAGTGCCGGTTTAAAAAAGTTCTTTATAACTTGATATCTGAGTATCAAATCAATTTCGCTCACCGTTCTTGAGACCCAACTTAGAGAGCTCTACGACACACACAGAAAGGCTTTTGGGTTCTCACAAACGGTGGAGTAAAGTCTTTAATCTCGGAAGACTTCTTATATATTTTGCATGACATTTTTACGTTTCTCTACGTTACGGAACCAAAATCTCTCAAATAATCGATTGTAAAAGTTAAGAAAAGCTGGAACAATCGAGGAACGAAACGGTGAAAACCCTTGGTTCAACCTCTTTTTCAAAAACTAAAGGAACGATGTTGGATACTTAAATGGTTCTCACCTTATGCCTAATTGTTCTCAGTAGCTTTTGGAATGAATAAACACTTTGAGCTGTTCGAGTAAGAAACTAAAAATAAAGAAACCGATAATGGTGCATCTAAAACAAGTAATTATTCAAAAACGTACGCTCTTTGGCCTAGCGCTTTAATCATATCTTCTTCTTCTTCCTCACAGTTTGTCCCCTTCATGGAGGGGTTTCTTGGTGCAGCACGCCATCTTTGCCGTGCTAGATCAGGGTGGACACCAGCTACTTTAAAGCCCATGTGTAACGTGTCAGCCCAGCGCTGCTTCGGTCGCCCTCTAGACCGTTTTCTACACACTTCGAAGTTGAGGCCTATCTTAGGCCTTGTTTAGTGTGCGCGCGATGCGCACGGGATGCCATGCGTAGTGGCCGAATTAATCAATCGCGTCGCTCGATCAATTTGGCTACTACACATGCATCGCGCCGCGCCTCGCGCGCAGACTAAACGACCCCTTACGGACGCCGTGATTGTTTCCAAACAGAACGTGGCCGTACCATCGCAGACGTGCTCCGCGCATCTTGCCAGCTATCGTCGCGACACCGAACTTCTGCCGAACAGCTTTGTTTCGGATGCGGTCCAGGCGCGTGACGTGACTTCAGCCGTCCAGCGCAGCATCTTCATCTGCATTACGCTGAGACGACTTTCCTTTGTCGCAAACCAGCGCAGCACCGTACATCGCTACCGGCTGGACGACGGTTCTATAGATTTTCGACTTTAAGTGCTCTGGCATCTTCTTGACGCAGAGTACTTCAGTCAACGAGCGCCACTTGGACCGAGCTCAGACTGCCATCAGACGCTATTGCTGATCCAAAGTATTTAAACAGTGAAGTGCGTGCGAGCTCTGTGCCATTAATCCTAATCCGAACTCGTTTAGGTCACTCGTTAGATACTCGGACTTCTTGACGTTCAGTCTGAGTTCGAACATCTTCAAGCGGTCGCACCACGCTTGCACCTGCCGCTCGAGTTCACCTTTATCTCATTGTGTCATTAGCATATAGCAACGTCCAAGGGGCGGGCTTCTGAAAATCTCGCGTAATGGCATCCATTACGACAACAGAAAGGAGTGGGGAAAGCGCAGAACCCTGGTGCACCCCAACAGAGATGAGAAACTCCATTGAGGTTCCAGCTGCAGCTTGCACTCTACTCTTTGGGCAAGAGTAGAGCATGCGCACCCACTCTATTAGTTCCTCAGGTACATTGTGTCGTCGCAGGGCGTACCATATAACCTCACACGATACGCGATCGAAGGCTTTCTCCAAGTCAAGAAAAGCAAGATGTACGGGCCTGTGTTTCTCGCTATGCTTCTCCACCAGAAAGCGGGCGGCATGTATGGCATCGATGGTGTCACATCCAGCCTCAAAGCCAACTTATTGTCGGAAAGCTGGAGGATTTCATGGACTCGTTTATCGAGGATTCGAAGATCTTTCGAAGATGTTTTGCAGAAGCAAGCGAATCGTACGGCAATTTGAGCAGTCTGCAGGGCTGTCCTTCTTCCTCCCAATCGGTATCGTCGTACTTCTCTGCCAACCATCAGACACCTTCTTCATCGCTACAAACTAGCCGAAAAACTTGGCCAACCACTTAGTAGAGTACCAGAACTTCTCTTTCATACACCAGCTGGCAAGTCATCTGGACCAGTCACCTTGCCGGGTCTCCTCTTCCTCAGAGCCGCATCAGTTTCCTCCATGGTGATCTTGTGGACAGGACCTTGGATAGGAGCCGCAGAAGGGACAGCCGGATGATAAAACTCTTTAGTCAAAATTCCCTCAAATTAATTGCACCATCGCTTCAACGCTTCCTTGCGGTCCATACGAAGGTAGCCGTTCTCATCATTGATGCCAAAGAACCTCTATATATCCTTCGATTGGCGCTCGAGGCTTTTTGCAAGTTGGTACAAATACCGTTCACCATCGCGCGATTCAAACTTTTCGTAGGCATCATTGTAATGGGTGGCTTTTGCAAAGACCACAGCCTTCTGAGCAGGTTTTTTCGCATCGTGGTACTTTTGCCAGTTATCGGCTGCCGTCCACAACCATGTCTGCTTGTCGACCTTTCGTCGTTCAGGCTTCGGAATGCGAAGTTCTGACTCGCAGCTTGAAGTATCGCGTTGGTAGCCTTTCTCCAAGTTTCATTGACAGATGTGATTTTCGGTAACCGTACGCGAGAAATTACAACTGCTACCTTCACTTTCATTCGCCACCACTTGCTTCTTGCATCGGTCGACCTGCTTCTGCCTCGGTGGCGCGATCTTTAAAGTGCAGATCAGCGGACGATGTTGTGGGGCGATCGTTTCATAGGCCTAGGTCATACCATCGCTCACCCCGAGCGAAGCCTAATGATAAGCTCCCGATCGCGCAAAGCGAGGAGTCGATATGGTCGATTTGGGAGCCTATCATTAGGCTTCGCTCGGGGTGAGCGATGGTGTTACATAGACCTAAGGTTAGACCTCGATATCGACTCATCGCTTCGCGCGATCGATTTGGAGCTTATCATTAAGCTTCGCTCGGGGTGAGCGGTGGTATGACATAGACCTTACTGCACGACTTCGCGTCTGTGACGACACTTCGGTTGCGATCTTTCACAGGTACGAAATCTAGCTACGTCTTGCTATTCCCGCTATAGAACGAAATGAGGTGGGAGTCGCGTTTACGAGATTCATTGGTGAGGTTATGCGAATTCGTATACTCAAGGATTTGCATACTTAAGGATCTTCGTTACGCGGCCCGTAACCGAATCCATCATGACAACTGTACCCCCTCCTTCGTCGCACCTATGTGCCCATTAAGGGCGCCAGCCGACAATGGTGGCGTCTCTCGACGTACCGTCTACCTTTGCTGTCTTCTCGTCAAGCAGCTCCAAAACTCATATTTGGCTTGATAAGAGCAACCAGTCTGCGGAGCATACGCAGAGGATAAGTGATAGAGTCGCTCCTTAGTGGCGACAACGATCTTGTTCGATCGATCGATCGTCAAAGCGTTCGACACTTACAATCGATTCTCGCAAACGCTCGGACACGATTATACCAACACCGCTGGTGGTCCTTGGGCTTCCACATAGAACGGCCTTAAAGTCTCTTCCTATGTTCCTTGACTTGCAAGAGGACCACCTCGTCTCCTGCACCTCACAGAAATCAATCCTTCTACGCTACTGTGCTTCAACTAACTCGCACGGCTTGTTAACGTTGCCGCCCCCCCCCCCCCCCCGATGCCGTCCCGTACGAGGGAACCTCTCATGCTTCTCACACTCGCCGGGCTTTGCGATTGCGCGTCGGCTCCCGCAGACGCCGTAGCACAATCTCGATAAACATGAACTGACATACACCCATATGATACGACATGGGGTTGTTCGTAGGCCGTCCTGTCACCAGGGCCTGTCGCCTGCATTCGAATGTCCGTGTTTGGCTTAGCTCGCAGAGACGAGTTTCCAGTGACACCGCGTCAAGGAACGGACATCGCCACCTAACGCTTTAATCATATAGTTTCTAATGAATCGTCCTAGCAAGTGAAAATGTGTGCATGGTTTTTTCACCTGCGTAGTTAACTTCCTTGATTAATACATATGCATATAATTGCGTGTTTATTTTTTAAGACGAAGCCTTCATGAACCCCAAAAGAGGCATTCGAATTTTGTGCAGCTGCTATAGCCACGGATGTAATGGGATGTACGAATCATTCGAGGTCAGTTTACCATCAGCCATTTTACTAGGGATAACGTTCTTGCAAAGAATTGCAATCGCGGTGTGAAGTATGAGAGAACAGGGTGTAAAACTTAGAATTACGTAAGCAATACGATGGTATCATCATTTTTGCCACATACTAAACGCCGTTAACCGGCTTCACATTGCTTCCTAACCTCTTTCCCTGCAATCTTCCTTCCGCCGCGAGAAGAAGAGAAGAAGAGAAAGCGAAAAATTCCTGGGAATCCGTTCTTTTTGAGTACGCATCGATCGTTTTATAAACTGCTAATCCCTAAAAAGCCATGGAGGTCACCCGAGTGACTGTCGAATTTCTCAAAGTGTCCTAAATATCCTTATTAGGAGGCATTGTCTGGGACCGCAGCAGTGGTTTCCACATTTTTTTTGGGACATTCTCTGTTAAAAATGGCAAAGGCTCTAGCAATTAGGTGCAGGTTTCCGAACACATTTCGCTTTGAACTACTTTCTTATCCTGACAAAATAATTGGAAAGAATGTGACGCTTCAGCTATAGCCGGATCGTAGCAATCCGAAGATTTGTTAAGTCTTCTTGTAGAGGTCGAAGGAGTGTACATCGAAGTGAGCAAATCTTATAGTTGTGCTCGAATCGCCTACTCGAATGGGTATTCGAATGTATTCAAATATTCAAAAGAGCTGTAGATTTCGAATATACTCAAATTAAAATATTCGAAATTTTTATGCATTTGAAACCACTCGAATATTCGAAAAAATTTCTAGAGCATAACTAAAGTTATTCGTCAGCACGTCGGCAGTGGTTGGGTGACCGACTGGATAGTGTTGCAGAATTACATGAGGGGGAAAGGTCGAAGGTTCAAGTATGAGAGAGGAGTCAATGAGTTCGAGATTTGTCATGATGGAGTCCATTTTTGCTGCGGCTGGCATATGGTATCGATTTCCAGCACTGTTTTCAACGTATTGTGAAAGGCTCAAGAGGTCAATTGCTGCACCCACACTTCTGATTTGAGAAGAATTCGTTATATAGTATCCATTTCTGAAAATTGAATAAAATTCTAGAAGAAAAACTCTAGGTGGAAAAATAAGAGAGTGGTACCATGTGCAGCAGTTGATGTTGTAGAATTGTCTAACTCAAAAAACCTATCTATGAAAATTAAACGGTGGCCCCTATTTCTAAGACACCCTATGTCTCGGACGGCGGAGGGTCGTTGGATACACCGCCCTCAGAAAAGGGCGGGGAGGGACGCGCCGAGGGCAAAATGTCCGGGTCCCTGCCATCACATGGAGGCATCGCATTTCTATTCACTTTCCTTGGCCCTGCAGCTCTATCCTGAACTTATTTCGTTCCTGAGACAAGAGTCAGAATCTTGTTTACCATATTTGGAGGAAAAGAGTTGTCAGCTGCAGCGCCAAGGCTTCCTTCAGGTCCCGCCACATTGCTCAGTACTAAGGCGTCGTCCGCATTTTCCGACAAATTGAAAAACATCTTAACTTAATGTCATGACAACAACGCGACCATCCACTAGAAAGTTCTTCAATGCAATGAGAAATATTTGAGTCTTTAAAATGAAAGGACGGTGGGCCGGTTTTGCGCATAATTTCAGCTTCGCATTCAATGTAGAGACCACCAACCCCTGACCGAAATCACCCATAGTTCCTAGCTGTGGCGAAAATTTAAAGAATCCATCTCCTTCCCTCAATTGTCTCCGCAACGGAACTGACTGAAAAATGACTTCGGAATCTTCAATGAGACGCGGTCCCCAATCGTCTCCTATCAGATGCCAAGTTTTTGGACGAACCTGCAAACTGCTGCTCGGTTTCGCGCGCCGCAAACTTGTCCAAATAGGGCGGCGCGGGCAGGGCGGGAAGTTGGCGGCGGGCAACACGGTGTACCGAACTACCGCCCCGTCTCACCAGGATACTATCTCAACGGTAGGTCGGAACGGCGCAAATGTTGTATATGGGCAGAACCGCCTCTCTCTGGGAACAAACTGCAGGTATCTCGACCCCAATACAACTCTGAGCAGAGTTAGGGGCGACGGAAGTCGCTGGTTGGCGCCCTGTTGATTCACGTGCTCCACAGCTGACGGGCGCGCGCGGGATGAGGGCTCGTATCGCGGCTAAACGCAGTGCACAGGTGGCGTAGTAGGGAAGAGCTCGGGCTCGTAGACGCGAGGTCGGGGGGTTTGGATCCTGCAGACTGCGTTCGTTTTGCACTTTTGCAAAATCCATGTTTATCATATAGGTAATCCACCTAGGGGTATTATAGTGTGTTATAGAGCATGTTTACATATAACTTATGCTTCAAACTACAGATTAGCTAAAATGTTCACCTCTGTGTGTCACTTATTTTAAGCCTATTTTGTGTGAAGCTGTAGTTATGTAACGATAGATGTTTTGTGGCACTAGTAAAAAGTTCCGATTTCACCGACAAGACTTCGGTCAAAAATTTTTTTTCGCTGAAACTTTGTCTAGGAGGGTTATTTGGGGTGCTGATCACGAATCTGATCACGAACCCCAAATAACCCCCCTAGACGAAGTTTCAGCGAAATCGATGACCATTCCTGGACCACCATTGTTAACGGTATGGGTGGCCTCCGACCGCATCGTGAAAAACGGATGTCAGATTCGTGATCAGCACCCCAAATAACCCTTCTAGACAAAGTTTCAGCGGAAAATTTTTTTTGACCGAAGTCTTGTCGGTGGAGTCGGAACTTTTTACTAGTGCCACAAAATATCTATCGTTACATAACTTCACACAAAATAGGCTTAAAATAAGTGACACACAGAAGTGAACATTTTAGCTAATCTGTAGTTTGAAGCATATGTTATATGTAAACATGCTCTATAACACACTATAATACCCCTAGGTGGATTACCTATATGATAAACATGGATTTTGCAAAAGTGCGAAACGAAGGCAGTTTGCAAGATCCAAACCCCTGACCCCGCGCATACGAGCCCGAGCTCTTCCCTACTACGCCACCTGTGCACCGTGCCTAGCCGCGATACGAGCCCTCATCCCGCGCGCGCCCGTCAGCTGTGGAGCACGTGAATCAACAGGGCGCCAACCAGCGACTTCCGTCGCCCCTAACTCTGCGCAGAGTTGTATTGGGGTCGGGATACCTGCAGTTTGTTACTACCCAGAGAGAGGCGGTTGCGGTTCCGCCCATATACAACATTTGCGCCGTTCCCACCTACCGTTGAGATAGTATCCTGGTCAGGCGAGCATTCAAGCATGAAAGAGTCTGGAAACAACTGCACTTCACATTATTTTGCCATAGTGATTTAATCCAATAAGGGAATAATCGATATTCTGAAAATATTTCTGATGGCTTTGAAAGTGTTTTGATTTCTCTGTCCCCATCCAGGTGCTAATTTTGTACCAGGCTGTCCAATAATGCTTGTCCGAAAATTTCACCATTTTTAATTTTTTTTCAACTTTATTGAAAAACAAGTCTAATCAACAATATAATCGCCACAGTTATCCACAACAGTGGCCCATCGATTGGGCAGGTCGCCGATGTCGTTCGCCCAGAACTCCGGGGGCTGCGACTCGAAGAAGTCCGCGATGTCGGATTTGAGGTTGTCGTAGTTGGTGATTTTTCTTCCGGCCAAATGGTGCTTCAGCGGGCGGAACAAGTGGTAGTCGGAGGGAGCGAGGTCCGGGGAATACGGCGGATGGGCAACCGTCTCCCAGCCGAGCGTCGCCAACTTCTGCTGGGTCTCCTTCGCCACGTGGGGGCGCGCGTTGTCGTGCAGCAGGTGGACCGAGGCCCGTCGGGGACGCTTTTCTCGGATGGCGGCGGCTAGTTTCTCGAGCTGATCGGTGTAGATGGAGGCGGTGACCGTCCTGCCTTGCGGGAGCAGCTCGAAGTACAGCATGCCGTTGGCGTCCCACCAGTAGCAGAGCATGATCTTCAGCGGGTGTTCCCTGTCCTCGAGGCTCGTGTCGCCGCTCTCGAAAGGATTAAACCAGCGCCTGACTGTGCGTTGGGACACTGCATCCTCCTTGCACGCTCTGCAGATGTTGGCGACCGCGGTGTCCGTGTCGTTGCCCAGCAGCCACTCGTAGTACACGAACGTACGAATTCGACCTTGGTCCATTTTAGCTTGTACTGGTAGCTAGACGCGGCGACTGCGCCTTATATACCCCTAGCGTGGAACTCTGGAGAACCTTCTAGAAGGTTTTTACACTTGCCTGAGGTTATAACACTTCTAAGGAGCATTATAGAATTTTGAAAATTTTCGGACAGGAATTATTGGACAGCCTGGTATTATGAACTCGTACCATATTTCTTCGGTTTTCACCATTTTTGACCTAGCCAGAGACCACAGTAAGCTTGGAGACCATTACGTTGCTTTCTCTCTCACTTCTACAATCCCTTTGAAAAACATCATGGTCACTTCACACTCGTCTATAATCTCGTTAGTCAGCGCCCAGCGACTTTACATGGAGAAGCCAGTGCCTATCTGGCTCCAGAATAGTATGAACACGTGGTGGAGAGTCTCTGTAAGAAATGACTCCAATCTGAGCAGGACGAAGACAGATGAAATAGAACACTAAGAGCGGCGTTTGTTTCCAAAAAATTTCCTTACCATTGGAGAAGTTGCAGAGCTATGCCTTCTTGACAGTGACCAGTCAGACGACACCTCTGAGCTCTACGTAGACTTTAGTCGCAGTCTTGAAGGCACCATAGCCAGCTGGGGTAGATAATAGCCTCTATTCGCGTAGTGCGTGCACTAACTAAGGCCACCTGAAGTGACTTTCCTTGATTATTTTTTGTTGTTGAGGAAAACAATATTTTTTGAGCCGATTGTACTAATTATACAATAGGGAGCTTGTTATTCTTAATTTGAGAAAATATTTTTTAAATTATTGCCGGAGTTTTTGCAATTACTACAAACAAGGTAGCTTTCTTGCCCTTTACGAAGTAGTCAAATGAAGCCAAATAAATGACCTATACTCATGATACGAATAGGAATGTGTCACTGAGAAGTATAGCCTATCTACGCGACTTGAAGCTGTACGTTGATGGCTTTCCTACGTTACTTCTTTCAAGAAATACGCCGGCACAATCAAAAGCTTTCTGGAGTGCAACGTAGTCAGCAAATTGGTGGCCGACATGAAGAAAGGTCCTTTTATTCACACTACTTTGATGCAGATTCCTTTCCCATTAACGAGCAAAGTATTAGTATTTGATAGTACTTGATTTATAGGGAATGTGAGAGGACCAACTGAAGGTGATATGAGGAGCTTCTTTAAAAAACATAGGTAAGCTAATTCCTGTTACAATTCTGTTTCTTTAAAGGAATTCTGCCGTTGTGATTATTTGTTCTTGAATATGCTATACGGCTACAATACCGCTCCTAATTCGTGAACAATCGACGCTTTGCGACAGATTTTTCCGTCGCAAACCGTCGCAACTCCATAACTTCCCTCATATTTGCTATAACGGAACCTAATTTACAGCAAAACATTTCCCTCTCAATGACAAATCTGCCGATACCGTTTAAACTGAGCTTTTTTGAAAATTGACTTAGCTGCAGAGCATTTTCTTTTGGAAGGCCGCTAATTGGTTTACGACCCCTCCAAAACTGCCAATGGCGTCTCTAGCGCGCACTTCACTAGCGACGTTTAGAAAACTTTGGAATTTTCGTTTTTGCTTAGCACAGTTGGTTGCAGCACATTACTGCGATCACGATGACAGTAAGCAGATCTAAATTTAGTCAGCTGGTTGTATCCTGCGGTTTGTTCGAAAACACGATTTAGTCGAAGTTGGCGGTTTACCCTCTGCTATGCAACTTCTGCTTCTGAATCCCAAACTAATAAATCATATAAAGCAGAAGATAATCTTTAAAATAAAGTAAAAACTGTTCTTACAACTCAACCAGATGCCCAGAATCTTCAGCCGCAAACCACCTCATGCACGAAAATGGGTTGCTGCAGTGCCATTTTTTTGTAGTTTATAGTCGTATACGTCTATAATAAGAGCAGTTAAAGGGGTAAAATTGTTTTCGTGCACTGCACGCTTATCTGGCTTTGACACAACATCAGAAGGATCAAGCAGTTCTTTCCAGAGCATTTTTATGAGCTGTTAATTTCCAATGGAAACTCGTCGCCTTGGTGGTTTTCCATCGTTTCTGCAGTCGTTTTTCCTCAAATTGAAAAATGGCTTAAACAGCGTTTTTAAGCTGGTTGAGAGCTTTCCAGTAGTATACAATTGTTTAGATCCAGAGAAGTCGATATTTTTGACATTTCTGAGCAGAGCTCTGCTGACCTATGTCCAACTGCCGTCGCTCGGTTCGCCTACGCGGCCGCCTTGCACTTGGGTGTGACGCCCAGTGGTGCTGGAGCGTTTATGCAGCGCAGCAAGTCGGCTCTAAATTGCCTCCTTCTTGCAAGACCTAGTAGTCTCTGATGCCTCCCTAACAGAATATGTAATTTAATCTCTGATACCTCCCTAACAGAAATGTAATTTAGCTGGCTTTTTATTTATTTAAGGTCTCATGTGGACCCCTGAGTACGGCAAAGCACCCTGCGTTACAGCCAACTGAATTTTCAGGTGTTGTGTTCTTTAATGGAGGGTTTCGCTTGAAAACTAAAAAGGTTAGATGGATTGGTATCATATATATCATGCGAACATGCTACATACTTTGTCTTGCGCCCTTTGACAGAACGAGAATTTTTTAAAGATCCGATTCATCCATACTCGAAGGATTTTCGGTGGTGCGCTGTGAGTTGTGACGCTAACAACAACTTTCTTTGAATCTCAACATTATACCGAAAGAGAAAATGCGTTGTTTATCATATGTGTTCCAATAAACTACTTGTAACACAATCTTCTTCTTCCCAAATTCAAGTTGTTATAGTTCATAGACTATCGTATGCATTACACATGTAATGCTTTAAAGCAAGATTTTCCCACTATGAACTTGTATGACCCGAAATGAAGAACAGCAGCGACTTACTAATGTCGGGTACGTTCAAGATCAAATTGGACCCTCCTCTAAATAAACTTCATGCTTCCGAAATCAAAGTGAGCGTCTTCCAAATCGCAACGGGCCTCCTACAGGTTAACATGCAAGCTCTCCAGATGGCTAGAATAGTCTATTACTCAAGAAAAAGCTGCAATAACTTTCTTCGAAATTTTTTAATCCTGATGCCGTAACGAGTGTAATAGTTTAAAAGATATTTTTGGGAAGAAATAGGATATTAATTTTTTTTAAGCGCAGCAAGGCAGTAATCACTTAAATCATTAAAAGAAGAGGTCGCGCCATGCACTCTACCAACTCGTCGCGATTTTTATTCGAATGATAGTGTAAGTGCTGCTTACATGAGGCATCGAGGTGAGGACATGTATGCTTCTTAAAAATGTTTTTATTGAATTGTTTTGTTATCGATCGAATAAAAATTGCCTCTCTACGGCAAGGTTCTTCCTCTATGGAGATAGCTATGTAAATCAATCTAAAAAAATCAGAACACCTGAAAATTCAGTTGGCTGTAACGCAGGGTGCTTTGCCGTACTCAGGGGTCCACATGAGACCTTAAATAAATAAAAAGCCAGCTAAATTACATATTCTGTTAGGGAGGCATCAGAGACTACTAGGTCTTGCAAGAA
>OX375868.1:74193320-74280872 GCA_947359475.1 Heligmosomoides polygyrus bakeri
CTATCGGGGGCACGCGACAGCTGGCACCTCCTCCGGCTGCGCCACACGCGCCCAACGCCCGCAGCAGCGTTACTGATTCTTAGACGTCGACGAAACACGAACAGAACGAAACTCGGTTCCTCGCTGCGCAATGCTCTCAACCAGCTTAAAAACGCTGTTTAAGCCATTTTTCAATTTGAGGAAAAACGACTGCAGAAACGATGGAAAACCACCAAGGCGACGAGTTTCCATTGGAAATTAACAGCTCATAAAAATGCTCTGGAAAGAACTGCTTGATCCTTCTGATGTTGTGTCAAAGCCAGATAAGCGTGCAGTGCACGAAAACAATTTTGCCCCTTTAACTGCTCTTATTATATACTTACACGACTATAAACTACAGAAAAAATGGCACTGCAGCAACCCATTTCGTGCATGAGGTGGTTTGCGGCTGAAGATTCTGGGCATCTGGTTGAGTTGTAAGAACAGTTTTTACTTTATTTTAAAGATTATCTTCTGCTTTATATGATTTATTAGTTTGGGATTCAGAAGCAGAAGTTGCATAGCAGAGGGTAAACCGCCAACTTCGACTAAATCGTGTTTTCGAACAAACCGCAGGATACAACCAGCTGACTAAATTTAGATCTGCTTACTGTCATCGTGATCGCAGTAATGTGCTGCAACCAACTGTGCTAAGCAAAAACGAAAATTCCGAAGTTTTCTAAACGTCGCTAGTGAAGTGCGCGCTAGAGACGCCATTGGCAGTTTTGGAGGTGTCATACACCAATCAGCGGCCTTCCAAAAGAAAATGCTCTGCAGCTAAGTCAATTTTCAAAAAAGCTCAGTTTAAACGGTATCGGCAGATTTGTCATTGAGAGGGAAATGTTTTGCTGTAAATTAGGTTTCGTTATAGCAAATATGAAGGAAGTTATGGAGTTGCGACGGAAAAATCTGTCGCAAAGCGTCGATGGTTCACGAATTAGGAGCGGTATTGTAGAACGTGTGCTTATGAAACAATGCTAGAGAGGTCTCTGCATTCACTCCGAAGGGTGAAGCTTTTCCAAGTGAGGTGACAGAAACGGGAGGAACATTGCGATATATGACACAAATCCCTTAGTGCCTTTAAGAGAGGAGTTATATAATAGTGCTTCCAATGCTGCGATACCACACCAAGCATTAGTGATTGGTTGAAAATGTACGCCAAAGAACCAACCGCCATATGCACTTCGCTGTTCCCATCACCACTTACTTTCACAGTGCTCGATTTCTGGATTTCTAAGCTACGCTTTCTAAGCAGTACAAAGTTAGCCTGGACAAAGCTAATGAGTAAAGCGAGTTTAACCATTGAAAAAGGGAAACTTCAAGCCATGCAGAATAGAATATTTCACGTCCAGCAAAATTATGGTCACTAACGAACATGAAAGGCGTGTGTAGCGCAGTTGGAGGAAGTGCCACCTGTGGCTTGAATACCGTACAGGGTACTTGGCTCAGATTTCCCACTCTAGCCAACCAAGCCTTCCATTCCTCCGGTGTCGTTTAATTAGTACCGTACTGGGGCTGGATTCATCAACGACTTACAGCAATTTAACAGAGAAAATACAGCCGAAATCCCTGATAGTGCGGCGAAATGTTTCAACACATCACTTGATAAGCTGCACTATCAGGGGTTTCGACTGTATTTCTCTGTTAAATGGCTGTAATTTGTTGATGAATTCAGTCCCAGGTCTGCAAAGGATGTAACACTGATTTTTTTCATCAGCTGGCCACCGCAAATCATAGATGTTATGGGTTAAACACACATGGAGACCGCTTACAAGGTAGAAATACGTGGGGATTCCCAAATAGGATTTATTTGACGCTGTTTCTTCCTCATCTTTATTTTTCATAGCTCGATCTTCTGTTATTAAGTTTGAATTTCGAGGATTATTCATTTAGGCCAGGGCGAAATTACAGGAGTCAAAGAACGTGTCTCGGATTCCGCCCGAACCAACCGAGCGTTTCATATTCAGGGGTCGCTAAACTGTCATTTATGTTGCGATCGGCGGCCCCGCAGGCAGAGGCAAGCCCTGCTCACGCAGCCCCCTTTCGCCCCACGGAACACCCGAAGGTCGCCAAGAGGGACCTGCCCGCGAGGGAGGAGGTTTTCCTAGCCCTGGGCCAGTGTATTGAACCGTATTGACACGTATTGGTGGGTAACTCCAACGTGAATCCACGTCCCTCTCCATCCTCCGGCTCGCCCCCCCCCCCCCCCCCCCCCGGCCGTTTCCTCCTGAGATGCAAACCCCACCAACGACGATAACATACCAAGAAGACTGACAAGAAGGACGACAACACGACGTATTGACAGTGACTCACCCTCCTACTCCGTCTTCACAGCGCACTAAGTAATTGTATCAGTTTATCTCGAATACGTGAGTAGAATATAGACACAATAATAGTGAACACAGGCGAATCGTAGAAGGTCCTCCAGGGTCGGCATGTTGATTTAGTTTCCGAGGCCGAGAGGGTGAGCGCAATGCTCACCAGACCTCGCGGCCTCTCTCCTGATGCCGCTTCCGTAATGTGTGCGTAGTGGGGTGCAGAGTCGAGGCCTCATGGCGACCATCCGGGATGGTGGCAGACCTCGTCGCGGGAGCACGGGACGTCGAATGCGGCCGCGCGCCTGTCGAGAGGAGGCGGCGCGATGGTGCTGAGTCACCTGGTTTCCCATGCACCATGCACCCAGGCCGATCGATGGCGCCTCATTGGCAAGCCGCCGTGAGAAACAGCCACGGACCGAGGAGCGATCGCGCTCCCGACAATTGGGTTTACACGGAATGGTAGATACAACACTATGATGTCTGCTGGATGGGAGCCTCCTTTTTGGGATGCGCCACGCATTCTACTTCTACGAGATATCATGGAGGCGACTTGATTGCGCATATGGCCGTACAATGGCTTGCGGTGGCCAGCCGATGAACAAGTCAGCGCTTCATCCTTCCCGGATAAATATGGTACCAATTCGTGGACCTCCGAGGGATGGAAAGCTTGGTTGGCCTAGGGGAGAAACCCGGACCAGCAACCTGCTATCGGGGGCACGCGACAGCTGGCACCTCCTCCGGCTGCGCCACACGCGCCCAACGCCCGCAGCAGCGTTACTGATTCTTAGACGTCGACGAAACACGAACAGAACGAAACTCGGTTCCTCGCTGCGCAATGCTGATCGCGTGTTCATCCACTCGCTTTCGTATGACCCAGGCCTCTGAGCTGTATGTTAGGACAGGAAGAACAGTGGAACAGAGCAGATGGGCACGGAGCGCAGCACATCACACCCGATCGCACGAAGAACCAAAAGGACGACGCTCGGAGTGACGCCATTCACCCAAGAGAGAAGCCTTCCGGAGTTCAGAGTTTCGTCGACGCTTAAAAATCAGAAACGTAGCGTCCCACAGAAAAATTGATCATCATCGCCCTTTCTCATTAAGTATACTTTTCCTGCTATGTAGCTTGTCAGCCACCCAAATCCAAGCAACAAACTAAAAATCGTGGTAAGTATGCTGAAAATGAACAGGATCAGCGAATTCGTTAAAAGCGCATGAAATCCACCATTGCATAATCGCATGCAATCGGCACGCCAACAATAGCATACCATTTCAACATATAGGCAGTTGTGGTGAAGTTTTCATCATTAAGTTATATAACTGCCCTTTCTCTGCAGAGGCCATTTCCTGGATTATCCATTGTACTCCACTCAAACAAAGAATGGGTCTGATTTGACGCAGTCGAGGCTTTCTTGGGTGTTGTCGCCCAGCAGAGAAGAAATAAACAGAATAGTGTTCGGGTAGGAATGGTTACGCAAATGTGGCGAATGGAAGAGAATTGCGAACTTTGGATTCTATGAAGTTTCGATGCCTGTAGTCGTGCAGTAAGATCAAGCCACAGACTTGACCTCCTAAAGGTGCAGATTTCTTTCTTCCGTGCCAGGTCTATGCGAATGAAAGCAGTGGACTTTTGCACGTGTAGCATACGAAATGCCTTCTTGACTCGTCTAACGGACTTCAAAATTCATGGTGAACAAGCATTCCGGACATGGATTGCTTTCAAGGCTTAAATGCTTCCGCCGAAGATTTGGTCTCAATGAGGAGAGGTATACAGACTGAGCCATTTGGCAGCTCAGAGGCTAAGGAGTGTAGGGGTTTGTGTTGAAGAACACGGCGTTAGTGTTCATTTAAACAAAGGGAGCAAAGCTGATTGTAAAAGCATAATTGTCCGTATACAATGCCTTAACAGGAACAACTCAGGTGCAGCTTAGTTATACATAAATACGCGTAAAAATAGGAATAAAAATAGGTAATTCTTGCTTAATGCGTATCCTTGGGATGCAAACCTACCGAACTTCTGAGGTCTATCTTGCTACTCACTGTATCAACAGAGTCCCTACTGCTGCATCCCTGAGGATACGCTTAGTTGGACGAATGAGGTCTCTTCTTGTCATTCTCTGCATGAAGAGAGATTTGGTTTCGCGGGTGGAGGAAGAGTAAAATAGCAGGTTCACTAGTAGAAGATGTAGTCGACAATGGACGACGACGGCAATGGAGACTTGGCGGTTTACCACCTGAACCTACGTGGGGTCACATTATCGTCAATGAACCAGCGTCAAAATTTTTGAACACCCTTTTATATTGAGGTTGGCTGCTCATGCAAGCTTCACCCTTTTCAAAAATTTAATCACGTAGACATAGTACTTTTAGAATTGACTGAACTTATCAAAAAGATAAAACGCCTATGCACAAAAAGTCATACAAGTTTGGAAGATTTTGGTAACAATTTAAGCAAAGTAATTGGATTTTTTTCAGTCTTCCATGGCCGCGACAGGTATCGTCCCTTAATTTTGAATTTTTATTTTTATTATTTGATTTTTTTATTATTTGAATTCAAGTTTGAGAACAGTGCACAATTGATTGATCGTTTATTTATTTATTTATTTATTTATTTATTTATTTATTTATTAAATTAGCCAATACATAAGTGGTGTACAAAGACAGAGATGATAGAAAACTAGCAGTAACTGGCTTGCGATAAAACAAACATAAATTGAAAAAATGCGTGAAGAAGGAGCAGGATAAAGAAATGGACAAAGCGGATGTGGTAGAGGAGATAGAAATTACGTTTAACCTGAAAACAATATGTGAAGCCCTTATTATTGAGAGCTACTCCTAGTTAAGGTATACTCAGTGTGGAGATATCAGGGAAACATTTACATCTGCAGTTTAGCAGATGGCATACGACCCTACGAACACAGGGTTATGTGACAATAACCATGCCAGGTCGACCGTGCCTGAGCGTGACTTATTTAAAAGCTGGTACGTGCCCCATGTGTTTCCTCGGTGGGGAGTGATAAGCTGACACCTGCCTGTAGTTGTTGAGATCAGCTGATAAGTATGAAATTAGGTTGTTACGCGTCTTCCGTGTTAATAAGAATTCAACCAACTCAGCGTTGCAAAACTGCTTACATTCAAACAAAAGAGACGTAAAAAATAAGATCACGAGGACGAAACCGGAAGCGATAGCAGATGATCATGACATATATTGAAGTCTATGGCGCCTGTGTGGTTAACGACCCATGTCCACCAGCGAAAATGTGTTGCTAAGGAGGTGAAGCGTCGTTTCTCTCTGTTCTGAAAATCTTCAGGTGAAGCACCACGATTACACCAGCTCTGCTCTATTAGATCAAGTTATGCTCTGTGAGACGATCGTTCTGGGATTTTCCATAGCAGCATATAAAGCTAAGGATAGACTGGCCTAGTACATCACTGTACATCACTACTCTGAGACGGCGAGCAGACAGCAGCGGTTGACCCAGCCACACCGACAACCTGGCACTAGCAGCCAACCCATCCACCAGCCCCAACCACGAAAAGCAAACGGCAGGTGATCGCTAATGCACAGCTAAGCACATAATTCCATCGTGATACATTAGTGAAGCTTAAATAAAGAATTAGCAGGTCGACAGAGCAGGGGGAGCGAACCCCGACTCCTTGCACGTAGACTGACTGCAAAAAAGACGCGACGCATTTTACGCACCACCTGCATACAAAGGTGGATCGGGCTGGCTTTGGTTATAAGAAAAGTTGGACACAATTGTTCCCAAAGAGATTTGAGTTCATGAGTCAGGAGGACCTCAACACGCTGACGACCATGTCGCTCAATGGTGCGCGACGGCGTATTATTTTAACAGGAATGATATCCGCTCCATTCAAACCTCGTCCGGAGAGGTATACTGAACATGAGACCGATGTCCTTTTAGACGGTTACGGTCGGTTTCCTTCTTAATCGATAGTCGCGTCAGGATCACCAATTTTTAACTACCCTACAGTGAGCGCGTTGTTCGAAATTTTATAGAATTTTTTTTTGAGGAGAAATAATGGACTAAAACTTGTTAAAGAGCAGGAAGGCGGCCAATTTTTGGAGCCAAAAAAACGAGATTGCACTACGCCCTCTTCTAAGACCTCGCGATTTTGGCGCGACTGATAGTATAATTTCTGTTCGCATGGAGTTTGACACTTGAAAGGAAGCACTGTAAAGAACACATTATCCTCACTTTGATGGTTAATGTAAGTGGCATTCATACTATCAATCGAATAAAAGTTGCTGCAAAATTTCGGAGTGCATAGCGTGACCTGATCTTTTAACGCGCTATATGTTTGCTTGTTTGCTGTGTTTAAGGCAAAATTTAAATGACTATTTCTCCTTTAAAAAATTAATAATAAAAAGTATAAAATAAAACTAAAATTTAAAAAGTTATATATAGAGTTATGAGTGGGTTTAACTGACTAAAACTGTTGAGGCGATCATTAGCATCATGTTTGGCGTCCCAAGCTTATCCTCAGACGAAGTTTGGGTCATGGTATGTCGTGTCACATTTGTGCGGCGCGCTTCGTCCTACTCGCCGGGCACGCGCAAATCGTTCTCATCGTCAACGTATTAAAGGAGTGAGAGTTCCTATAAATAAAGAAATCCGAGGGCACGCTTTTCCACAGCGCTACCACTCTTACAAGAAAAGAGTTTCCGTAGTTATTCGTGTTAGGCTTTTCCCGTCTGACACGGAATGTGTGACATCTCAGCTTTCCAATACTAGGAAATTGGAAATGCTGAGGCTAATCTCGTTCGTAGTAAATTTTTACATTAGGGCAATGTTCACAATTTTCGTCTCTAATCTTAAAAATCGGCGTTTATCCAAGGTAGTCGTTCCTCGTAGCAGAGGGAAACTAGGTCGCAACGCAAAAGGAGCGATACGTAAAGCTTTTCTGAACTCTTCAATCTTGTCTAGGAGACCACTCTTTTGAGGAAACCAGTAAGGGGAGCAGTACTCTAAATCATATCTAAAGTAGAGTGTAGAGTTCGAAAAGTAGGACAGAGTCCCGAATTCTGAAGGCTCGTATTTGTGCTTCCATTACTTTATCATGGATGAAGTTTTCAAAACTTTGGAAAGTTAACTCCTAAGCCGCGAATCTCTTCAACGCAATTCACTGTCCCCTCAGCATAAAAGATGTGATTGGATGATTACGTCCTTATCTCCGTATTGCTGTTTTTTTGTTGATAGAAATTTTCAACAGCCATGCTCTCGACCATTCCGCAACATCATCAAGAGCATTTTACGCCTCACAATTAAGGAGGGTAAACTGCTTAGAATGTCGGCATATATGCTGCAGTAGCAAGGAAAGATAATGACGTCGGTAATTCATTAATAAATATGATGAACAGGAGAGATCCCAAGCAAGCTACTTAGGGAGCACCGCTTGGTGCTTGATAACAGTGCGAGATGATGTCATTTATTACAACCGACTGCACTTTATCGGTGAGAAATGATCATGTGAAGTTTAGGAGTTGCCCTCTGATTCCATATGAGGACAGTTTTTTAGTAACAACGGTATATAAATAGCGTCGAAAGCTTTAGCATAATCTAAATAACAAACAGAGATGTTGTTTCTCTTGTCCAATTCTCTCTGTCACAGCGGAAAGGTAGAAATCACGGTAGACGTAGTTGAGTTCCGTACCAGGAACCCATGCTGTTCTCGAAGTACATTATTGCCAATGAGATAGTTCTCTATTTCCTTGCGTAGAATGCACTCTATTGGTGTGGTGTCCGTTCCCGCGCGTGCCAATGGAAATTGCTCGCTTTGAGAGCTAAGCTAAACACAGACACTCGATTGCACGCGACAGGCCCTTATGACAGGCGCCGGCCTTCGAAGGTCTCATGCCACATCAAATGGTATTTGGAGGTGCGAGGTAAAAAGAAAGTGATCTCGAGCGGCAGGTGCAAGCTTGGTGCGACTGCCTGGCGATGTTCGGACTCAAGCTGAACGTCAAGAAGACCGAGTACCTTGCGACTGACGTGAACGAGTCCAGCTCCATTAAGATTAACGGTAATGAGCGGGGTTATGCGGAATTTCCTTTTCCGTGTTCCGAATTGCGGTCTTCGGCCGTTCTTAGTTCTTCCGTTCCGTTCCACGTTCCGCTTTCTTTTGGGCAGGAAAACCAAACGGAAATGGTGACTCATCAATAATTGATGCTTTGCATTCCTTCATTCACCTCTTGAACAAAAACGAGAGGCCGAAGAAGGAGACCAAAAATGCGTTTTTGTGATTGCGTTGCTTTCAAAGCGGTGTCGGAACAGTGTGATAATCAAGTAGAATTCTTTTTTCTTTTCTTGAAACGATGTATAATACTACCGGAGAGTATAAAGCCACAAAGGTTTCATGAGTGTTTCAATCAAGAATCAAACTCCTTATCCGGAGCATGGTTATCATTTTCCTAATAGTCTTACGATTAGGTCTGAATTGGAAGACCAATTCTAAATCAGAGTTCAATAAGCACTCTTATGTTGTCAACAATGCTTTCCTAGTCGCATGAAAGGAGAAAGGCATGTGGTGTCTTGCCTCTGCACCTCCTCCTTTGAGTTTGTCACAGAGCTTCAGCTATAGCCAAATGACGTTACTGTACCCATGCGAAATCAGAGAGTGGGTGATGTGTCGTGGGATGCTTAACGCAACTGTAACATTAGCGCTGCACCCTCCGATTAGGATAGATCTGGTACATTCAATAAGACCGGTTAAGTGTTACATATGAGTGGCAAAATCTCTGGCATCTTACCCTTCAGCTGGGTTCATTGTGTTTAAAATACCTGCTTCCTATTTACAGAAAGTTTTTGTATAAGCTTCGATCCGTTACACTAGTATTGTTTGAAAATTCAATTTTTTAAAATTTTTTATCTTAGTAATGATGCGAATACAATGATTTTTTGTTATATCTCGCTGGAAAAGAGTCGATTGCGGCTTTGCTCGCATCCTAAACTTGTTAATGGCAACTCAATTACTACTATAACTGTGGAAGTATATTTAAGAAAAATTAAATGAAGTAGTGAGTTTTCAACCATTTCCCTTTTCGTATTCCGGTTTTCGCCCATTTTGAGCTGTTCCGTTCCGTATTCCCTGTTTCGCTTTTCTCAACAAAAAAGCGCATATTCCTGGTACTGAGCTTACACGCACTTCGCTCTTTAAGTGCCTGGTATCGGCAACAGCATCTAACGGCGGTCTAATGGTTGAATTGAACTCACGCGTGAGTGCTGCATGGTCCAAGTGGCGCTCGTTGACTGATTTTTTTTTTGATTTCGGAATGTACCGTCTAACAATGTGGAAACTCTGTTCGGGAGCTTACGGAGTTTGCTGTAAATTGAAACACTAGCAACGTCAACATAATTCAATCCTCTGTTAGTTGCAGTAGCGAGGTGATTATTTGAATCATACGGGTCCTTGCAAACCGACAATGTAATCAGCGGCAGTTTCGCTATTCTTGTGATCACCTAAGTGAACACACTCGGCAATCAAACAGGGAATTTCATGTTTTATTGTCGGATTTCAACTTAACCATTGTGCTTAAGGCGCAGCCTTTGGTTCCGAGTTTTTTTGCGGATCAGAAAAATTCCTAAAAGTAATCTAACTTATTTATTAAAGCAAATTACAATCGCTGCATCTTAATAAAAGTTAACAATATTGTTCGTACCGTTCAAGCTGTTCATCCCAACGTTTCAGCAATGCACTAGTTATAAAGGTCACACACATCAAGCTGTCAGTTCCGATGTCCCTTTTGTAAGGTAGAGATTAACCTTACTAGGTGGGGGTCTCAGGCATGTGCTTGAACAGCGGAAATGGGTAACACCGAGAAAATCTCCATCTTTCATGTAGCAACAGAGTAGGTTCCATTTCTGATGAGACCATGAACCCAAGGAGCAAACCAATCACTACACCAGCTATGTGCCTCGTCTGGTGATTCAGGAGCGGCGGAGAACTTCTTCTTATTCTTATTCTTCAGCGTTTGTCCCGCATCGTCGCGGGGTCCGCTCTTCTGGTGTTACGACGCCACCTTTCCCGATCCTGCGCTTGATCAGGGTGGACCCCAGCTACTTTCATGTCCGTGTGTAACGTATCGGACCAACGCTGCTTCGGGCGTCCTCTAGGCCGCTTTCCAGACACTTCCAACTCAAGGCCAATCTTGCGGACGCTGTCTTCTTTCCCACGCAGAACGTGGCCGTACCATCGCAAGCGAGCTTCGCGCATCTTGTCCGCTATCGGCGCGACACCGAACTTCTGCCGAATAGCATCATTTCTGATACGATCCATGCGCTGACTCCAGCCGTCCAGCGCAGCATCTTCGTCTCCATGACGCTGAGGCGTGTTTCAACTTCCTTAGTCGCAGGCCAACACTCAGCGCCGTACATCGCTACCGGGCGCACGACGGCTCTGTAAATCTTCGACTTCAGGTGCTCTGGTATCCTCCTGTCGCAGAGCACGCCAGTCAGCGAACGCCACTTGGACCAAGCTGCACTCACGCGTGAGTTCACTTCAACCATCAGACCGCCGTCAGACGCTATTGCTGATCCCAGGTATTTAAACACCGAAGTGCGTGCAAGTTCAGTACCGTTAATCTTAATGGAGCCTGACTCGTTCACGTCAGTCGTTAGGTACTCGGTCTTCTTGACGTTCAATTTGAGTCCGAACCTCGCCAGGCGGTCGCACCAAGCTTGCACCTGCCGCTCGAGATCGTCTTTCTCTTCGCAAGCGAGCATCACGTCATCAGCATAAAGCAGCGTCCATGGGACAGGCTGCTGAAGATCTCGCGTAATGGCATCCATGACGACAACAAAGAGGAGTGGAGAAAGCGCAGAACCCTGGTGCACCCCAACAGAGATGGGAAACTCCATTGAGGTTCCAGCTGCAGCTTGCACTCTACTCTTTGGGCAAGAGTAGAGCATCCGCACCCACTCTATAAGTTCTTCAGGTACGTTGTGTCGTCGCAAGGCGTACCATATAAGCTCACGCGGTACGCGGTCGAAGGCCTTCTCCAAGTCGAGAAAGGCGATATGCACCGGCTTCTGTCTCTCGCGATGCTTCTCCACCAGGAGGCGGGCGGCGTGTATAGCATCAATGGTTCCACAACCAGACACAAAGCCGCACTGGTTGTCGGAGAGCTTGACGATTTCACGGATTCGTCTATCGAGGATTCGCTCGAAGATCTTCATGCTGTGCGAAAGCAAGCGAATCGGACGGTAATTGAAGCAGTCCGCAGGACTGCCCTTCTTCTTCCAAATCGGAATCGTCGTACTGTTGTGCCAACACTCCGGTACTTTCTTCTCCTTTACTACCTGGTTGAAGAACTCAGCCAACCACTCAGCAGGATACCAGAGCTTCGACCTCCAAACATCGGCTGCCAGATCATCCGGCCCTGTCGCCTTACCGGGCTTCATCTTCTTTAGAGCCGCTTCTGTTTCCTCCACGGTGATCTTGCGAACGGGACCGTGAACAGAAGCCACAGAAGGGATGGCCGGATGAGGAAATTCCATAGTGGAAGTTTCCTCAAAGTAATCACGCCATCGCTTCAGCGCCTTTTTGCGGTCTGTCAGAAGATGGCCGCTCTCATCATTGATGCCAACAAACTTTTCAATGTCCTCGGTTTGGCGATGGCGGGTCTTAGCAAGTCGGTACAAATACCGCTCACCATCGCGCGATGCGAGCTTTCGGTAGACATCACCATAATGAGTGGCTTTCGCAACAGCCACGGCTTTCTTTGCAGCCTTCTTCGCCCCGCTGATACTCCTGCCAGTTTTCGGCTGTTCTGTCGCCGAGAAACACATGATACAGCGACTTCTTCTCTCGAACCTTCGCTTTCACATCGTCTGTCCACAGCCATGCCTGCTTGTCGACTTTGCGTCGTCCAGGCTTCGTTATGCCGAGTTCCAACCTTGCAGCTTGGCGTATCGCGTCGGTTGCTTTCTTCCAAGTTTCGTCGACAGTCGTGACTGTCGGCAACCGTACGCGGGAAATCACAGCTGCTTCCTTCTCTTTCATTCGCCACCACTTGATTCTTGCAGCACCGCATCGCTCGACCTGCTTCAGCCTCGGAGAGGCGTCTTCAAAGTACAGATCAGCGGACGATGCTGTGGGGCGACCGTTTCATACGGCACGATCTTCGCGTCTGTGACGAGATTTCGGTCACGATCCTTCACAAGCACAAAGTCTATCTGAGACTTGGAGCTCCCACTATAATATGAGATGAGGTGGGACTCGCGTTTCCGGAAAACGGTGTTCACAATGGTGAGGCTATGCGATTCCGCATACTCAAGAATACGCAGGAGCGGCGGAGAACGGCTCTTCTAAACGGATGTTTAGCTCAGGAGTGAGTGGAGCTGCTTCATATATGAGACTCCAGGTGGTTCGTTCCTCAATCAGTTCAATGGTACTCTACACTCCCTCAAATTAAGGTCCCATGCGTATGTTAGAACGGAGGAAATGGATTGCATAGCGGGAACTACCATCCCTCACATGGTATTCTTGCCGCCATCAGCCAGACATAGTGATGACGAGAGGGAGTGCTGCAGCCCCAGCAGCGCAGCGATTAAAACTCACCGGCAACTCTTGCGTACCTCTGAACGGCACATTGGTTTTGAACATGTCTTGTGAGTCGACCTTTCAAAAATTGTTGTTAGATAATAGGAACATGGATGATTTTTTGTTGAACATAGGACTAGAGAATTTCTGTCAAAAAGTTGATGACGATGGCTCGCCTATGCGATTACCATGGGCAAATCTGAAGCGGCGCTATTGCCCTTTCACTGAACCAGAGGTGAGAAGAGGTCGAAAACATATTCCCAGACGTCGCCTAGTAGGGTTATCCAGGGTGCGGATCACGATTATGATATCCGATCTTAAAGTTTTGGCCGATTGCGATAGTTTAGCACGTGTGTACGCGCTGACAGTGCGATCTCATAGCAAAATTCGAGGAACCCTAGCTCCTTGGCTTCAAGGACTCAAAAAAAAACTTATAAAAACTAGTTTAAGCTTCTCGTAACGGGATTCATTTTCAACGTTCAGACAGTGCCTGAGACGCCTTCCTGGTTAGATTACAGAGGTAGGGATCACAAAACATTCAACAGCGCTCGAATCCATAAAACCACACTGATGGAAATATTGGAAAGCAGCGATCGGTGTTTGTACCCGCTCGTATTTTAGGTAATGATTCAAAAAACAAGAAACTGCCATTGAGCCAAAATCGCTACTTTATCAATGTGTTGGCCTTTTTTAGTTTCTAGTAGTGAAGTCAAAGTTTTTTCCATGCCTTGTAAGGTGTTACTATAATTTCATTAATGTTTATCGGACCTGAAAAGTTTGACCAGAAGCATTGACTAAAAGCTTGATCGGTACTGCGTGCCATTTTATATAATGGCCTACAAAACAAAAGAATTGAAGCCATGCATGCTGGTAATTGAAATGTGGCATTTTGTGTTCTTGATAGAACAAGGCAGTGAGTTTATAATGCACTATTAGACACGGTTAAAATTTCTTTGAAGGACCATTAACGGTATGAAAACGTTTGGCCTTCTTGCTGAAATATTTTTGTACGAACAGGAATCGATTAAAGGGATATCTTAAAAGGCCTGTTTGAACAAAAATATCTACAGTTCTTTATGGTTGCCAGTTATTTAGTTGAAAGAACAAAAATATCTGCTCACACGTAGTGGAATGTCGTTACATGCTTTCTTTTTTAGAATGTCGACGACGGAAGGCAAGTCATATCAGATTATGCTTCTGAAAACAGTAAATGCAAGAGCTCATCTACAGTGTAGCGAGAGGGTGAATGTAATGTATATGCAACTTCACTACTTTTCTAGGATTTAGTGCAGCGAAACTACAAAACGACCAGTAGTGCAGGGTGAACAAAATAACGTGCACAAGATTTTTTATCGTAATTGTAAAACAACCAGCAATTCGAGAAAATGATTACTAGATTACAACAATGCAAACACTAGTAGTAAGGTGCATCATGTCCTTAAGTGGTTACGAAGTGGCCTCCCTTGGAGCGAATGCAGAGGGCCATACGTTTCGTGAAGTTTTCGACGATGGGTCGCAGGTCGTTGCTGGGAACGGATTCTTTTCACGGATAAGAAGCTGTTCACCGTGGAGCAGGAGCACAATCGCCAACATGATAGGATTTGGTCTACAGAGGCTCCAAGCTCCTCTGCTATGGTCGAGCAACGCCAGAACCCTCAACCGGTCATGGTTTGGGACGAAATTTGCGGCAGTGGCAACATCTCCTGGTTTTCCTGGATAAGGGAGTGAAAGTCGACAAAAATGTGTACTGGCGAGACAATCTCGAGTCCGAAGTTCCTCCATGGGTCCAGCAGCACTTTGGTGATGCCCATTGGGCGTTCCATCAGGAATCTGCTCCCGCTCATAGGGCGAAGAGTACGCAGGCGTGCTGCAAGGCCAATTTCCTTCATCACGCCTTCGGAATGGCCGCCATATTCTCCAGAATCCGATGGACTACAATGTGCGGGACATTTTAGAGGCAAGGGTCGGCGTCAAACACCATCACAGTCTCGAGTCCCTGAAGGATTTCTTGCGCCAGGAGTAGTTGTAATTGCAGTAGTATGTCGTATAGTTTCCGATGTTGCTTACATCGAAAGCGATGCAGCAAAACAACCTTGTCTTGTTTTTCTGTTCTTGTTGTTAATCACAGCTTTATGAGATAGCATGATGGATCTGCACCGGACTAGTTTTTCTTAACAAATCGTGGTTGGCGCACTCTAAGGTCTCCTGCCCAATACTCCTATACGGTGGTTTTCGAGAGACGAGAGAGAAACACGATGGTAACACTATCGAGCCTTGGCAGTGCGTTTTGGTCTCTTGAAAAATCAGGGAAAGGAGCGAACCTGTAGATTTGAACATGGGTGTGTATAAACGTTTGGTCATTAACTCCATTGAAATAGACTAGGACTAGAGATTTTGGTTTCAAGTGTGTAGATATAAAGGATGAATGGCGGCGTCCCTCAATCCCTTTTGGGGTGTGCCACGCATTCTACTTCTACGGGACATCGTGGAAGCGATTTGAATGCTTATTTGGCCATACAATAGTTTGCGCTCGCCAATCGATGAGCAACTCAGCGCTTCATCCTTCTCAGATAATTCTGGTACCAATCCACCGGCCCCGAAGGCCCGTGAAAGGCTCTTATGGCCAGGGCTGGAGCATGGTATTGGGCGCACGTGACAGCCGGCACCTCCTCCGACCGCGCTACGCGCCTCCATCAAGCGTGTAGTGTTCTGAAATTGCTAAGGAGACCGGTTGTTCTATTCATCTAAGAGGTCCTGGAAACAGAAAATCAAAAGTTTTCTTCAAGTACTGCACTGTCTGTCTTTATGAAAATAGCCAGATGTGAACTGCACGTGCGTAGGGGACGGAAATATCTCGGCGTTATAGTCACTGAACATCCCATTGCATGCTCCCTCACTCTTTGCAGGCACTTTAATGGAAAGACATTTCGCTGGCAAAAAACAGCCTTTCGTAGTATTAGAGACGCTTGTCGTTCAGCGAAAGACCACGAGCAAGTGTGTCAAATGTTCCAGCCTTTTCACCGTGATTGCTATTGTTGCTGGTGTTCTATTCGTCGCTATAGCTGGTCTCTCTATTGTAGCGATCCGAATCAGACGTGCTAAGGTAAGACAAAAAGAACTCCTACATATTGCGGCAGCCCACAAAGAGCTGTGCTTGCAGTTCGAAAGAAACCAACCAGTGGTGACGGCGATAAGGGGAGTCACGACCAGAGGAAGGACTAGAATGAGCACTGCAATGCCGCCACGGTCCGCAATGCAATCGACGAGTCGCTCGACAGCACAGTCGACAGCACGTTCCGCAGCGCAGTCTAGTCGCATGAGAGGAGGAGGTTCCAAGGAAAATGGACGGACAGCTGACGATCTGATCGGTGCTGTCGCTGCGACTACGAGCACGGCTGAGGGCCAAGTCTCTGCACGATCTGATAGCAAAAGCGATGAGGCAGACTAGTCGAGACTGCGTTGAGACGATTGAAACAAACTTTGCAATCTTAAGCTGGAATCGCTCAATAAACATTAAATGGAGTCAAAATGTTCAAAAATACGCGCTACATTTTCGCTGGTGTCAGAGCAGACCTTCTCTGCTTTTAAGCATTATCTTTATTTATTGATATGCGCTTGCTTCTACGTAATAGTAGCCGACTTTTATTCGACTTCTGGCTATAAATGCGAGTGGCATTTCGACAATCTGGCATTGCTAACCATAAGTGTTATTGCTTCTCGTTGCTGTTCTGCTTGAAACAGAGTAGGGAAGCACCCGCAGTTAGATGTGTAGGTGTCTGAGTTCAGAAGAGGTGTCAGCGATGTCGCGCAAGAGGTGTCTGAGTTCAGAAGAGATGTCATCGACAGTGAAAAGGGGACCAGTAAAAGGAGACCAATAAAGGGAGCAGTGAATGTGAGAGCGCTAATCGGGGACAAGTGAAGCGAGGAGGAGGGTCCGGTGAAAGGGAGACCAGTGAAGAGAGAAACGGTAAAGAGGGGGACCAATAAGGGTGGGGTGTCCAGTGAAGGGAGGCCGGTAAAGGGAGGAGGGGGGGGGGGGCAGTGAAGAGGGGATCAATAAAGGGGAACTAGTAAAAGGAAGATCAGTAAAGGGAAACAAGTGAAGGTGGGATCACTGAAGGAGAAGGAGGGGTCCAGTGAAGGATGGGTGGGTAAAAGGAGACGAGTGATAGAGGACCACTAAGGGAGGACGAGTGAAGAAGGGACCAGAAAGGGGGACCAGTATAGGGTGGGTGCAACAGTGAACGGACGATCAGTAGAGGGAGAACCAGTGAAGGTGGGAGCACTAATGGGGACAAGTGAAGTGGGGGGGGTGTAGTGAAATGTGGACCTGTAAAGGGGACCACTGAAGAGGGATCAGTAAAGGAGTGACCAGTGGAGAAGGCCCAATAAGGGGAGGGAGAGCAGTAAAGGGGTGACCAGTGAAGGGGGACCAATAAGGGGGGAGCTGTAAAGGGGGGACCAGTAACCGGAGCACCAGTGAAGGTGGGAGCAGTAATGGGGTACCAGTTATGTGGTAGAGCTCCAGCAAAGGGAAGCAGTGAGGGGGTAGAGTAAAGAGGGGAGGGGGACCAGTGGAGGTGGGACCAGTAAGGGGGAACCCGTAGGGGGGAGGCGGGGCAGTAAAAGGGAAACCAGTAAAGAGAGTTTAGTAAGGGGCCAGTAAGAGGACGAGTAAATGGGGCAGCAAGGAGACTACATAGTTAAGGTGGGCTATTAGGGGGGGGGGGGGCAAAAGTAATGAAACACCCCATGCCGTGTCCATATATGTCGTGGCTGAAGTTTGGTTTCGTGCTTATCGTATTTGTATGTTTGTATGCTACTTACTGAAGGCCACCTGAGAAGTTAGCACTTCAGCCACGACCTTTCCAGAAGCATGCCAAAACCCCAGTCTGTCTCATGCCGAAACCCCGGTCTAACGAGTCGACCTGTGTCGCGAAAATCTCGCCCAATTCCCAACCCCGAGCAGCCTGGGCTCAATATTCACGCAAGATGAGAAGTACGTGTTCTACCTTAACCCCGCCAAGCAGCGAGTCTGGGTGAGGCCTGGTGACCTGTTACCGACCTCCGTTCGGCGAGATCCTCACGGCTAGAAGCACCTTTGGAGCTTCTGGTTCTGCGCCCATGGAGCGGTTTACCGGAAGCTGTTTCCCAAGAGCACTACGATGAACTCCAAGGCCATGTTGAACGAAATAGAAAAGATGGGCCGGCGACTCGCTCTTATTCATTCGCAGCGCTTCAAGAAGTTTTTCCTCTTCGACAACGCCGCACCCCATCGGGAACAAGTAACCACGGATAAGCTTGGCCAGCTGGGCTACGTTCACATGCCTCATCCACCGTATTCGACGGACATCTCTCTATGCGACTACTACTACTTCTTGAGCCTACAGGACTTCCTGGTCGGAAGGGGCACAAGAACCCAAGCAGTGCTTGACAACCATATCGAGCAGTTGATCAACAGCAGGCCTAAGCAGTTGTGGAAGGATGGGATCAGGAAGTTGGCTGATCGATGGCAGCAAGGTCATTGACCTTAATGGCAAATACATTCCTCAGCATCGTTGAGTTGTAAATGAGTTATAAAGTAATAAAAAAAATTTCAATTTGTCTCATTACTTTTGACCCTCCCCCTAATAGTAAGGACAAACCAGGGTTCTTATCAGTATCGCCCAACGTGTTGTTCGCCCTTACTTGTCGGGGGGTGGGGGGCGTAAAGAGAATGACTAAAAGAATCACAGGAACAGTATAGCTGTCGGACAGTTAACGGTGTCGAGCGGTCTACCAATAGTGATGGTTTCATTTATGTTTCAGCAGATTAAGCACTTTGGATATAGACACAATCTGTCCCTCACGACGTAGTACAGCACGTGTACTTCGGAGAATAAATCGCGTACGTGCGATAGAGGATGGACAAGCCCCATAGGAGCATTTTTGAAGATTCTGCCCTACCGTATCCCGCTGCAATATCACCACTTATATATAAAAGAGTTTGTCGGTGGAGAGATCTAACCTAAGTGAGGTACGCCGCATCAACCACAGCGAGAGCGGTCGAGTGATCTAACATAAGTGAGGTACGCCGCATCATCCACAGCGAGGGCGGAGGGACGATCTAACCTGAATGAGGTACGCTTCATCATCTACCGCGCGGGCAAAATTTGCTATTGAACGTGGGATGTTGCTGCAGCAGGGGAAACGCAGCCCTTTTCTGCTTAACACAACAGCACCTACGCGCGTTTCTGAGCGTCCAGATTCAGAAGCCGACTTCGTGCCATTAGCATGAGGAGATTACTAAAGGGGTAAGGGTAGAAGAAAGACTTTGAGGGTGGAGAACCGACAGCGATCAGGAGGCAGCGACCAGGAGGAGCATCGGGATGGTCGATGGGGAGAGCAAAGAAGCAGGCCAGGAGGTGGCACCAACAAGAGTTTAGACAATATGTAGGGATCATTAGGGAGTTACCAATCAGGGGAGGGGGCGGTAAGGGAGATCAGCAAGGCAATTACCATTAAGAAATTTAGAGTATGTGACACCGATGTCACACAATGGGCGTTCGTTCGCCGTCGCCGTCGTCGTGTCGTGAGCGTGGGAGCCCTACTTAATTGGGGTAGAGTAGTAGGGAGGATCCCGAGGGGGGAGGGAGGAATCTACCTGGAAGAAGGGACCTGGAGGCGGGACCAGGACAGGGAACCAACAAGAAGGGAGCCGTGAGGGAATTCATACGAAGAACAAGGAATCTGCCATATGCATAGCCTCTTCATGCACACAGCGACGACTGCGCGCGCTTCTGAGCTTCTTGATCCAGAAAACGGGCCCCTACGTCGCGCAGCAAGCATCCTGATTCTGAATACGTGTCAGGGACCGTGCCGTGAGCATAGGAGGACCACTAAGGGGGTGGTGGAGAAGGGCGATGAGGGGGACCTCTATGGGGGACCAGGAGAGCGACCAGGAAGGAAAGGAAGAACCTGAAGGAGAGGCCAGGACGGGGAAACCAGGAAGAAGAGACCAGTAGGTGTCAATAGTGGAAACAAAGAAGTGGGCCAGTACTTGGGACCAGGAAGGTGGGGAACTAAAGAGGGGAGGGAAGAACAGTAAAGACGAACCAGTGATTAGATCCATTAAGGAGAAACGAGTGAGGAGGAACCTGGCATCGGAAGATATGTCAACGATGTCTGGAAACGCTGGCTGTTGTGCATGAGAACGGTTGCGGAAGAGCAACCTGAGGGACAGAATATTGCGCAGCACAAACCGATGACATTACTGCCCGGTCAGGAAAGATTATCTATGATGAGGGTACCGAAGTGGTGAAGCGCTTGATGCCGATAAAGTACTCACCAAGTCCTAGATGCTAGCGAATTTTGTGTTTTACAAAAACTACTTTCCAGTCAGTTAATGATGCTACAAAGCCGCGCGAAGTGCGCAAGTGCGAGACACGCCGTTAGGCGTGTCGGAGCACTTGTATTCTATATAGTGAAACCAGTATTTTATGTAAGCAAGGCAGGAAGGCCTAAGGCCTATGTCATACCATCGCTCACCTCGAGCGAAGCCTAATGATGCGCTCCCATATCGATGGCGTGAAGCATGAGTCGATATGGGAGCCTATCATTAGGCTTCGCTCGGGGTGAGCGATGGTATAACATAGGCCTAAAGAAGAAAACATAGTTGGTGTGTTCTATACTCGGGGTTGGCAGCCATCTGGTATAAAAGCATTAAGGTGAATGAGAATCATCCTGATCGTGGCTGGATATCTATTTATGTTTGTGTTTACCTTTCAATGTTCGGAAACCCACATCAAAAAGACGACCATTTTCAAATGATCGGTGTGCCTCATTTTCCCTTTGAAACGTTATCAGCAAGCCGCGGAGAACGGTCGGTGAGTTATTGGGGTGCTTCTTTGTACGAACCTTCTTCGTCAAATGATTGATTGATGTCTTAACAGCTCAAGAACAGCTGGCGGAGTCTATGCTGAGACGTGGGTTCCTAATTTGCGTTTTCACTTGGAAGTCTGCAAGCTGAACACTTGCAAGTCTCGATAAACTAAACAAAATCGAGACTGTAGTCCGCGGCACACACTTGCGGCAAAGCCACACACGATTCGTAGCACACTGATGGCGGTTGGAGAGGTAGCGGTGGGGGAGGGGAAGGGGAGGCTCTCTTATGGCGATGAATTTCCCTCACCTTTCTTCTGAGTAGTGTTCACTGTTGCAGTGCGAATCTAGGGCCGGAGTGGACAACGATAAGGAAAGCGAAATACTCTCCTAATGTCAACGGCTATAAGGAATAGTTCGACAGGAATCACGGTTGTTACTTAAGAATAGAATCTGCACGATTAACGGCAGACCAGACAACATCCAGAGATGTTTCCCAAAAGCTTAAACTATGAAAGCGCTAAATACATCTGCAATTTAACCGTAAGATGTCCACTTCCGCTGCTGCCGGAGTGAAAGTTCTAGGAATGTAAGAGACAAATGTTGGGATCTATCCTAGTCCGGGGGGGGGGGGGGAACAAAACTAAAAAGTATTATATGCAACACTTGAGACTTACCGAGCGGCTCCTATAGAACAGCATAAGAACCTAAACAAGAAAAATTCACAAACAAAAAGACGAAAAATTACATTTGTTGCGGTTGTAAGCCGGCAAAGTTGTCTGCCCTCCTCACCATGTTGGATCCAGGTTATAACATGTCAGGCGGCGGTCAAGACGCGGCATGCGGCTTCATGCGCCCTATTCACCATGTCAGATCCTGGTTATAACATGTCAGCCGGCGGTCAGAACGCGGCATGCCTCCATTCCGTCGTTCTTTGCCGCCGAGACGGTTTTTGTTTGTTCGTTCGTTTTTGTTTCTTCTAGGTTCCATCTCGTTCTCTAGGTGCCACTCGGTAAGTTTCAATTCGTTTTGTTACCTACCTTTTAGTTATCTGGCCCCTCCGGAATAGGATAGATCCAAATGTTGCGACACGCCTAGATCGCGTCTCGCACTTGCATCCTTAGCGCGACTTTGAAGTTACGCTAACATAACGATTTTTGATTGTGTAAAACTTAAGATCCAGTAACGTCTAGGTTTTGCTGAGCACTTTTACAGCCTGAAGCCGTTCACCGTTTCCAAGCGCTCATCACAGACATTCTTTCCGGACTGTCCAGCAACGTCGTTGGTTTGTGCTGACAGTACTTCTGTCTTTCAGGCTGCTCCGCATCCGTTGTTATGCTCAGCAGCACCCGTTACTCGAAATGTCGTTGACATCTCATTGTAGCTCAGAAGCTCGTTGCACGACGTCTGCGACATACTCCTGGTCGCCCTTACTGGTCCACTCTCACAGGATCCTTTTCCCCTTACTAGTAACCCCACTGGTCTCTCTTATTGCCAATCTGCTTCCAGGAGCCACCTCCTGGCCCACTTCCTTGTTCTCCTTATGTGACCATGTCCTCCTTATGTTGTCTCTTCTTGTTTCCTATGTTTTTTTTCCTAAGCGCACCACTAGGTCCCTTCGGCCTGGTCGCTCTCATGGTTCCCTCCTGAGGTCCCCCAAATTGCGTCCCCTTACTGGTCCTCCCACTCTCATAAGAAGCGTTGGCTACACGTCTTCTTACACGTTGAATGGAGCATTTTGCCTGAGCGGGATTCGGTGAGGTGGTTCCCACACGTGTAAGCTCATTCAAACGTCATTGACGGACAAATTCAATTATATCATGGTAGAAATGCAGACAGAGATAAAATGCCGGCCAATATTTTGGTATTCGGGCGGAAAACCAAAAAGTACGCCTTTTCCGTCGCTTTTTGATAGCGGTTTCCAACTCGCATGCTTTCAAACAGCAATAAAGGCTCACCGTCAAACTCTTCCCAAAGAAGAATTAGTGAAGGCCGATTACGGCTACCGCATTCCACTATCCTTCACATATTTACTCGGCTACAGCACACGTTATCTGCTTCTATGTATGAGCCTCGTACATTTTAAAAACCAAACAAACCAAAGCAAAAATTGAACTGCGAATGCTTACGCAGGCATAGTGCACATCTCTGCCGCTTATGAATAAGCACAATCATCGCAGAACAACTAGAAAGTGAGAAGTTAAATTATAGCCTTTAGTTTTAGGTTGCATTTTTTGCTGTATCGTTATTCAGTTCGATTCAGTTTGTGGTCAAGTCAGATGCTTTAAAGGCGCAAGCAGTCAAGGGGTAATTGATATTACTATGTTTCACTTTTTTGTAGCATGAAGAGGTCATTGTTAAGTGTTCCAAAATAACAACGGATGATGTTTTGAGAGTAAAGTAGCTGTTTTTTCGCAGACATTCTGGAACAGTCAATGCACTGTATGATAATTCTTGCAGACTAAACAATAGCACGGTAGGCACTGACACTATGAGCGCATAGAAGGCTCACGAAATTGATTGACTTATCCACAATTGTCAGGAGCACAGCAAACACATATTTCTCTTCGAACGCAAACTGACGTTTCTGCGCAACATAGTTTATTTGGTCACCAACCTATTTAAAATACAGCGAGTCTAAAAAATTAACGCTTCTCAAATTTGCATAAATATTTCAACTTTCTGGCTAGAGCAAAGCATTATGGCTTGAATGGAACAGCAAAAAAGCGTGCATCTGGGTGAGGGGTACGTACATACTACACCACAAACTCGTGCGACGCTTTACAATATTCATCTGATTGATGGGGTAAATGTGGTAGGGATTCGAAGTTGGAGTTCCTTAAGCAACGAGAGGCATAAGCTTTTCTGTGCAATAACGCCTTCAAAATGACCTACGATTTTGATTGCTCGTTTGCTAAATCATGAGTTGCCACACTGACAGCATAAGCTTCAAGATCAGGAAGAAATCGTAGTATTTCTTCAAATTTCGTGCTTGTCGGGAACACATTATGAAACCTTACTACCACCAGCAAAAGAACAGATGCTTCGTTAGAATTAGCCAATCATCCCCATATCTAATGTCTTTGATGACTTCGACAAGTCCCGAAGAAAAGATGGCCATTGGAGGAGGACGAGGAGAAGATCAGTCAAATAGCTTAACGCACGACGGTTGTCTATTTGAAGGCTGTTTCAATCAAATTTCCTCGTTGGCCGAAAAAAAACGCTGACATCCCACTTCTTAATTTCTTCTCCGAACACTATTTATAACTATACTTTATTGGTTCTACATATGTATATCACTTGTAACTAATCAACGTTGCTGTCTAAAATAAAGGCAGCCACAAGAAAAAATAATAAAACACGATATTCGAATCTCGACTTCTTATTCTTTTAGGAAATGAACTAATTTGAAGCACAACTTTCCTTCCTCCTTTCTTTTTAAGTTTTCAAGTTTGAAGCACAAAATATTCTTTTACCACCTCCTTTATATTATTTCACCATAACTATACAACAGCGTCGAGTTATTTGAAATACAGTCAAAGATAGCATTCACATCGGTCAAAATGTGCCAAAATCATGAAAGGTATGGATGCGTTTGCTGCAGAGCGCAGAAGGAAAGGCGTTGAACAGCACATTATTCTGTCTTCAATATCATCCCTTATGGTTAGTATACAGTGTGACCTAGTTAAATGGTAATGAGTGCTTGATAAAAGGCGATAATCCGAAGGTGTCAAGATCATAACAGTTGAATTTATGGGGAGTCTACGTCGTTTAGGCATGTTTCGTCAGTCAATTAGTTTCATTCGTTTCGGCAAAACTTTCACATAGGGCGTTTTCTCGCAAACAACTGCTTAAAGAATTAGTTTTCTTCTCTCGTTGTGGTTATGTCTCGCTACATTTGCTTGTTCGTGATGTTTGCCTTACACGACGTAATAGAGTTATTATTACACATAACTGGCCTTGAGCCCGAAAGAAGTGAGTATTCTTTTTAGCGCGTTGACAACATGTCGCTCAGTGGTGCGCGAAAGCATATTATTTGAACAGGAATGATATTCCGTTCCACCAAACTTCGTCCGGAGAGGTTACTCAGGATGCTGAACACGATGCTGATACCCTTTTGGACGATTACTGTCGATTTCCTTCTTAGTCGACAGTCGTGTCAGGACCACTTTTAACTCAGCTTCCCAGTAGGTCACTGTTCAAAATTTTATGAAAATTTTATTTTGAGGAAAAATAATGGATTAGAACTTGTGTTAAAAAAACTGGAAGGCGGCCATTTTGTTAATGTCAGAAATCGAGATTATGCCACTCCCTCTTCCACGAGCTCGCGATTTTGATTCGATTGACAGCAGAATTTCCGTTAACGATACAACAAGAAGCACTGTAAAGAACGCAATATTCTCACATTGATAGTTAATATTAGGTTGGAAAAAAAAGTCTTTTCATTTTTTCAAAGATTTATTACTTCACAACTACAAAGTCAAATCAATTGAGATAAACTCTATTTCGTCCCACTACACTTCTCCAAAGACTGGGTAATTTTCCAATTCCTCTCGCTTAAAAGACTGCAGTTCTGGAGTCGAACCATTGATGAATCCAATTTTTGAGGTCTTCATCCGTTCCAAAATATTTCTCTCCAATTTCTTGCTTGAGAGCACGGAAGAGATGGTAGTCGGCACGAACGAGGTTAGGGCTATACGGTGGATGTGGCATTACCTCCCAGCCCATCTCCTTTATTGTTTCTCTTGTGAGTCTTGCAACATGTGGTTTTGCATCGTCATGCAGGATCATCACCTTCGACTTCTCCGGCCTGTTTTCTTAGAGAGTTGCGACGACTTTGTGGAGTTGGCCGCAGTATGTGACAGCAGTAAGTGTCTCTCCACTTCTGAGAGTTTGCCGATAAATCACTTCTCTTATATCCCACCAAACACTGAAGAGAATCTTCCTTTCGTGAACATTGGGCTTGAGATCAGACTTAGGGCTCTCTCCCTTTTGTACCCATTGCCTTTTCCTCGGAAGTTGGCACACAGAACCCAGGACTCTTCGCCTGTCACAATCCGCAGAAGAAACGATTTTCTTTCTTATCTGGACAGAAGAGAAGCAGCGATGGAGACCCGTCGACCTTTCTGAGTGTCTGACAGGGCATATGGAATCCAAACTCCAAATTTCCATGAAAGCTATGATTCTTCGGATGGATTCCTACTATCCTATGAGACACTTCGAGCTTCTCTGCCAGTTGACGTGTCGTCTGCCAACTATCGGTACGAAGAAGGTGGAGTAATTCGGTGTCGTCCTATTCAGTTGGCCTTCCTGACCATGCTTTGCCCCCAGTGAATAATCTCCCTTTAAATACTTTCCGAACCACTCATAACAGGCGCGATGAGTAGTAGATCCCAAGCCATATATATGGTCAATTTGGTCTGCTGCCTGACGTGCTGTGGATTCCTTAATGAATTCATGAAGAATGCCGTGCTGAAAATGGCCATGAAGTAGATCTGGCATTGAGTTCGGAAGATTGGATGGATAACGAATTACAAGAAGAGTCTTAACCTGTGTCCGCGTGCGAACAGTAGACAAGTGTGATAGGATTACGAAATCAGCAATCAACATTGGCTAGTGCGTTTACAAGGGGAAGGGTAAAAAAAATTCGAAGTGTGAAGAGATTTTTTTTTCCAACCTAATATAAGTGGCATTTGCGCTATGAATCGAATAAAAGTATCGACGAAATTTTTGAGTGAGTGGCGCGACCTGATCTTTTATTGCGTTATATGCTTGCTTGTTTGCTGTGCTTTAAGACAATTTTTAATTTACTATTTGTTTCTTAAAATAAAAAATAAATAATTAAAAATATAAGAAATATAATAGGTGAAAGATAAAATAAAATATTTAGCATAAAATAATAAATGACATAGAATAATTATAGAATTATGGGAGTGTAACCGACCGAAACTACTGAGACAAGCATTATTATCGTATTTGGCATCCCAAATGTTTGCTGTTTGCTGTGCTTCAAGGCAAAATTTAAATTACTATTTTCCCTTAAAAATAAAAATAACAAAAATAAAAATAAAGCTATAGAATTATGGGAAAGGTTGAGACGAACATTCGTGTCGTGTCTGGCATCCCAAAATCCCAAATTTATCCTTAGACGAAGTTTGAATCACGGTATGTCGTGTTACATTTGTGCGGCGCGCTTCGTTCCTCGGGCCAGACACGCGAAAATCGCTCTCCTCGTCAACGTGTTAATAGCACAATAACCTGCGTTGTTCTTTTAGGCAGGCTATAACTCTTCAAACGTGTTGATTACTAAGTTAGCATATAAGTAAAATTTCAAATGATGGTTTTGAGGTTGAGGTTTGCACATGTATTTGAAGAAGAGTTTCCAACGGTTCCACATTTCGTAGATGGTTATGTGAATAGCTGCAAATAAAGATCAACATATTGTACTTTGATGGTGTTGCATAAGAAAGTCTATCCATAAGAAAGTATGGAGGTCCAGATCTATTTAAGCCAATGTATTGTACTAGACGGTAAGAAGGCTTTTGAATAGTCACAATGACTTATACATAACTTTGGAAGAGAGATCAGCTACGAAAGCTTCGACATACTTTCGCGTCCGTTCTGCGACCACAGTGCAACGCAGCACGCTTTAGTATGGCGTGGTAGCACATACCGTTGGAATGTCATGCATCAAATGCTCATCGAGAATGAAGTACCGCGGCTGATTGATTTCCTCATTGTGAACGGAAGGCCGATTTTCTACTAGCCACTATACACGCAGACGAGAAGGCAGATCAGACTACGAAATGTTTCATGGCAATTTGACACCAAAAATTGATTTTTGTAATTCTGATATATTCAACTTTTCTAATCCTGATAATTCTGCCGCACCCACCAGCCTTAACTGTCAGCAGTTTTATAAGCTCATAGACAAAACATAATGGCTCCAAATACTGCTGCATGGACACTTTCGTTCCAACAGAACCTTTGAATCTAGCACAGCCGCATCAATTTACCATGAAGAACAAGGTGTGCACCTACCATTTGTCATAAGGACGCATTAATTCAAGAGCATGTCCACGACCTGAATTTTGGAAAACGAGGCCTTTTTGGATCGTACTGTAATATATGTAATTTTAAAGCTCCATTGTTAGAATAATCCAGACTTCGTATGAGTACTAGTAATAGACGTTTGTCGTCATGGCTTCAAATTCCAAGACGGGTATATAATAGTAATGTCTTCCTTTTTTGTTCAGTGATTATTCGCAGTCAATTAAAAATTTTCCTGGTAAAAAAGCAGAAAAAATCTACGAAAATTTAAAAACTAGTAAAGCAGTGAGCAGATTTTGTGGAGCATGGGCTCACTCGATAGCTGCATGTTTTGACGGAGATTAAATTTAGCAATTCGACGAGTCTAATGAACAGGGAGCTGGAAGCTGTTACTACTCTTTGCCATTCACATTTACTCACGGCAGTGCAAGATTTCCTGGGCCCTTGGAGCTTGGAGAACATGTGAGCAGATTAATGTTACTTGGACACATTTTTGTTAGATATTATGTTGAATGTCTGCTTCACGCGACCGTAGCGACAACCTTTAGCTTATCGTACGGTGAAAATTCATATTCGGGCACATTTATTTCTGCCTGTTTATTTTTTGTTGTGTTTAAATTAAAGAATAACAAATTAAAAATCGCATTCATTAAAAAGCCACGAATGCCCACCTTTCTGTCGCCCTGGACTAAGGCTCTTGAGAAACTCCATGCATAACTTGTTAAGCACTACCAAAGCCAGAATACATCGCAATAATTAACAATAATTAATTAATTCAATTCCGAATTTATACCAAACACTCTATAATTGAAGGTAACTGCTAGCTGCAATCCAGTAGACTTGCTAGCGAGTCAATTAAAAGGACTTGCAGGCTGAACCGGAAGACAGATGTGCCTTCACAAAGGATGGGAGAGAAATAAAGATTGGATCTCTGAAAAGTGAGTCGAACTTCAGCGTTCAAAAAATTGGTACTTGCCTAAAAACAGCAATACAGTTCAAGAACATGGTTGTATCATGGTGACGTCGTATGCAGAGGAAATGCGTTTTATACTTTGGCATCAAATTTATTGCAAGGGATACTTACGTTGACCAAATTTTCTTTGCGTAATTAGAGCTGTCAAAAAGCATTGCCAAAGTAGTACAAACGATTCTAGGTGAACTGGCAAAAAGCGCTCTAAGCTTAGTACTTTGCAGCCTTGTAAAGTAACTTTGAGAATTTTGTGTGAAATTTGGAGCTGCTAGATTATGCGAAACCTTTTAGACATGATAATCACAAAATTTTTTGTAATTTTCATATTCAGGTGAGGCATTTGAGAACCCATCACAGACGTTTGCCGTTAAATGTTACTGCCGCTCGCATGGGTGCAACGGTCACTATATCACAGTACAGGTTAGCTTTGAGTCTGCGGTGGAGGTTGGCTTGTTTGTTTGTCTGCACGAGAGAGTAAGACATCCTTTTGTGTGTTGCTATCCTAGTCGATTCTACCGCCATCAGCAACGAGCATGTTGATTATCAGTCACTTTAGGACCAGGCAAGTTTGGTCAAAAGCTTTCTGGAGTGCAACGTACTCAAAAGATTAGTGGATCTAATGAAGGAAGGCGGGTTCTACTCTTTATGAAGCAATTGGTTTACCGGTTGTTTACTCAAACCTTACAGGAGCCATAAAAGGCCCGAGTATATTTCAACTGAAGAATTTCTTCGACCGAATGAAGTAAGGCTTGTGTTCATTTGGGAGTTTTGCAGCTTTATGCTAACACAACGTCATCATGCTTATGGATTTTATTACCGATTCTCTGTAATAAAAAATTCAAGAATATTTTAGCGGTAGAGAGGTTACTGTCACATGATGCTTTGTTGCGAAAAACTACATTCTTAATCAGTTTTGTTTAGTTTTTTATTAAGCTTTGACCTTATAAAAACTTGTGCGCCAGACGGGACTGAAACCCATATCCATCGCTTTCTGGGTGGAATTCTGCACCTTACACCACAGCTGTTGGATCGTATGCAACATCCCGGTATGCTCGTGGCAATGACAAGTCAGTAGTCATCCGTGGTATGGTTGGACAATGCAACAGCATTTTAAGAACGGTTTGGCGCAGAATAACTTTGTAGCAGTTTCGCGACCACCTTTTCTTCTACTAGTTACACTAGGATTTTGAGCTCTTCTGATACTGCTGATGTAAACTGATTCCGCCCACCATCTTCATTCCAACCATCTGTTGAACAACTCATGTATTCTTGCAAACGAGCCGACTTCTTGCCGCAGTAACACCAAGACCGAGGGCGCGTATGCGCAGTACGAGGATGAGTGGGTAAGGGGGTCGCCCCCGGTATGGACACCGGGAAGATGTAGCAGTAGTAAATCTGTACCATATATTTGGTGTCCTGTACCTTACCTATGTACCTATGTAGCATATATGGGAAAGGTTCGAGATAAGTGGTTGAAGCCATCATATCTTTATTGTCCATCTTTATCTTTATTACTATATATAATCGGGAGAGGCATGAGTCATGTCTGAAGCACGCGGCGACAGCGGGTCTGTCCTGCTGACAACACATGAGGTGTTGACGAGAGATGTTGCTTGGTTCATAGTGTGTACTGTGTTTACGGAGTCATCATTATCATCATTATCATTGTCATTACTATCATTCTGAAGCTCACCGCACTGTCCGAAGCACGCCGCGCTGTCGAGGCCTGCGGCCACAGCGGGTGTTTACTGCCAACGACACATGAACTGTAGACGGCGCATGTTGATCACATCTAGGATGTTTACCGACCAACTACCAGAGGGATGGAAGTCAAAGAACAATCCATGAGGTTTCGAAAGACGTATCTGTTGGGTGTACGTTTGTGCTCCGTACGGGTTTGTCCACCTTCACACTTCATTCCCCCTTCATTTTCGCATTTGATCTTTACCGCAGTTTCCACACCTTACGGCTGATCCGTTTGTGGGTTCTGACAGAACGTTTTATAAAACTACAGAATTATTGACTTTCATGACTTTCGTGCTCAGAGGATGTGCCGCAGACATCGCTCAACGGGTGCCAGGATTCAGGAGACTTGCTGCAGCGTGCGTCGGAATGCAGAAAACAAGTCGCAGCTTGTCATTTAATGACTGTCGGGATTCAGAGGACGTGCCTCAGACGTCATCCACACGTCGTCGAATGTGCGTTTGGCGACTAAGATGGCTGACAGGAAGGCTTCACAGCAGGGGAGATGCTTCGATCAGGAAGTCAATATCGAAAAATATTATCGAGGTTTGCTCTCAGAGCTAACTTATCAGGGTGGTAGTTGCATGATTGTGTTGGCGCTCCACAGCCGAGCGAGTCTTGACCAGGAAATCAATACTGATCGATAATATCGATCTTTTGAGAGGTGCTATCGGTTTTCTCTCAGACTAAACCGATCGGGGTGGAAGTTGCGTGATTACGATGGACGACGGAAAGGCTTCACAGCAGAGTGAGCTTCGATCACGCAATTAACAATCATGGGGAAACGTCATCAGACTTACTTCACGCACTGGGTTACTATGCTATTTCTAGCTGCCTAGGTCCTCCAATTTTCAGCAGTGGACTAGGACCTGCCGGCAAAGAAAGACGGGGGCACCTGCTCTGGGTAATGGAAGACGTCGCTTCCCCACGCCATTCGCTTCTGCTTCACTCCAGGATCACTAATGTTCCGCTACCCGTTCTTATTAGCGTGTACTTCTTCGTTCAGCTCCCTAACATTAGCAGCAGCATATTATGATGGCAGATGGTTTTCGATCGGGCAGTCGATCCTATTGTAGTCGCTCAGACGATCAATATCGATCCATATTATCCATTTTTGAGCGGCGCTATCGGTTCTCTCCAGATGTGATCGATCTAGGTGATTATGATGGTTGACGGAAATCAGCCACCATGACGAAGTTTCGCACAGGCAATCAATATCGACCGATATTATTGACAAGTGCTCCGACACGCCTGTCGGCGTGTCTCGCACTTGCGTGCTTCGCGCGACCTTAGAGAGTCACTAAGCCAAGATCACTCACTTCAAGCAGCTGATCTGCTTGTGCAGCCTTCTTGGCACCTTAGCAGTAAAAAGAGGTGTTTGAAAACCTAAATAATTTCGAACCTTGGTCTACCTTCTTTAAGATCAGGTGAGTAGTTCTTCGATATGAAGCCGTCCAGCTCTCCCTCCCTCCATCCTCAACATCTCTTCAACGTCGGCACTATCTTCACACAGTTCAGAAACGTAATCTATTTGCGTTAATCAGTGCTTTCGTCCTCAGACTGTTGTGGAACTTTGGCCATAGTACCCGCGTGTCTCCACCCCCTCCCCACCCCGATCGGTTAAATCTGGGAGAAAACCACCGGTCAAGCGATCGATAATATCGATCGATACTGGCCTCCACATTGAAACTTTCCACCTGATGTAGAGCACTCCTTCGGCCATAATACCCGCGTGTCTCCCACCCCCTCCGGACCCCGATCGCTTAAATCTGGAAGAAAACCATCGGCGTGTCCCACCCCCCCCCATCTCCACCCCGATCAGTTGAATCTGGGAGAAAATCACCGGCGCGTCTCCCACCCCCTCCCCACCTCCCCACCCCGATCAGTTAAAACTGGGAGAAAACCACCGGTCAGGACCTCGATTAGCCCCAGGGCTGAAGTTTCGTGCCGCTTGAACGACACCCACAGAAAACCGATAATATTGATCGATATCGATAAGTCGACTTCCGATTCGTGCTCAGCGACCTCGATTAGCCCCAGCGCTGAACTTTCGTGCCGCTTGAACGACATCCGCAAAAAATCGATAATATCGATCGATATCGGTTGTCTCCCCTGGTATGATGGCCTTCCGTCGATGATCATCTAAATGCCCAGGCACGGTTGCCGACGTCTTCGGCACGTCTACGGCTCGCCATGCACGGTCGCCGACATGTTCTGCTCGTCTACTGAGTCGCCTGGCGCGTAGAAGCCGTCTGGATACTTTCCGCTAATTTCTTGCCTTAATTTGTGCCCCGTAATTTCCACTATTTTATGACTCATATCTTAGCGGTTGTCGATTGAGAGTGTGACTCATTGCTTAGCGGATTATTATATAGTATAATAGTATGATGAGCAAAATAACGCAAATGCGCCACACAGCAGAGCTGGGAAGGAACAATGAGGTATGACCCACAGACACATCGCGAAACCTCGTCATATGGGTGTTCCTTGGTCTTGGCATATAGCCAAAAACAGTAGAGACGTCTTTCGAGATCTCGTCATATGGGTGCCACCACCCGTCTGGCAGTGGGACGTCGACGGTAAACAACACTATTGGACAATTGCCAAATATCCCTCAAACTTACAGAAAGAAGTACACAAAGTCCAAGGGGCTAACTTCGGACCAAAAACCCTTCCTCTTTTATACATAGGGCGATTTGGTGGTCACTCATTACTCCCCTTAGTAGAACTCGTCCCCATTACTACTGGTCCCCCTCAATGATCTTCCTTAGCGGACGACATGTTCGGCACGTCTTCTGAATCCCAAGGCACGTGGGCGACGTGTTCGGCACATCTTCTGTAATTTGTTCAATATCGGTTGAGGCAATCGACACTTCAAAAACAAACTTCATAATCGTTTTCAGCGACCTCGATTACCCCCAGGGCTGAAGTTTCGGGCCGCTTGGACAACATCCATAAAAATCTATAGTTTGATCGATATCGGTCGATGGTGATCTACACTTCAAAAGCGAACTTCATAGTCATGTTCAGCGACCTCGATTACCCCCAGGGCTGAAGTTGGCGACGTGTTCGGTACGTCTACGGCTCGCCATGCACGGTCGCCGACGTGTTCGGCACGTCTACCGAGTCGCCAAGCACGTTTGGCGACGTGTTCAACTCGTCTACTGAGTCGCCAGGCACGTAGAAGACGTCTCGGAATTTTCCGCTATTTTCTTGCCTTAATTTGTGCCCCGTAACTTCCCCGTAATTTCCCCTATTTTATGACTCATCGCCTCGATCGATAGTGTGACTCATCGCTTAGCGGATTATTATAGAGTATGATATTTTGAGCGCTGATATCAGCTTCCTCTCAGACTTTATATCGATCACCTGTTCTCTCTCAGACTTAATCGGACGAGTGTTCCGTGATTATGATGACCGACGGAAGGTTGACCAGGTAACCAGCCACCATGTTGAAGCTTCTATCACGCAATCAATACCAACCGATATTATTGATTAGTCAATGACATGGCCTGGAAGACGCTTCTTTTGATTTGGAAATTGTTCACTTTGATCTCAAGAGCATACATACTTCGCGCGCTGGATTATTAAGCTATTTTTACCTGCCCAGGTCCTCAAATTTTAAGGGTGGGCCAGGAGAGGTCATCGAAGAAAGTTCGTCGGACCTACGCTCGGTTCGACTACGGTTTTAACGAAGTTTTGCTCCTTGGTCCTCAATTTTCGCAAGTGCTTTACCAGTTTTCATACTTCTATATGCAGAGGAGTATAGTATTTTGTCTTAAGTCACACTTTCCGAAATTCATCACACCTCGTGGCTTAAAGCACGACGACTGAACAGAAGCGTGAGAAATTTGATTAGGCTTGACGAGCTGCGATAGGTTGTGAACTCAACCTTAGGCGAAACAGGAGTGCTGCGGAATTTTCCTGAGTGCTGTACTGGGATGTGACTGATATTCAGCAAGGCATCAATCGATCTGTAGTAGGCGTTCGTTTCAACATGTACGACTCCGACGCTATGGATATTTCCTTACCCAGCGTTGGTTGCCAGCGAAGCGGGCGACGGACGCTGGCTGAGGAAGCATCCCCAGCTAGGTTTGTGCTAAGTTCCCAGCGTGGCCCGCCATACCCGAAGCCGGCAAGTCTGGCGTGGCCCGCACGTCCAGCGTACGGCGCCGGCGAAGCCGGCGACGGACGCTGGTATCTTTACTATATTAATGCTGTAAATATGAGGAGCAAAGACGTGTAGCGTAGAGGCGCGGCGCAGGGTTGAAGTGCACACCGGAACCTAACTGAGATCGCACTATGACTCATGTGCTCCCGTAGCAGCCTCAGGCCCGACGCAGGAGGATCCGAATGGCAGGCAGGTAGGAGCATGAGCGTGTGGCATGCCCCACTAATTCTGCCACAAAAGGGGCATTATAATCAGGCCACAGTTCAGCGATGCCGCTGAAGTCGAGCCCGCGGCACGACACAATCACAAACGCCCTGCCACCGAGAGCTAAGGCTCTTTTGGAGCAGCCCTTAAGAGATTAAGAAATGATATGGTAGATAAGGTGGAGAGGAAAACACCAAACGAATTAGTATGTTTGGACCATCTTCTTAGCCGTTTTCGTTACAAGTAGTTAAGGTATGGCGATTTTTTAACGGCTAGGACAGAGTAAATGATGGTTAAGGAAATAGTATACAAACAGAAAAAGCTACATAGTATAAGTCCTTTGTAGCCTAAAATCGTGAGCGTAAATTACGCACTGTCACAAAACTTGTTGGAAAGCTATGATTTTCGAAGCATGAATGTGACTAAGATTTCTATAAGCTTCCAATGAAATGATCGGTAACATGAATATCAATCTAAACTTGAAAATATAAAAGCATGTCCAGCAGCTTCTGTAAATGTAAAGAGCAACCGTAACGTCATCGTTTCTCCAGGTTCAAGAGATGAAGAGAAAACTATAAATGGGAAGTAGGTAAACTCTACTTCGATTCCCAAGCAAAGTAAGAAGCATGCAGGACTAATGACTTCCAGTAGAAGTGTAGCTTTCACATAATAAGTAAAGTTTGATAGCCCTCTCTTTTATTGAAACTTTTATTTCTCCTTGCTTTTTGTTAAAGTTTGCTGTATAAGTCAATTCGCCTAAAAATACGTGGCAAAAGTAGAGTACATGGGAAATGTGCAAAATGTCAACATATTGCAAATGTTCTGCTCAGAAGTAGAGAATCCATCAAAATGGAGTAGAGCGGATCAAATATATTTTAAACTCTACTGCCTAACCGCTATGTTGCAAGTGGAAAAGGGACATCGAATAAGGGTAAGGAGAAAGGTTGCGAACAGGCGGCTGGTTGGCACAAGATTTCACAAAGAGTGTCACAAATTATGCTACCCAAAAAACTGTAGGATGTTAGCTAGATAAAAAACTGGTTCAAATAAAGAAGATAGCTGACGGAATACCTCCATAACTTACATGACGGCGCGTGTCAGAGTAGCCCGAAGAGGTGCGGGCTGTCGAGAGTGCTCTAAACTGAGGTATTTCGTTTGTGTCGGCCCTAGCTAATCAAGCTTTTCGTTCCCCCGAAGCCGCAACCCGGTGCCAGATTTTCCTGAACAGAATAAAACACTGTCCTGTCGCCGCAAGTTCGCCTCCGTGATATAATGTTGATGTAGGATGTCGCGTCTAGAAAAATGAATGACTAACGCCGTATTTGGTCCTTTATTGTTACGTTGAAGTTTATAATTCAGTTATCGAGTGGTACGGCCTTACAAAGCTACCTACATTAACATTTGAGTACTACCTTGCACAGCATTTTATTCAAATGAGCACCGTGTTTTCCTAAAACTAACTACAAAATTTAAGAAAACGTATTAACGAGATAGCTATCATAAACACCTTTGGCTGAAGTAGGGTTAATTCCCGCTTGGTTTTGGAAACACTTCAAATTTCTAGAACCCGACTCAAGTACTACGAAGTGACAATATTTTGGTGGCGTCGAAGCCTACAGTATGGAGAAGCAACGATTTCTGCCAGTCAATGCAGTATTGTGAGGGTATCCGACTGTGTGCAGCATTCTTTCGCACCGAGGGATCTGTAGGAATCGGATCTCGGGTTCAGCTTCCCTACAAAGCGGACTTTGCCACATTCACAGGGTGAAGAAAGGTGTTTGCACTTTTCATTGTCACATCAATTTTCAAGAGCAATTTAAATAGAAGCGTTGTCAAATTAAAACAAATATTTGCCGCCTAATTGCTTAATAAAGAAGACATAAATTATTTTAGCGTAGCTCCACCACCATTACCTAATTGGCCGACCACAACTGAAACTACCACTACATCCACAACTACTGCCACCACTACAACTACAAGTACAGAAGCAATTGTAAGTTCTTAGTAGCGCCGTAGTTTAGTAATGATAGAAAGAAGGAAAGAAAGAACGAGAAGAAAAAACTAGAAGCTTCACATTTCTCTAAAAGATCCTGGAAAATTTTAATTACCGCTTGTGGATAATTCACTAATAGGTTCATGCTTCAAGTTCTCTCACATTGAAACCTTGGCAAACCCGATAAATTTTTATTGTATTCTTTTGCCAACAAAATTTTTACGTGATTTTTTGCCACTATGCATTTCATTTTATCTCATACGGCTTCACTGCTTCGAAACGAGGGAGGTATTTCCCGATGTTAGCTGCTTGAAAATGTCCTCTTAGTCAAAATGCCTAGGGTCAACCAAAAATAACTGTTTTAAGGAAATGAATATGGCCTGCAGTGACACCAGAGAATTGCTATCTGCGCATTTCTAGAACTTGTAAATGTCCGAAAAATTTCGCTTTCTCCTAGGCTGAGCGTAAGGCGCAAAGTAGAAATTGTATTACGAAAGCTCGGATACCACTAGAAGTTCACCTACTGTAATGGTGGGTGGGGCACATTCGCTACCAGCGATGGAACACTAAGAGGGTAGTTGCTTTAAAGTTTAGGCGTTCTAGTATCTTGAGACATCTTAGGGCAGGTGAGTTTAAGAAATACTTGACAAAATTGTATTGATTTGTACACACATGTACAGTTCCCTCTCGTTATATCGCGTTTGAAAGGACGGGAAAAAATCTGCGTTATAAGAGGAGCAGTGTCCTAACCGGAGCTGACCTTTTTTGTAGTGTTTTACGCATAGATCTATCTAAAACACATGCAATGGCTTAATATGGTTTCAATAAAATACGTGATCATGAGGAGAGTATGAAGGCAAATAACACCTTTAGACTATTAATGAGGTCCTGCATAGGTATTAGGTTGGTGAAAAAGTCTTGCACCACAGCGTAATTTGTTTCAAAATTTCATTACTTCTTTTGTGAGAGACTTCAATCTACATCGTAACTACCACTTGCATCTACACCTTCTGTAATCTGATCGGAGATCATGAATACCCTCTTTCCAGAAGTCGGTTGTGACTCGAAGAAGTGTGCCACCTCGGATTCCAATTCGGTTCGGTCGTTGAAGCACCTTCCTCTAAGGCTTTGCTTGTGAGCTAGGAGAAGATGCTAATCCGATGGCGCAAGATCTGTCGAATGCGGTGGATGGGGCAGCACTTCCCACCTAAGCTCCTGCAGCTTCTGCGAGACGAGCTTGCAATGTGGTGAGCGAGCATTGTCGTGAAGAAGGTAAACATCCCTCCGCCCCGCCGTTTGCGCGACATGTCCTCGATCAGCTTCTGCAGCTGTGCAGCGTAGATGTTACTGCGGTGCTGTCGTCTCACGATAGAGCGTTCCTCGAGAATCCTATCAGCAGCATAGCTTTACCTTCCTCTGGTAGATGTCCGCCTTGAAGCTGTAGTTCTCCTTGGGGGAGCCACTGGGCCTTCCGAGTACGGTTCACGAGGAAGACCCAGGATTCATCTTCCATGACGACATTTTTGAGAAAGTCCTTATTACGAAAACGAACAAGGAGAGACAGAGATAGTCAGTTGCGAAGCCTTGTCCGAGTCACGGAGTCAGCCAGTCTTCACTGCAATCGTAGTATTTATATGCCCTCGGAAGCAAATTGCCAGGTATGCGAAATACTCTAGAATGTTTGTGATAGAACTGCGTGGCACCAAACAGTCCTTGGAAGTTCCTGTTATATCTTGAAAATTTTTCAAAATTTTTGGTGCAAGACTTTTCCACCAACCTAATATGTCAAATGTGGGTGCGGAATAACCGCGTAGCAGGGGTAGTTAGACGTAATCTGCAGCACAACTATGTAACACAGTGTTGCAAGATCTTTTGTTGCTCTCAAAGCCATCGCGCCAGGCGGGACACGAACCTCTACTCCCTGCTTTCCGGGCATGTTGTTAGCCCGCTACACTATCAATACTGTTAAATCGCGCGCCACAAAACGCGATATCCTCGCCGTAGATGGCTTGTCAACAGTTTCCCAAGACATAGGGATGTCGCGTGTGATCAAACAGCGTTGTTGCTGTTATCGTGTCCAAAGCAGAGATTACAGGCATAAGTCCGCAGTGCGAGAGTTCTGATCGCAAAAAGAAGCATCCTGAAACAGTACGCATCATGTGTACCAGCTGATTGAGGCTTAAAACAAATGTGTAGAAAATGTTCTGAACAATATGAGTTTGGTCTTACATCCTCTCTCGTTCTGGATAGGACAATCTCCCAATACGAAAGCTTCTAACGACAACCGGGAGTCTTTCACTGTGCTCGACATATTGCTGACCATGAACACATTTATGAACCGCGCATGCGCGAAAAACGTCTCCATGCATCTAATTCATTGTCGCATAGGTGCTGGTCGCGACTACAAACAAGACAATAGAAGAGTAGACCTGATCGCAGACGCGGCCAGCATCTTAGGCCTTGTTTAGTGTGCACGCGACTCGCGACGCGATGCATGTGTAGTGGCCAAATTGATCGAGCGACGCGATTGATCAATTCAGCTACCACTCGTGGCATCGCGTCGCGCGTCGCGTCCACACTAAACAAGGCCTTACTCTCCTTCAATTTCCGTGCGGGACCGGAAATGAGTCCCGGTCGCGTTATAACGGGAGCCATTTTGAACGCAAAGTTCCTCCCAAAAACGCGCTATAACGAGAGTAGCGTGGTTTTCGACGCGTCTTACGTCTAAGCGGAGTTGATTTATATTGGCGTAAAGGTAAGCTGGCCGGGGCCAGAGAAAATCTACGTTATATCGAGAGTCGCGTCTTATCCGGAGGCGTTATAACGGAAGGGAGTGTGTTTGTATAATTGATTTGTATATGTGATCGTGTTTTTATATATGTTGCATGTCTATCTATCTGACCCTTGAGCATGCTGTTAATAGTTTATGAATATTTCTGAAACCCTTTCTTACATAGTCATCCTAAGGCTGGTGTTAGGTGAGCAGCAGTAACGGTTTTTCTGAGATGACAAGGCTACCGGATGGGCTGTGTTGCACTACGATAGTCATAGATATCGATTTTTCGCGCTGCCCGGTCGATATCTATCTCCACCATCGTGTCGCGCCGCGCAGCGGCACAAGTATAAACTAGGGCTTAGCCTTGTCGGAAAACAGCAAGTTCCGATGAGGCGTTTTTGACGAATCTTCTTGAGTTTCAGTAAGATGTGTGCGAGATGAGAATGTAATTATGGGAGACGGATAGATTTCACCACAAATGATCACCGACAAACACCAATTCGATATTGTCGACTTCCGGCTAGGATTTTCGAATCTGTTCTAGCCGGAGGAACCTGCCATGTTTTTCCTCTCCATTTTATACCTTGAGTTTGTCTTAGAATTGGTCGCTTACCTACTACCAAATTACTAAGGAGCACATGCGAACTAACTAGGAAAGGGTTTCGACCCCTCATGGAACTACAAGATGGGACCAAGATCATTAGAAAGAGCTCGGAATGCTGATTACGAATATAGGTGTCAAAATTGCAAAAAAAATCCAAAATAATAAATAATAAAATTCCAAAATAAATGAAAAATTAAGAGCTATGGTCTGTTGAAATCGGGTAGTTTCACCACAGGCTGTGTGTTGAGTTAATTACAAGTTAATTAAGTTTTGAGTTATCCAGAAACGATTCGCGTGAGGAAAATGCAAACGAAGAGAAACCCAAGCCTCCTGAGAGTCTGCAGGCGGCTGATAAGGATCTGACAAGAAGCAAAGTGAAGGAAAGCAACTCAGAGCCGCTTCCAAAAAAAGTCAAGTCGATTGTAGTCGTTCCACGGCAGAGCAGAAGGGACAGAGAGATTATCACTCTTCAGAGGGAGGTGGATGAGATAGAGACTGCGCCTGCAAGTTTCCCGTTTCGACACATTGGATCTCACGATCAGTCCCAAAATCATATGCGTCTTCTATGCAAGTAGACACTATTCCGATTCATGCCCGACAATAATAAGCGGAAACCTTCAACAGAGAGTGGTCGAGGAGGCTGGCAGATGTGTGAAGTGCTCAAGTTCTGCGGTGGATCAACTAAGTAAATGCTGGTATTGCGAACAAATGAAGAAAACCTTCTTCAAGCATGAAGCGCCTGAGCGAGCCGACCACCAAGCACCATGCCTTATGCGCAATATGAAGAGAGAGAGAGAGAGCAGAGATATGAAGGATAAGAAAGAAGAACTATAGTCTCTCAAAAGCGAAGGCCCCTCACATCACTGAGTGGGGACCGTCGCCACAGTGACTTTCAGTGTTGATGTACTAGGCTTTATTGTATAAAAATTTATCCAATAGATCAATGGAAATGTTTCTCATAGTTATCAAAAGAGCTGATCTCTTTGTCGGCGCCGGCAGATGCCACTTATTTTCTAACTCACATATAAGCAGCGGCACAGGAGGCGGGACCAGCTCCTCAATTGCAAGCCTGGGCTTCAGAAGCCTATTTGTCTCTTTTAATCATTTTATTCAAGTTTTCACAAGTTAACTCTCCTTATTAGCCTCAATATTTCACTTATGATGTGTAATAACTGCACTTGATTGATCTACCAATATTTTGGTTAAATTACCCAAATTTGGGGTAGTAAACATCTGTTGGGAACGACTTGTGACGACAGTCCGCGTGGCGTGGTCGAATTGCCATTAAGGCGAACACTCCAGGTAAAATAATCAAGTGACAGACAGTATAACTAACTAAACAAGACTGACAGTGCGACGCAGCTGGCGCGAGAGTGGCGAATAAGTAGCGCTCCGTAAGAAGTCCCATCCAGATGCGGCCTTGGCGCAGAGGTAATCCTCCTGCTCGTCAGGTACGGCGTCGTTGGTTCGGTTCCCATTGGTGCTGATCTTTTTGCAAATTATAATTTATCTTCGAAATGACCTTTTATTCTGAGTTATGACAGGTGTCTGATTAAGAAGCCGGGAAACCTACCATACACGTCGGTTACATTGATAATCAGTCAGGTGTGTTTGTCACTCATGGTGAATAATTGTTTAATCTTGCTACAGTTGACTGTACTGTTGCGGTTGCAGAGATTCAGCATGTACAAGATGTTCAGTGTGTGAGCAACATGTCCGCTTCACACATGTTTGTTTTGTTCCACGAATGTAAAGGTTGTTAAAAACACCTTTAGTTTTTCAGTATATGAGTTGGACTCTATTTGTGCAAAATAGTAAATATAACGCCATCATAGCAGTTTTTTGCCTTCAAGCATTTTTACAAACGTGTATGGTAGTTTTCCAAGCTATTTAATCAGACACGTGTCATAGTGCCATAATTCAGAGTAAAAGCTCATTTCGAAGATAAATTGCGATTTGCAAAAAACCGGCAGCAATCGGAACCGAACCAACGATCTCCCACCTAACTAGCAGTAAGACTACCCCTGCGCCACCGCCGCCATTCCTGCTCCTCGTTACGAGCCCCAATGACTCACAACTCTCGCGCCAGCTGTGTCGCACGGCCAGGCTGTGGTGAGGTGAGGCCACGCGATTTCGGCTGGCCGTAAATCGCTTAGGAATTTCATGTTGCAATTTTGACACCCATACTTGCAATCATCACTCCGAGCTCTTTCTAATGATCCTGGTCTCAACTTGAAGTTCCATGGGAGGTCGAAACCCTTCCCTAATAAGAGAATATGTCATACAGTAAACTGCCAAGAGTTACCCTTCCCGTCTACGATAGACCCGTATTTTCCACTATTGGTAGGTTTAAAGTCGACATATTAAGTTGTGCTTCTGAGGCAAAACCCCCCCCCCCCCCCTCAACAATCACACCAATCGCTATTGTAGATGATAATGGGTGACAAAATTGAAAACATTGGCTTACTGACAGAATGAATGCGCATTAAGACCTGTTAAAAGCAATGTACGGTAATGCTGGGAAATGATGTTAATATTTTAACAATTTTCAACGGCAGACGGTTTTATGCTGCAGTATAAGTAACAAACATAGCATATTGGTATTTGTGAGGTATCAAGGAAAAAAATTAAAAATAAAATTTCACACAGAATTCAACCGCATGGTCAAAATACTTCTAGAAAAGTTCATTTTTTAAAGAAAAAACATAATTATGTATATCACACCGTTGAAGACATGTCTCCAACCAACATCCTGCCCAAATTCAATTACAAAGTTGTTATTCACAAATATCATAATTTTTATTATTACAACACGGCCTAGCTATCAAAACCAAGGTTATTTATCATTTAAAGATATAGGATACTTCAGGTCGACCGACCGGTTACTTTCCTTGGCATCCTTGTGCAGAATTTTCTTATTTATTTTGCTGCGAGGTGAGAGTATTGTTAGGCTGTATGGAATTCCATTGCCCTCCCGTAAGAGCGCGATCACCAGGGGCCGGATTCATCAACGACTTACAGAGATTTAATAAAGAAATCACAGCCGAAATTCCTGAAAAACGCGAATTAACTCGGCTTATCAGCAGTATGGTGAAATGTTGGCGTTATCAGAAATTCCGGCTGCAATTTCTCTTCAATCTCTCTAATCATAAGTCCTTGATGAATCGGCACCCCGGAGGTATTGCCTCCATGACTCGAGGTCATAATTATTAATCGCTCCTTGCTCGCTGCTACCAAACCCTGGAGGCAGTGAATTCATTGGGTGAAGTTGGGTCGAAGGTGTTCATTAATTGTTCCTTGCTTGCCGCCATAATTACCTCTTTAAATGGGTCATATAGTGAGGTGGAACCAGTTTTCCATTCTAAAGTCAATATTTGTAAATATAAACTTCGTAATTGAGTTTTGCGTAGAGTGTTGGTTTAAGCACATGTCTACAACGGTGTAATACACACAATGATGCTTTTTCATGAAAAGACCTCTTCTGGAAGGTTTTTCAACCATGCGGTTGAATTCTGTATGAATTTTTATCATGGGAATATATTTTCAGCTTCCTAGCAGGTTTGCGAAGGGTAACTTTTTTTAATTTGAAGAATATCGCATCAACGGTAGTATTGATAAGCTTCTGGTAGAGCTCATTAGATAGACTTCGAAAATCTGATACAGAGCCATGTTTGTTTCAAAGCAACACAGATATTCACAGTCGTTTTGTACACCCGCTGAATACGCTAGTGACTGCAGTCGCATATCTGGTCGATCTGTGTGCTCCGCTCGTCCTCGGGCCACTGTCGTGGGGCCGCCGACGACGGTCTCCGTCGGGCCGTTCTTCCGCCGCACGCGCGACGAGTGTCACAGGGCGAGCGGAGACGGCGAGAAAAGGGTTGAAGCCGCAGATATGGCACCTTGTCGCGAGGCCGCTGCGCCTACTACCAGCCGATACGAAAGCCCTCCCTCCTCCCGTACACGCCTCCACCTGTAACATGTCAAACTTGCCAGGAATATCAGAGTGACCCCGCGAACAACGGATTTTCTGTGCTTTGTTTGTCATGAACGATATCAATCCAAGTCTGTAACTCGGTGTCGATGAAAACTGTGTAATAAATAACGATTGTTTTTGAAAGCTACCGTGTTAGGTAGCAGACTAACTATGCACACTGACAGCTTCATACACTTGTGAACATTTAAGCCTGATCATTACTGCTTCGCAAAAATCGATGTTCTTTCAGACGAAAGAAACGGAACAAGATGAAAGGTGGGACATTAAAAAACAATATGGCATCCAGAAGACGCGTGAGGAATTTTAAAAACACCTTAACTTTGAGGCATGTATTTAGCTAACATTGTTAACACACATACCTAGTTAGATTCGACACTCATCAATACGCTTTTGGAAAGCATTTGATAGTAGTTTCTACTATCAAACGGAGCACGCAGTGGTAGCTAATACAATGAAGTTTAAAATGCCCATATGTCCTCATGGGAGCTTTTTTCTTTTTTTCTCATCGGGCAACCAACTATTACTAACACAACTCTCAACGTTTCATCCTCTTTTTCTCAGTTCTTAAAGCATTTTTTCACTTAGCTAAGAACTGAGCTAGCTGGTTAGATAACATAGGAAGACTAAAAAACAATAGGTGAAGATCGATCGTGTTGACGGATTCTTCCACAGTAACTTTTCCCTTTGATTAATTTCATATGCACGATATTAACTTTTTCAATTTTTTCAATCAATTTTTAATTTCATATGCACGATATTAACACTTCAAGAATGTTCGGCAATTACTTTGCAAACCTTTAACTCAGTCGTCTGTTTTCGACAGAGATAATCTTTACAAGGTGGACGTGAAGTTTAGCCCTCAGCAGTCGTTCGACCACCTGCAACAGCATTTATTCTGTAAAATATTACGGTTTCTAACTGTAAGCTAACCTTACCTGCTCCTTTTGTTCATTATGTTCATATTAGTCAAGTAGAGAGAAGAGAGGTAGCAATGGACAAATTCTCTCTTCAGAATTTCAGCACACGCACAAATTTCGGCATTCACACTGTCTCTAAAAGTTGCAGAAACACTTTCTATTGCGTCAGTTGGAGTATAAGCGGCACACCACCGTTTACTTTAATGCAAAATAAATAACAACTGTGGCAGTAGGCTTCCCCAGTTCGGCCAATGCAAAACACTCCTTTTAATCTCTTGAACCATACTACCATTCTAATTGTGTAGCATTGTGCCAGCCTGTTAGCTAAGTGACGAACTAAATTAGGGTTTTGAGTCTTACGAGTTTTGAGTTTTTAAACGCTAATCTAAAACTGTGATAACCAAAAACAAATGTTTCCGTGAGCGAATATGCATAGATCCTCAACTACCTCCCTTCCTGCTCCGTTGACTGATTTTCATGCTTTGAAGTGCAATAATTGACATAACAATCTTTGCCTCCGACCCTCCAGCTTGCATGTTAAGGTATCCTTAAATTTTTGACACAGCTACTTCGAAGTAAATCTACACCCTGATTTATTTCGAGTAACTAAAGGTGCAATGTGGAGATGCTCCTATGGCGTCAGGAAGTCAACGAAGGCAGTGTGTTAGTCACTACTATGTATTTCAGAGACTACACAACGATTGCGATTATTGTCGCCTTTTTGGTCGTCTTTCTCATCACACTGACGATTCCGGTTATAAGAACTATCCAAAAAAGGCGACATAAGGTTGTACGATTCATACGCTTCTGTTTTAACTGTTGAAGATGAAGAACACTAATTTAGGCATGGCTTGCACGAACGTGGGATCAGCGTTTGAAGCAGGCAGAAGATGATCTTAGGAGTAAGCAGACGCTGTGGTTTAAGCCGAAGTCGATTGCATTGCCATCTAGAGTGACAAGCGTCACATCATCGGGCACATCATCAGCGGGAGGAACAACAAAACCTACGGGAACAACAAAACAAACGACAAGCGTTGCAACAGATTCAACTGCGCCTACTAGCACGAGAAAATAGAAGGCTAAGGGTTCCAGCAAAAGATTCGAATAATCTCAGCATGTTAGTGAATTGACAGACTTGCCACAAACGCATTCTCCATAGCTGTAATCTGGCCTTGTGAAATAATACGGCCTAATCTAAAGTCATTAATATTTTCGACCACATCTGCTACAATTTGTTGAAATCTCAGACTATAAACATTAATTAATGACCAATGCTTGAATGCTATTAAATGAGATTCCGTTGTTTTAAACATAAGCACCGTTAACGTTTGATGTTGGGTTAGTGCCTGATCTATGTATGGACCAATGTTTTCTTCATTATACCTCTCACTTGCCCATTGAATTCGACTACCTTTGTGTGTTTACAGCGTTTTCGTCCCCAAGAGGCAACGCTGTTAAAACGACGTTTCTTTTTCGACACAAAATGTCCTATAGAATAAAATTGTCATTACTTTCAATGCTTTCGCCCAATTTTTTGAAAAACAAAGCATGATCAAAACATGATTTTTGAAAAATAAAACATGATATCCCAACGTGCGTTCTGTACGTGACAGGACTGGATGCGATCATAGCGATAAGAACCACCTTAGCTTTGACATCACAGTGCTCGGGCTTCTTCCTTCTTCTAAAAAAGTTCCTGGCTTATGCTGTAGACAGAAAAGGCTCCTTCGACTTTGATGTTTACATTACTTGCACAAAATACTTCAACAGAGTTAAAAACAGCGCAGAAGAGTAGATGATTTGATGGTACCACAATAAAGGGAAATCGCACACGGAGGAGAGGTAAGTGATGCTGTGCTTTATACTACTAGACTTCATTATAATAAACCTGCAACGGCGGATTTTTTAAAGATTTTAAATGAAAAAAGGCTGATTTCTTATTCCATTGCACAACAAAACACCGGAAAACAGAAATTAATTTATTGGCCATCACACGTCGACATTCCACTAAGCGTGATGAAAAGCGCCAGAGAGGAGAAGTACGTCGGGCAAGCTGTGCTCTAGGAGTGGGTAGAGATCGGAGCGAAAATTGAGGAGGGAGACTGGTTACGAGGTGCACGTGTCAAGAAGTTCCCTATCGGCTCCAGACTGAACCAGAGAAATCAAACAACAACTGCCATTGCGACAACGCGCTAAAGGCAGCTACGAGTTTTCTTGCGAAGAGAAGTTGATGATTGCTAAATCTTTCCGAATCTTTTCGAATTTGGATAGATCGCTTTGATGGAACGCATCATAGTTCTCCTACTCTCATCGACTCCGCACACTTCGGGCAAAACGTCAAGCTGCAGGCATCAAATCGGCACACGTTTTACAAATGGGACCTTCCGCAAGTTTCAAAGCCATCGAGGTCACAAGGCATAAGACACAAAGAGCTGCCTGGGGATGGGAAATTAGTCTGTGATACAAGAAGCACAAGAAAATAATCAAAATCATGCTAAGCAATATGGCAATGTGCTGATAATGTTTCCTAAAGGCGCGCCTCTTTCCATGTCACCATTTTTGCTAAAATCTGGTTATAAGATGGACAGAACACATTCGCTGTAGCTGCTCGTATGGTATGAATGCTTCGAATCTTTTTTGCAACGCCGGTGACTGCAGCGCCATCGTTGCCGCATTACTACCGATTCGAAGGTGAAAGAATGAATGCGCGGCGTGCCGCCAAGCCCAAGCTCTGCGTCCACGTGGTTAAGTGATGGATAGAGTGATAATGCTACCAAGTTGCCGCAAGTGCCGAGCTCTATTTTAGACCTGTGTGGTTCACGTCTTTATCTCCACAAAGCTGTTCATCTGATAAATGAGAATTAGCACTATCAAATTGTTTGTGTGCAAAAACAACTGATGAAAAGAGCAAAGACATAGATCTTATTAGTTCACTGAATGGTATGGTTCATTCCCATCCTTCATCCGATCTATCGATAAAGCCACTCAGTGCCAGAGCGGCCGACTGTAACGGTTGGCCACTCCCTTGAGATTATCCTTCACTTTGATTATGATTGGTGGACAAGTGTCCAAACGTAAGTTCTTATAATGTGCCTTCTAAAGTTCTTATGAGATGTTCGGTATAGTGATGTTGATCATATTGATCGACAGAAGCGAAAGAGATTATTGGTTAGCAAAGAAGATAGAAGATATGTTGGTGCAATCCCTGTCGGGGGGGGGGGGGGGGGGGTCAGTCCATTATGAATTGTTAACGATAGCTACGCATGTGTACATACAACATGCAATACAACATATGAATGCCTTAACTTACCTGATTCCCTCCCTTGGAAATGTCCGAGTGTTCCGCTGAAACATTGAAAAAGTTTTAATATGGGACTATGCACGGTGGAGAAGGGGGGGGGGGGGGCACTATGCACTGCAGCACGGTTGTGATCCAAAACTCTATTTGCTTTGGAAAGAAATCGCAAACCGCTATGCACTAATTGATTAAGGTAATAACGTTGCTTTAACGTGTTTTCGTGGTTTTATAGTATTGTAATTGTTACAGGTTTCTGTTCAATTTGCTGTATTTTCATTACTTCCTCCCCCCGACTAGGAAAGCAATTTAGAAAGCTGATTTTGGTATTGGAAGGACAGCAATGGATAATGTAAGCATATTTATACATATTCATATGTTGTGGTGCATGTTGCATTTCCTTAGAAATTCATAATGGACTGCTCCCCCCCCCCCCCCCCCCGACAGGGATTGCACCGATATGATACAGAAGATCTACCAAATTTCAACCACGTCACCTGTATCGGCGGCACGATACCTGGACCAGCGAACTTATAACAAATTCGGCACGATACGTGTTTAGGCATGTGGACTGTTTGATGGAACCTAGGGTTCCTGCTATGAGCTAAAGCGTTATTTTCTCAGTGTTTTCTGTTTCTTTAAGGCTCGAGCACACTTCGCTGCCTTTGCTGCGGCAGCAATGATAAAGGATTCATCGAGCTGCTGCCTCTGATATCCTTTATCATTGCTGCTGCAGCAAAGGCAAAAGTATGCTCGAGCCTTTAGCAATGCTCCTCAAACATAGGGAAAGTGGGAGGGTGGGGGAGGGGGAAGGGGGAGTTTATAGGAAATCTGCTCTATGTTTCACTAATCCAGTTATATTAATGGTAAGTTCGAATGACCTAAGACCTGGGGCCGGATTCATCAACAATTAACTCGTGGGTATGCGGGTGATAAGGGGTAGAGATAAGATAAGAGTCAGGCAGAGATAACGCAAGAGTCAGAGACGCAGGCTTCATTGTGGGTATCTCTACCCCTTATACCCGCGGGTTAGTCGTTGATGAATCCGGCCCCTGGCGAAACAGCGCGCGCTGATAAGAATCGCAGAGTCTGCGTCCCCTTCGATTCATCATTTCACCTCTACCCTGTAGCAGAGTTTGGCCGAGGAATACTCTACTCGAGTTCTGCCGACCGACCCCAGCACGAGCACAGGTGAACCCTCGCAACACCAGACGACGTCCCGAAAACGGGGGGACGAACACAGGACACTCGGCGCAGCATCCTCGCGGAGACTCCCTCTTGTGCAGCGCTTGTGCTGCAGTCATCCTGAGGACGTCGGCAGCACAATTGTAGATAACTGTAAATAATAATAAATAATATAAACCAATAAAAAGTAGTAATGAACAGTAGAAAATAAAATTAAGTAGGATTAAACACTAAATAGCAGTGATGATTAATAATAATTAATAACAAACAATAATTAGTTAAGCAATAAACATTGATAAATAATAGTAAGTAATTGCAAATTATTTATATCCTATTATATGTAAAAGAGTAAGCGGTTGTGTTTGTCCTTCCGTCTGTCCGTCGGTCTGTCCGTCTGGCCTTTCGTAAACGTTGAGTAGTAGCCATCCGTGTTCAGGCGAGGTGTCACGTACGTCGTGTTGAGAGGAGTCAGAAGACGTTTCGCCGATGTCACCCAAAGGGCGTCCGAGCTCCGAACATGTGTCACTGACGTCGTTCAACAGGCGTCTGGGTTCAGAAGACATGATACCAATGCCGCGCAAAGGACGAGCGGGTTGAGAAGAGGTGTCACCAATGTCGCGAAGGCCGTTCCAGATTCAGACGACGTGTCACCGATGTCGCGCAGAGCAGGTCCGGCTTGAGAAGAAATGTCACCGACGTCGTTCATCAGGTGCCCGGGTTCAGAAGAGGTGTCACCAATGTCGCGAAAGGCCTGTCCGGATTCAAACAACGTGCCACCGATGTTGCGCCAAGGGTTCCGGATCCACACGATGTGTTACCAGTGAAGGTGGGATCAGTAATGGGGGACCGATGAAGGGTGGTGGTCCAGTAAGGGGGGACCGGTAGAAGGTTGACCAGTGAAGAGGGACGTGAAGGGGGTACCGGTGAGAAAGGGACCAGTAATGGGGACCGGTGAAAGGGGGGAGGGGTCCAGTGAAGGGGGACCGGTGAAGGAGGGGGAGGGGTGTCGTCCAACGTGGCGTCAGAAGACGTGCTACAGACCTCAGTGCCACGTGTGTCGGGGTGGAAACTCATCAAATATGTCGCAGACGTTATCCAATGTGCATCCGGATGCAGAAGACGTGCCACAGATAACTTTGCACAGCATCCGTGAGATTTTCAGATGACTTTTTAAAAGGCTTTTTTCAAAGGCGGGGTGGTGGAGCGCGTTTTGGCTCCGAACCTAATCGTGGCAGCTAACCATGGCAATAAATCCATGTTCGGTTCCAGTGCTGCGCAATTACAGACGGTTCTGGCCGTTTCCGCACGGTGCAGTGCGCCTAAACGACAGGTCTACTTCGCAAACCCTTCTACTAAATTAGTGGATTACCACCAAATGCTGCCCCATGAAATGGGGACTAACGATCAGACAAATTAATGAAGACAGTGGGAGCGAAAGCAAACTGAACACGCATTTTAGGAGCCGTTACCACACTTGCGTTATATCCCCCACCACCTGTGGAATCGATTAGATACAAAAATGGAGATATTCACGTTTCTCGAAGCTGACTGTTAACACATTTCAGGATTTGTCGTGGTCTGTTATATATTTTTGGTTATTATTTGTTCCAAGTGTGCCGGCGCTTCGGTCAAATGCTTCCTAAGCACAAAATCACCAGATGTAAAGTTTCACCAATTTTCTTACCATACTTGTTCATGTAAAAAAAAAGTCAAAATGTGCACAAAACGTCCAATGCTCTCACCACCCCTATGAAAAAAATCAAACAATAATTCCGTTTCAGCGCTGAGTGGATATTAGCACCGTTCCCATGAAAGAACGATAACTCTTCAGATGAGCTGATATGGTTTCCTGGGCTAGTTTCAGCCTTATCTCAGCCTCCTTTATAAGAGGGTTTAAAAATGCCGCTACAACAAAGAACGTTCTGCAACATTTGGACGAATTAGGGCAATGAGGACAGCCAAGGTCATAGTGTGCATATCGGCCGCAATACTTAGACAAAGGGAGACTTCTGGAAAATTGTCGGCCACGCGATCGTTCCCACACGTCTAGTTCCCAATCGTACCTTCTTAGCATTGCACGCGTGAAATTCAAAATTATTGCCCCTTCCAGTACATTAAAATTTTCATCCTTTAGACCTTTATAAGTCGGAGGTGGTGCTGTTTCTGGAAAGGAAACACTAATAATTCCACTGTGTTGTACTGCAAACACCACTAGCTGTAAAGGCTACTCCAAAACTACTCTCATGGTCAGTACACAACTTAGAGTGCACAGTTGAATTCTGCAGAACTAGACAAGGAACACCTTTATGCAGTCCGGCCTAAGGTTCACAGGTTCTGGTGAGAAAACTGCTTTCATTACAAAGATGCAAATGCGCAGTTGGTCTTGCGGAGCAATTGGGTTCCCCCCTGTTCATTTTGAAGTCGAAAACGCCCCTGCTCGAAACTGCCTGTGTGCGGACGGTAGTGTCACGTGCGCCGTCACGTATGGCATATATTATACTTCGGCGACCCATCGCCGCCACATAATCTGTTGACGACGTCGCCGACGCCGACGTCGCCGACGTCGACAGATTATGTGGCGGCGTCGGCGACTCGTCGTCAGAAGAGCATCGAAGCGCATTTTTAGAATCGGAGCGCAGTGTAGTAATAGAAGTGCGGGAAAGTGTTGAGCATTTAGCGACTATTGATTTACCGATTTAACGAATTTACCAGCGTTTTAAATCTCTTCATTGGAATTTAGCATAGGCTTTTTTTTTGTTAAATCGCACTGAAATTAAGTTTACGCGGAATTTTCGAAATTCACAGGAAAATGTAACTCATAATTGATGTAAATTGTATTTCGAAAGAGCTCTTCGTAGAGGTTCATAGTATCATTTCATATCAAACACTACTTATTTGGATCAGTTTCTCTACCGCCGTTTCGTGTTTTTTCTGTTTCAAGGCCGTCTTTCACATTTTGGCTGCTCCGTATCAGTTTTTCGCAATTCTTCACCGTTCTCTTCACGCTTTCAGTTTTCTTCACAGTTTTATTTTGTGTTACTTGCTCTGCAGAAAAGCGAAATGGCCTAGAAAATGGGAATAAAACGGATGAGGAGGACAGAAAAGCGAAGAAAGGTGACATAGCGAAGGTAACGTAAGGATTAGGCGCCTACTCCCTCCTCAAACACTCAGTGTTCCAAGCTGAACGGATTTTCGCACAGCATTAGTCAATGGTTGTGAGACTAACCGGCTAACCGTAAAAGAGCGTTGAGAGTAAAAATGACACTATTGGTGTCCGCAAGATGGGCGTTTTTGCACTTATCTATTTCGTAAATCGAGGTCCGGTGAGGATGCTGGCAGTGCCGGGAACGAAGAACCAACCAACAATCAAAATCCCCCAGCGCATTTTCTGCCACCCTTGAATGACGTCGGAGAGGGAAGCATAAAACCCATGTGGAGCTCTCGGCGACGTCGGCGACGCGTCGCCGAAGTATAACATAGGCCTATGCTGACATAGGGCGCCCTTTGCGCCAGTCTTTCTTTCGGCCGTACGTATGTAGAAGAATATAGGGCTAAATGCTATGAAAAGCAGAAAAGAGTGGGGCAACCCATTTCCGTAAAACTCCTGGTGAACGGCACTTTTACTCTGGCTCAAGGAAACATTTCGATGTCGGGGCATGGGTATGGGAAGACACTACATGTCAAGTAAGGACTAAACAATAACAACAAGATCAAAAATATAATAATGTACGACTCGGATAATGCAATTTTGCGTCCGCTGACTGGTGGTCGTGCGTTGTAGCGAGTACATTCGTGTAAAATTTTTGTAAAAATCAAGCTTCTTACAAGACTCAACTGATTCGAAACGAATTCCACCATTATGCAACCAATTCATGTTCAACGCTATTAGCAACGTTTTCCATAATTTTTTTAAAAAATGTGGAAAACGTTGCCAATAGCGTTGAACTAGTATTGAACTTAGTGTACCCAATTAATCTTGTTCAAAATAAGTCTACTAGGTGTGATCTGCCATGGAAAGAATGAATATCATAGTCGTTTTTGCGGAAATGTTTCATAAGCCCGTTATATTAAGTTCGAATCGCCCAAGTCCTTGCGAAATAGCGCGCGCTGGTAAGATATCGATGCGCACTGTTTTGCCGCCTCTAGTCTGCAGCAGAGGTTAGCCAGGGCATAAGCCGATCACGCGGAGGAGAGCACAGAACAGGGCTTTCAAGCCTTTTCGAGATTTCAAGGTTTATACCCTAGATAACCTCTGCTGCTATCTATGGCCTATGTTAGTCTTCGGCGACGCTGTTGTCGGCGACAATGATGCGCGGGCTGCTACGCACTCTATAGCACCCGCTCAACACTGCCGCCGACGTAGCCGACAGCAGCGTCGTCGAAGTATACCCCTGAAGGCCCCCACAGAGTTATGCGGCAGCGCCGCGGCCCTATGCTTAATCATAGGGCTGAGACGCAGAGCTCGCCGCCGGCGGCGTCCCTGCCCTATCCTTGACCATAGCGGCGAGCGGCGTTGTGCAGAACTCTGTGGGGGCCTTAAGGGGTCGTTTAGTGTGCGCGCGAGGCGCGACGCGATGCCATGTGTAGCGGCCGAATTGATCAATCGCGTCGCTCGATCAATTTAGCCACTACACATGCGTCGCATCGCGCACACACTAAACGACCCCTAACATAGGCCTATGGTGACCTCCCCTCGCGCCAGAAGAGGGTCGCAAGTGCGTACTGGCAGGAGGCGGAGTCTCTGCGTCTCTTACCATCGCGCTATTTCGCAAGGCCTTGGGCAATTCGATTTTAAGACAGCGGGCTTATAAGGCATTTTCGCAAAAAACGATTGTGATATTCGTTCTTCCCATGGCAAGTTACCCGTAGTGGACCTTTTTTGAACAAGATTAGGTAGGTACACTAAGTACATTAGTACCTAAAAATTTATGTTATGGATGGCAGAACAGACGTATAAGGAGTATAAGGACCCTTACCCCTTTCCCCGAAAGAGGGTCTCCGAACTTGACAAAATTGAAAAGTCTGCACTGCTGATGTGTTTTGTGGTGGTGATCCTTCCTCCAAGTACCATAGTGCTGACACGAGCAACACGTCCATGCCCCTCCCTCTGCTCTTCTTCCCATGCTCGGTTCAAATTCATCATTTATAAAAAACGTGAAACAACTTCAAAAAGATATAGGGCGCAGATAGTGCGCAGTGGCCCAAAAACGATCGTTTCGCGATCTGAGCCGTGGTTAGGTGGCAATCGCTGTATACGAGATGCAAAGGCGACGGGACTCGCTCGCGCGTAGAGAGTGCGGTCGTGGTGTATCAGCTGCCAGGAACTGCGTAGCAGGACCCTTGTTCGATCGGACGAATGAGCTTCTATTAGCTCACCTGTGGGCGCCCGTACACGCTGTTGGAGAAACTTTCTTTGAATTAAAGTTTTACGGCTGACCTTTTTACCTTCCGCCCACATTAAATGCGCTCTTTCGAGCCGTACATGGACAAGTCGATATTGCGCATCCCCGAAACCTGCACTACGCCCAAATCTCAATCTCTTTTAGGTGTATAGTGAATCGAATGAAGAAGGAGTGTCAGGCTGCTCTCTTGAATCACCAATAAAGTACGGTCATGGTGCAGCGAACTTTGTGAAACGACTGAAGCTTGGTGTACTCCGCGTAAGCAATGAAACTTCAGAAAACACTCGTCCAGTTCCGCTAGTTGTCACACTGCAATACAAAGAAATTATTAGTTTTTGTTTTGCCACCAGCCCCTCGTTGCCATTTGTTGCCCTAACTTCATCCCGTATCGCATACCCATATGTACCTCGTTATTAAGTGTTAGTCGACGATTTCAAGATGTTGTGCTGCTTTAGTGAGAGCAGTTTGATGACTATATTTACAGGAAAAAGCGGGAGAGGCATCGTGCAAGTTTAGAAGAGGGAGAAGCGAAATAGAAATGGGAAAATTGAAAGGTGACTGGCTTTATCACAAACAACTATGTTAACAAACGACAGCTAAACATAGTGCGCAGTTTCAAAATGAGTAGCACAGCACATCCTGGCTTTCTAAGCAAAGAACCTAGTTTTTGATATTTTTATAATCTACTACTTCATCTTCTTCAGCGTCTGTCCCGCATCATAGCGGGGTCCGATATTCTGGTGTCATGACGCCATCTCTCCCGATCCAGCGCTAGATGTAACATGTCAGACCAGCGCTGCTTTCCGACGCCCTCTAGGCCGCTTTCCTACCACCTCGATCTTAAGGACTATCTTGCAGGCGTTCTCTTCCTTTCCACGCAGAACGTGGCCGTACCATCGTAAGCGAGCTTCGCGCATCTTGTCCGCTATCGGCGCGACACCAAACTTCTGCAGAATAGTTTCGGTTCGGATACGGTCCATGCGTGTGACTCCAGCCGTCCAGCGCAGCATCTTCGTCTCCATGACGCTGAGGCGCCTTTCCATCTCCTAGGTCGCAGGCCAGCACTCAGCACCGTACATCGCTACCGGCCGGACGACGGTTCCATACATTTTTTACTTCAAGCGCTCTGGTATCTTCTATCGCAGAGCACGCCAGTCAACGAGCGCCACTTGGACCAAGCTGCACCCACGCGTGAGTTCACTTCAATCATCAGATTGAAAGATGCTACTGCTGATCCCAAGTACTTAAAAACCGAAGTGCGTGGGAGCGCGATGCCGTTAACCTTGTTCGAGCTGGACTCATTAAAGTCCGTCGTTAGATACTCAGCCTTCTTCACGTTCAGTCTGAGTGCAAACCGCTCACACTTGCAGCTCTCGCTCGAGTTCACCCTTTGTGTTCGCAAGCGAGCATTACGTCTGGAGATCTCGTGTAATGGCGCGCATCACGACAACAAAAAGGAGTGGGGGAAAGCACAGAACCCGACAGAGATGGGAAACTCCATCGAGCTTTCGCTGCAGCTGGAATTCTACTCTTTGTGCAAGAGTAGAGGATTCGCACCCACTCTATGAGTGCTTCAGGAACTCCATATCATCGCAGGGCGTATGATGCACTTTACGCGGTACGCGGTCAAAGACCTCCAACTCGAAAAAGGCGATATGCACCGACTTCTGTTTCTCGTGATGCTTCTCAATCAGGAGGCGGGCAGCGTGAATGGCATCAACAGTGCCACAGCCAGCCAAGAAGCCGCACTGATTGCTGGAATGCTGAAATATGTTACGAATTCTTCCGTCGACAATTCGCTCAAAGATCATCATGCTGTGCGAAGGCAAGCGAATCGGACGGTAACTGGAGCAGTCTGCAGGACTGCCCTTCTTCTTCCAAATCGGAATCGTCGTACCTTGGCTCCAACAGCAGGTACTTTCTTCTCTGCTACAACCTGATTAAAGAACTTTGCCAACCACTCACCCGGGTACCAAAACTTTGACTTCCACAAGTCAGCCGCCACCTCGTTGGGCCCAGTCGCTTTTCCTGGCCTCATCTTCTTCAGAGTCGCTTCTGTCTCCTCACGGTGATCTTCTGGACGGGGTCGTGGGTTGGAGCCGTTGAAGGGATGGCTGGATGAGGAAATTCTGCTGTGAAGATCTCCTCAAAGTAATCGCGCCGTCGCCTAAATGCCTTTTTGCGATCCATGATATTATGGCCGTTCTCATCCTTGATGCCGAAAAACTTCTCAATATCACCGGTCTGCCGATGGCGATTCTTAGCAAGTCGGTACAGATACCGCTCGCTATCGCGTGACTCGAGCTTCTCGTTGACATCTTGACATCTCCATAATGAGTGGCTTTTGCGACAGCCACGGCCTCCTTTGCAGCTTTTCTCGCTTCTTGGTACTTCCGCCAGATATCGGCTGTCATTTCGCGGAGAAACACGTGATATAGCGTCTTCTTCTCTCGAACCTTTCCCTTCACGTCGTTTGTCCACAACCATGTCTGCTTGTCGACCTTTCATCGCTCAGGCTTCGTAATGCCGAGTTCTGACTGTGCAGCTTGACGTATCGCGTGGTCGCCATTTTCCAAGTTTCGTCGACATTTGTGACCGTCGGTAACCGCACGCGAGAAATCACATCTGCTTCCCTCTCTCTCATTCACCACCACTTTATTCTCCGTGCACAGCATCGCTCGACCTGCTTCTGCCTTGGAGGGGCGATCTTTAGGGTGCAGATCAGCGGTCGATGCTATGAGGCGATCGTCTCATACGGCACGATTTTCGCGTCTGTGACAAGACCTCGGTCGCGATCTTTCACAAGGACAAAGTCTATCTGAGTCCTGGTGCTTCCGCTATAAAACAAGATGAGGTGGGAGTCGCGTTTTCGGAAGACGGTGTTCACTATGGTGAGGTTATGCGATTCCGCATAATCAAGGATACGCTCACCATCTGCGTTACGCGACCCATTGCCGATTCCACCATGACAGCTGTACCCGTCTTTCGTCGAGCCGACGTGCCCGTTAAGATCACCAGCGACTATGATAACATCTTTCGACGGTACCTCTGCTGTCTTCTCATCGACCAGGTTCCAAACTCATCCTTGGCCTGATCGGAGCAGCCAGTCTGCGGAGCATACGCAGAGAAGAAGTGATGGAGTTGCTCTTTAGCGGCGAATAACATATGTTAACCGCAGGTTTGGCAATTGTACAAAACCTGAACTACAGCATGAACAGAGATAAAGTCGGACGAAGTTGCGGAAAAAAGTGCGATCGAGATAAGATTCTGACTCAGTAGGCGGACAATTATCCTACAAGGGAGACAACAGGATGAAAAATCGATCCAAGAAAGGCTCTAATGTTTACAGCCCCTTTTCCACGGGATTTCCATCGTGTCACATCCCTTCGGCGTTTTATCTCCAGTTGTGAAGCATGAACACTGCCAAAATTTGTGCTCCGCGGCTAACCATGCGTCACCGAGCGCATGTCCTCGTTTCAGGGCCGCGATGTCGCGTTGGAGTTACGGCCTGGAGCCGTCGATCGCCAATAGTCGATTGGTCAAATTATCGATTTTTTCTGGATTTCATTCAAGCGATCCGAAACTTTAGTCCTGAGGTAGTCAAGGTCGCTGAAGGGTAGTCGATGAATGGGTACTATTGTACTTTTGGTACCCCACTTAATCTTGTTCAAAATAGGTCTACCAGGGGTAATCTGCCATGGGAAGAACGAATATCACAGTCGTTTTTTGCGAAAATGTCTTATAAGCCCGCTATATTAAGTTGGAATCGCCCAAGGCCTTGCGAAATAGCGCGCGCTGGTAAGAGACGCAGAGACTCCGCCCCCTACCAGCACGCATTCTCGGCCGTCTCCGGGGGGAGGGGGGGGGGGGGCTACCATAGCATGCCGTGGCGCGCAGGCGTAGCGACTAGATACTCGCAGCGAATTAAATGCAGTCTTATCTCCTCGTTCCGATTACAGATTTGGGTCTTGCTTTCTTCCGAATAGGGCAAGAGAGGGATCTCTAGGATGAATGCGATTTTAACATGGGCGTCCTAGGGGGCCCACACCCCGGAGTCCCTTCCCCTGTCCAATTATGTGCTCTCCTCCGCGTGAGCGAAAGAGAGCACACAACAGAGCTTTCAAGCCTTTTCGAGATTTCAAGGCTTATGCCCTGGCTAACCTCTGCTGCAGGCTAGGGGCGGCGAGGTAGTGCGCATGGATAGGAGGCGGAGTCTCTGCGTCTCTCACCAGCGCGCGCTATTTCGCGAGGCCTTAGGCAAAAAGAACTTGATATAACGGGCTTATAAAGCATTTTCGCAAAAAACGACTATGATATTCGTTCTTCCCATAGCAGACTACCCCTAGTAGACCTATTTTAAACAAGATTAAGTGGGGTACCAAAAGTACAATAGTACCGATGAATGTTTTGTATTTGTCGTCTTTGCAAGCATTTTAACATTCTCGCCCGGTTATGATGAAATGGTGATTTTCTGAATATTTCGTGCTGCTCACAAATTTTGGATTTTTTTTCAGTGTGGCGCCACTGTATTAGAGAAACAGTTACGTGTATATTTGTAGTTGGTGTGCTCCGTCTTTTCTGTGCAGCAATCAATACCTCGAGAATTTCCTTTGTGACCCTTTCCAACTTGTCCACTCGACGTAGTTGAAGTGTTCTTTCTGCGGAAACCATGACATAGATGGCGAGTGCAACTGATGTTGAGAAGTGATTACCACGGCAGTCGTTGAAAAGCCGTCAATGCGTCGGACAGGCCGACTTGATTCTTCAAACTTGTTCGCTTACCGGACAACTTCCACAAGTTTTTGGAGCTGAGTAAAGTAGACGACGGGACTGTGTGGGAGCCGCTCGTGGAACAATACTCCTTTCGAGTCTCAGAATAAGCATAGAAAAACTTCTTGAGGTGAATGTTTGAGTTTGCTTGCATAGGCAGCTCCGCTCCTCGAGGTAGCGGAACGGCAAGGTGTGCTTTGGAGTCGTAGGGACACTCATCTCCGTTAACCAGTCCTTTTTCAAACTTCTTGCGAGAAGCGCGGAGATCGAAAAATATGCTACTGAACAGCACGCTATCGTAGAAGGCATGCGGGAATCATCGAATCAGCACTTTTCGGTAGCCGAGGGCTTGGACGCGGCTCACGACTATCCATTGCGTACACCCACGGCTTGTCACAAGACTCCGGGTGGTGGCCTCCGAATGCTCTTTGACAGTGTCGAAAACGGGGGAGTCATCGACTGTTAAGGCGTTCTGACCGAGGTTTGTTTTTGAAGTTAGCGTCTCCTTTTGCGAAAAGAGCGAGCCAGCGGTTGGCGGTGATGATGGCAGTAGTGTCTACCCAAATGTGTCTCACCAACCCAACAAAGAGCATGCGCGCTTATAAACTTTTGCGGGAAAGTTTTTAAAATGTTCTACCACAATGTAAACCATGGACATCAATCGAAGGTTCTGGACTTTTATAGTAAACCCTGTAAAGACTTTTCTATCAACATAATTACTAATAATAATAGTAATAAAATTTTTATAATTTCTATCTTATTTTTTCCTTCTCGGAAAGCACTTAGTCCGAATTAATGTTTTAAGACGAAGCATTTACAAATCGAAGTGGTATTCGCATTTTATGCAGTTGCTACAGCCATGGGTGCAATGGGATGTACGAATCATTTGAGGTTAGTTTTAGTGCTGTTCTTCGCTAAACACCCTATTTTCCCACCGAATCGATCCTTCTCCTTCGTGCACATGCCTACTCGGTTGAAGCCAATCGAAGGAACAGTTTCAGCGTTACCGTTGCCGCTGCGTCACGCAAGGGCAGTACGCAAAAGCAGCATGCTGATGGATAATTACAGGGGAACGTTCAGGGCATAGTGACTAGAGTAGTATCAATTTTAAGTCGCAGCTCCTTTTTTCAGAAGTACGCCAACTCTTTAAAATTTTTCGTAGAGTGCAGAGCAGTGGCAAAGCTGATTGCCGACATGAAGAGAGGTTGTTTTAGTTTCCTCGCCATACTATCAATCCGTTTCCACTTATACCCATGAATTTATAGGTGCCGTGAGAGGGCCAGCTGAGAGTGAGATGAGAGATTTCTTCAGTAAACACAAGTGCGTTTCAAACAATCTGTTCTGTGATTTCATTGAAAGACGTAATCTGCATTTGTGCCCAGCCCTGTCGGATTCTTGAATGTGGTAACAGCGCCGCCTAGTTAGTTGTTCCCCTTGGCTTCCAACTTCATGTGTGTATGGACGTGAGATTAACGAACAACCCTCCGTCAATTGGGAAGTGGGATTCAGCCAAAATCATTTTGTACCGTCCCAGTGCAGTTCATGTTAATATTGCGACTGGAGCTTTTCGACAAGAAAAGTACAAAAATACAGTGCCGAAGTTATTTAATCCTTAGTGAGATCTGGGAAAAGCAGTCTACCTACAGTAGAAATGTGCAAAAAGTTTTACAAAGGAGGCAATGCTGGCCAAAGGTGGGAGACGGCATATTCGTTTATTTGTTGTGACCTCACTTTTAGGCTGTAGCTCGCCTTCAAGGTTTTGAATTTTTAATGCTTTCATTTCTGCATGTTTACCTTTGATAGTATCAAACTGAGGCCAGATTCATCAACGGCTTACCGGATGTCGTCTGTCATCCTCCGCGAACCTCTGATCACATTTCCTACAATACCATTAGCTAAGAATTTAGCGGCTACAACAGTAAAGCAAAACAGCTGTTACTATGAGTGAAGTGAAAATAACTGGAAACTATTTCAGCCTCCAGTGGCCGCGACCGGTAACGTTCTTTGATTTTCAATTTTTTCGATATGTTTTTTTTGAATTTAATCCCTTCAATATTTGCTTGATAATTCATTCACTAAATATAACCCCATCGTATTTAAAAAGATCTCATATGGCAGGTAGGATCGGCAACATCGGGTACTTTTTGCGGTCTGACCCAAGTAAACGGAAATTTGAAAATAACACTCCAACTTTATTCCAATGCTCAAGCATCTTTTTTGGAAATCATCCAGAAGAATAATCACCAAAATTCCGAATAACCTTGTTAGTTTTCATAAAGAGTTATTATCGTTAGAGCCTTTCGATGATCTTCTAACCTGCGGTATACAAGATTTTGGCCAGACTCGCGCGATGCATTTTGGCTCTGCCGCAAGCACACAAGCAACGAACGGAAACACATACACACAGATATTTTTGTGTGTGGTCGGTGCATGTCCCATCCTCGTCGTATTCAACAAAAGGGGAGCTGCAGAGACGATGTTTGCTATCACTCCTTCCATCTACCACTCTGGGATGCACCACATTCCCTGTTTCAAACGGACTCGTACTGATCCTTCTTAGAAATACCATGGGAACGCATTTTAAGCTCTAATTCTGAAGGTTGATAAAACTACCGCAATCAAAATGCTTTTTTGTAACCCATTTATTTATATGAGTAAATCAAAAGTTTCAAGTTTTAGCGTTACTGATTTCCTTAAAAGAAGGAATATCACGAGCGCAGAATATCTAATCATAATTTCATACGTAATAGTTTAATTCGGTGTTGTTCTGGTGTTATGCCGATTGTGCTTCTCTTTTAGGTAGGCGATGACGAAGGAAGGCAAGTCAATTTATTCTTGGTAAAAAAGGATTCCAATTCTGAGAAAGCAACTAAATAGTAGTTTAGCACGTTTCTTTACTCTGAAAGCCTTCCATTTCATTTAGTTTATTCGTGCCAATGCAATTATTAAATAATACTAACACTAACAAAACAGCAGCTGTGACTGGCTTTACAAGACGACTCAAAAAAGTGGACCCCTATTTCCACTTGGCCTTACGACGCGTTTGTCTTCTTCATAGGCGCCTGCTCCACCTTCCGTCGCTGATCATTTGATCCAGCTCCATCCTTCGCCCGGTCGTGCTATCAGATAGAGTCGCGAAAGGACTCCTAACGTGATCAAACGCGTCTGAAGAAAACGAACGCGTCGAAGCGTAAGGCCATCTGGAAATAAAGGTACAGAATACAAAGCTCGAGAGGCGCAAAATTTATACTAACCAGACGTTCAGCGGCCTACTGCTCGCCAAAAGTCTGGTTGGGGGCAGGGTCAAGCTTGAGGTTCGGGAATCGAAGGGGGGGGGGGTCGCACTGTTGCCTCGTCTGGAGGGGGGAGGGTTGTGCTTTTCCGGTTTTGGCAGAGGATTCTCTCATATTCTTCAGGTTTTTAGGTGACGTTTTTAATTCTTAACAAGTTGTTTTTTCCTGGAATGCTTATGAGGTGTGGATTCTCTCCTTCGTCCCGCGAAGCTGTAAAAATTATTATAAAAAAGTTTCAAATATTGATTGTATAACTCGTTAAAAAAGAAGATTTTCCGCCGGCAGATTTGGAGTCAATGAGAACTTTCCATTTTTTCAGTTTTTTTTTTCAGGAAGTCATGGACGCGACAGTTTACTGCCTGAACGAGCGACATCTAATTCCTAAATTGCAGTCTATAAAATTTTAACTGTCAATTGCTAAGGAAAATTAAGTGCTTTTCCTACAAGATTTTTGGAAGCCCTCTTCGAAGCGATGACCAAATGGCAACCGGAGTATGGACTTGTCACGGAACTAATTTTCTCTCTTCTGCTGGAAACAGCATCAGAAAGTGGAATTGTACGCAATAAAGTTTTAATCCACAGTTTTACAACGGTAATGAAACCTGTTTTTCTGAAAGGACCCACTGTATGAACAGACGCTCCGATTTGAATGATTTGCCGAGAATTTTCGACACCGTTAATTACATGGAGGCCGCTATTTTTACAGCCTGCTTTTTAAAGCGTAGAACTCACTTATTGTTTTAAAAGCTCTGTGAATTTTTCAGAGATGTCGCACAAACTCCGATATATGGTAGGTTACGTGGAGCCATTGCGTTCTCCGATATCACCGATCGCCACTGAAGGATGGACTTCTCGCAGCAAAAAATTTCTATCTTCTGGAGGAAGAGCATCAGAGAGTGAAAATTTCGTGAAAAGTATTTTTTTACCTGAAGCAGAAAAAGTATTTTTTTTACCCTTTTTTACCTAACGCACACAGTTGAAATCTTGCCACGAAAATTTACAAGCCTTGTTCAATGCACAGTGTAAAAATCATGGTTTTCTGAAACGAATAGATTGGATCGACCACTGGTCGATATGACACCGACGTCATGGGAGCGACGAAATTCGACGTTCACAAAAATGACTATAACTCGGTAAGTTTTCCACAATTTGAAAAAGCCAAGGGCTTTTTAGAAACCAGAAAAAAAGCCTTTACATAGTCTGAAAATCTGTTTTCAAGAACTAGATCTTCATACGGGGTGGAGGCCTTCGATTTTTGAGCGAAAAAAATTGAAATGATTTTGTATAAATAATTATATCCCGGTAAGTTTTTCGAAATGTAAAAGATTTAATAGTTTTTTGAAAACTAGAGGAAAAGCGCTTCCGAACCATATAGAAATTAGTTGTCATCAGGGAGGTCTTCATAGGGGGCGGTGGGGGTTCGAATTCTGGTCCATTGTTGCAAAAATACGTGCCAAAAATCGAACCCCCCGCCCCGTATGAAGATCCCTTTTTTGAAAACTGTTTTTTATATGTTCAAAAAACATCTTTCCTCTATTTTTCAAAAAGCAATTGGGATTTTTAAATTTCAAGAAGTTATGATCAAATTTGTGAAGAACTGCTCGTAGACTCTGCACCGTCAACACTGGAGTGATTTCATAAAAATGATCATAACTCGGTTCTTTCTTCGAAATTCAAAAATCCCAATTGCTCAATCTCAACCGCAATGGCTCCACGTAACCTACCATATTTCGGAGTTTGTGCGACAGCTCTGAAAAATTCACAGAGCTTTTAAAACAATAAGAAGTGTGGGTTCTACGCTTTAAAAAGCAGGCTGTAAAAATAGCGGCCTCCATGTAATTAACGGTGTCGAAAATTTTCGGCAAATCATACAAATCGGAGCGTCTGTTCACACCTTGGATCCTTTCAGAAAAACAGGTTTTATTACCGTTGTCAAACTGTGAATTAAAACTTTATTGCATTGCGTACAACTCCACTTTCTGATGCTGTTTCCAGCAGAAGAGAGAAAATTAGTTCCGTGAAAAGTCCATCCTCCGGTTGCCATTCGGCCATCGCTTCGAAGAATGCTTCCAAAAATCTTGTAGGAAAGCAATTGACAATTCAAATTTTATAGAAGGCAATTTAGGACGTAGATGTCGCTCGTTCAGGCAGAAAACTGTCGCGTCCGTGACTTCCGGAAAAAAAACTGAAAAATGGAAACTTCTCATTGACTCCAAATCTGGGTGCAGAAAATATTTATTTTTAACCAGTAATACAATATTTATTTGAAACATTTTTATATTAATTTTTACAACTTTGCGGGACGAATGAGAGACTCCACGCCTTCGTAGGCATTCCTGGAAAATCCATCCTCCGGTTGCCTTTCCGTCATCGCTTTCGAGAGTGTCAAAAAAAAATTTGTTGACAAAGCACTCAAGTCAGCTTTAGAAATTAACACACGAAATTGTATAGAGTACAATTTCGAATGCAGATGTTGCTCCTTCACGTACAAAAATGTGCGGTGTCCACGAGATGCTCGGAAAGCCTGAAAAGTTGAACTCGTTGTGATTAGTTCGACAACTGCTCTCAAAAGTGCTTTATTTTCAACTTTAAACAAACAAAATATTATTATCAAAAGATTTCATACACAAAACCTTTATCAGCGTTTTTTCTATCAAATTACTAAATTAAACAGTTACTTAGTAACACTCTTTCTTGAACTAATCTGACACAGTGGAAGCTGCACCTGGAAAGAAGGACTTATTAAAGAATTGCATGAAAATTTTTAAAAAATTCAATGCGGATGGGAAACAGAACGGTGGTCCTCACAAGGGGGTCGTACCAGATCTACTCTGGGAGGGGGGGGGGTCGTAAATTTTCGGCAAAAATCGAACTCACGCTTGACCCTGGTTGGGGGCTTCGCACCCAAACCCGGAGAATAGAACACGTCTTCATGTGCCCTTCAGGCCTTCTCTCATTCAATAGGGTAAAAAACTGGTTTTGCTATACAGAATAGTATAGCGGGATACGGTAGGACAGAATCTTAAAAACTGCACCTATGGGACCTACGCACCATCTATCGCACGTACTCGATTCATTCTCTGAAGTACTGGTAGCGTGCATGGGGAGGAACAGATAGAGAGCCTTAATCCGAAGTGCTTATTCTGCGGAAACACAAATGAAATCAGTCGGTATTGTAGACCGCTCTATGCAGTTCACAGTTCGACGGGATTAACATTGATCCTATTCCTTCACTCATTCTCCCTACCCCCTCCACCAATACGTCCTTACCCATGTGCCTGCAGAAAACGGAAGTGAGAATCAAGTACGCGCACATTCACTGTTTCACGATGCCTTTAAAAAGCCATCTGAAAACCTCATGGATACTGTGCAAAGTCTTATCTGTGGCATGTCTTCTGATCCGGATGCGCATTGGATAACGTCTGTGACACATTTGCTGAGTCCGGACGCATATGTCATGACGTCTACGACACGTTTTTTGCACCCCGACACACATGGCACAACGTCTTCTGACGCTACTTTGGACGACACTGAGATAAAACACTGGTCCCCTTATTGGTCCTTTTCACTGATCCCTTTCACTAGTCCCCTTTACTGATCTCCCCTCTAATGGTTCTATTACTGGACCCTTTACTGAACCCCCTTAAATGGTCTTCCCTTTATTGGCTCCCTTACTGGGTCCCCTCTTGACTGGAAATTCACTGGCACCCCATTTATTCGTCTCCTTTCACTGGACCTTCCCTTCACCGCTCCCCATTACTGGCCCCACCTTCACTGCTCTCCACTTCATTGGTCAACCCTTTACAGGTCCACTTTCACTGGGCCCCCTCCCCACTTCACCGGTCCCACCCTCACTGCTCCCCTATTACTGGTCCCTCTTCACTGGTTCCCCTATATTGTCAGCCCTTTTCCGGTTCAGCCTTCACTGGTCCCCCCTTCGCCGGTCCCTGCTACAACTCCCACCTTCACTGGACCTCCCTTTACTGGTCCCCTCTTCACTGGTCCCCGATCCTTCACCGATCCCCATTACTGGTCCCACCCCAACTGGTCCCCCTTTTATTCGTCAACCCTTTTCCTGTACCCCCTTCACTGGACCCCTCCCACCCCCTCATTTACTGGTCCCCCTTCACTGAACCCCTCCCCCATTCACCGGTCCTCCTTCATCTGTTCCCCTCTTCACTGGTCAGCGTTCTACCGGTCCCCCTTCACTGGACCCCTTCCTCTCCTTCACGGGTCCCCCTTCACTGGACCCCCACTCACCAGTCCCCTTTCACCTGGTCCCCTCTTCACTGGTCAACGCTCTAACGGTCTCCCCTTCACTGGACCCCTCCCCCTCCTTCAACGATCCCACCTTTACTGGTCCCTCCTTTATTGATCAACCCTTTACCGGTCCCCCTTACTAGACCCCATCCTTCACTGGTCCCCCATTACTGGTTCCACCTTCACTGGTAACACGTCATGTGAATCCGGAACCCTGACGCGACGTCGGTGACACCTCTTCTGAACCTGGACGCCTGTTGAAGAACGTCGGTGACACCTCTTCTGGACCCAGACACCTGATCAACGACGTCGGTGACATGTGTTCTCAACCCGGACGTGCTTTTCGCGACATCGTTGACACGTCGTCTAAATCCGGACAGGCCTTTCGCGACACCGGTCACACCTTTCCTGAACTCGGAGGACTGTCTAACGACGTCGGTGACATGTGTTCTCAACCCGGACGTGCTTTTCGCGACATCGTTGACACGTCATGTGAATCCGGAACCCCTGGCGCGACATCGGTGACACCTCTTCTGAACCTGGACGCCTGTTGAAGAACGTCGGTGACACCTCTTCTGAATCCTTACAGGCCTTTCGCGACATTGATGACACCTCTTCTTAACCCAGACACCCGATCAACGACGCCGGTGACATGTCTTCTCAAGCCGGACGTCCTTTGCTCGACGTCGTTGACACGTGGTGTGAATCCGGAATCCCTGGTGTGACATCGGTGACATGTCTTCTGAATCCGAACACCCCTTGCGCGACATCGGTGTCACCTCTTCTCCACCCGTACGTCCTTTGCGCGATATTGGTGACATGTCTTCTGAACCCAGGCGCCTGTTGAAGTCGTCGATGACACATGTTCGGAACTCGGACGTCGTTTGCGTGACATCGGCGACACGTCTTCTGACCCTTCTCAACACGACGTAGGTGAGACCTCGCCTGAACCCGGATGCCTGTTACTCGACGTCCTTGAAAGGCCAGATGGACAGACTGACGGGCAGACGGAAGGACAGACGCGACCGCTTACTCTTTTATATATAGTAGGACAATAGCCAGAATCAGAAAAAAAGTCAGAGTAAGTGAAGCTACAGATCCAGACTGAAAGTTCGGTGATGAAGAGATCACGTCGTCAGTTTTCTATGATGGAAAGGCTGCATATCTGCGTAAGAACGGAAACAGAGTTCTCTGCCACAGCACCGTGACCTCGTCCATTTCGTTCCTACGAGGTGGGAAGGGGCCCCACAGTACTCCGAGGCGAGCTGCGGAAAAGTCGTCGCGATGCCGGATGCCGCGACTTGCCGCGAGGGCGGCGTCCCTTATCGGCGGCATTCAGCGGAGTTCCAGGCACTGCGGCACCTCTCGGCTGAGGGGCGTGGTCCACTTAGAACCGTCCCGGCTGAGAATTACGTCTTGGACTAGACATTTTCTATGATTTGATGAAGGCGCATAGGCGATGCGTTGCGTCGAGCATCTACATTTCCAATCCTCCTCGAAATTTTCTAATGAAAATGGAAAATTGAAAAACGCGAAATACGTAAAAGTAAAAGTAGAAAACCAACTACGGATGTTTGCTTCTAAAAATGAGAAATGACTATCATTGAGAGTAGTATTGGCTTTGAAATTGGACGCAAACTGGAAAAACTGCTAAAATTCAAACAAGTCGGTCTATCGAACCTTCTGCCGTTCATTTACAAGCTCTTCACCGTTTGTGACAGGCTATTCGTGCTCACTAACACAGCTTTTTTTAAGCTGTTCCATATGTGTGCAAATAGCAATGCAAATATAAAATCAATTAATGAAATTTCACACATTATAGTTGGTCAGATACTGGCAGCATGATATTGCATAGTGAACCACAGGTCACTTTTTTCAGCCTTTTCACCATAATTGCTATTGTCGCTGCTGTTCTACTTCTCATTGCAGCCGGACTTCTCATTGTGTTATTCCGAAGCAAGCGTATACAAGTAACAAACCAGTATCGCAAATGGAGAAGCTAGCAAACACAAAGGATGAGGTTTGCAGGCTATGCTTCGACGAAAGCAGGATCTGCCAATGGAGACGGCGATGCGGAAAGAAACAACCAGAGCTACCACAAGCAGAAGTACACAGCTGACAACAGCCAGCACGGCAGCCACAGGCTCAACGATGAAGTTGACAAAACGTTCGACAGCACTCTCTACGGCTCTATCGTCTAAGCGTATGAAGGGGCGAGGTTCCGAGGGAGAAGATTCTGTCACGGAAAACGACCTGATCGTTGCCATCGTCGTTCCATCCAGCACAGGTGAAACAATGTCCACAACTATGAGCGAAGCCGATAGGAAAGACTATGATTAACCAGGGTTGCAGTGTACATTCACAGAAAGAAGTTTTGCAATTTGTCGCTGGAATCACTTAATAATTAACCACTATAACCTGCATGTTATAAAAGTGCCTCTTATCACACTATTAGAGCCTCATAAATAACGTATGGCGAGCAATTTTCAGACCCAATTGCATTGCAAGAGTTTTTATTCTTAAGTCTCATTTGCTTCTGTGTCTACCGATTTTTCTCGTTTCTCTTAGAAATACACATTGCTGTCCACATGGTAGTGATTGTGATTACCTCTAAATGGTTCCGCTGTGCCTTAAATAAAAGAGTTTTTTAAAATGTTATTAGAAGCCAGGTGCAGCCCCATCTTGTTCACGTTACATTACTTACTTTCCTACAAAGTCAGTACGGAACGAATAATAAATAGAAAAATATAAAATAAATAAACGAACAAGAATTTTTGAAATGCAGGAATTGTGACTCTAACAAGTGACTCATGCAGAAGCTAGTGAAAACGAAAACAGATCGCAAGGAATCACCGTTATTTGTTAAAAAAAATCACATGGATTCAGTATGTGACTAAAATAAGTAACGTCAAGACAAAATGGGCTAAACAGGGAAGGGTCTCAGGCGTAGGTCTGAACGGGGGAAATGGATAGTACCGCGAGAACTTCCACCCTTCATGTAGTAGAAAGACATGTTTCGTTTTTGCTGAGTTCTTGAACCAAAAGAGCTACATACCCTCGGGTGTGGGTTACATTATCACATCGTTAGCGCGCGTTGACATGTGGGAGGTCCGAAAGGCTCCTCTGCAAGCGAATAGGTGGTTCCGTGGGGTGCCACGCTGCTTCACAAGTGCTAGACCAGATGTTCGAGGTCTTGCCAACGTCCTCGCAAAGAATGGATGCCTTTCTCTAAGAACGCAGCTGGCTGCGACCTGATAAAGCTGGACATCCAGGTTTTCACTTCTTCACGGTTGTTAAATTTCTTTCTCAGCAAAAGAGTGCTGCATCGACAGGAAAAGATGGTAGTCAGATGGAATAACCTGAGTTATTAGGCGGGTAAGGCGAGAGTTGCAGTGTTTACTTCTTGTGAACGCAGTGCTCCACGTGGCCCAGGTGATTTTTGTAGAGCCCCGTAACTGTTTCGCAGCTTGAATACAGTACCTCAAAGTACAACAGACCTCTACTGTTCCACCAAATATACGGCATGAACCAGAAAGGATGTCCTCATGGGGAAAACATATAGATGCCCGAATCACCTTTCAAAAAGGGGCGCGTAAAACAGTTGCATTCCTATCACAATTTCCTTTGAATAGAATAAGTGTGAAAGCAATGTGTGAAAAACGGGATATCTGAGGACTGCCTTGACGACTCTCCTCTCAACAATGCGATGAAGCGGTGAGAGTACAAAACCTGCCTTTGCTGCGACGTTAAGCCGATTTTCAAGGGTATGTCATACATACAGAGTCGATGTACACCAGTAAGGCCGTGTACGCGATGTTCACAGCATTCCAGTGCAGCCCAGTCTGGAGCAACTAACATGATAAACGTTTTCACTGCAAGGGCAGTTCCGATAGCGCCACTCGTCACCACATTTAGATCTAATCCCTTTTTGAACGAGCTCCCAAAATAATTCGTCTATGCGGGATATTGTGGAGTGAATGTACGGCAGAGCACCGACGCATTTTGCTGAACATGATCCGTTCCCCGAATAAGCTTTTTCCTTTCTTGTCCATAGATGTCAGCGGTACTTTTCCTAGAGCAATTCACTTACACTACAACGAGGCGGTGCCGGTTGTCCGTACTGACCTCGTAGGGCGCCTTTCGGGAAAAGGAACAGGCAACAAATGCGTAGTCACTTTTATAAAGAACAACACCGAAGAGAGAGACGAGTACCGGAGCCGTTCTGTCCACTTTGGGCACCGGCAAAGGAAAACACGTCTTCATGCTCCTTACTACCAATACAGACTTCCAAGTGGATGCTTCGGAGTTCCTACAAGATTGAGTAGTGCGGAGCTCGTTCAAGAGGGGATGCGCCCTAAATGTGGTGACAAGTGGCGCCATCAGAACAGTTTTTTTTTTCAAGGAAAACGTCTACCATGCTAGGTGCCCTAAATTGGGCGGCGCTGGAAATCTGTGAACATCGCTAACTGGTGTAAATCGTGAATGTGACTATGGCTCGCCCTTGAAAGTCGGCTTAACATCGCAGCTAAGACAAATTTTGGTACTTCCGACGTCGCATATCACGAGAGCAAACTCGAAGGTAGCTCCCAAATATTCCGCCTTTCCCGTCGAGTTCAGAAAGGAAGACGTCGTTAATACAATGACCTGTGGATTGAATTTGTGAAGCAGGCTCTTAAAGATCGTGTAGATCAGGTCAAAAACGTCCTTTCCCGTTAGCTCAAGGTCTTCTTCCCCATACCGTTAGGAGTTGCTGACATTCCTTACTCCGCATATAGGTTTCGAACACGATTCGACTTGCGGTGAAGCGCTTTTACGCATCTAACTCTTATTCTTCGAGTCCGTTCCTGTAGACGTCGACCAATTGTTTGAGCATCTCACACATGTAGGCCAGTCGCGGCAAGCACCAGCTGCCGCTACTTTTTCATGAGTTCTCACCCGCGAGACCTCAGACGAACAAAAAAATAGTACATTCACAGTTCGCCTACAGTGTCTCCTTCCTTGAAAACAGAAAGTGCAAGACGTCTCCTTTGTATTCTAGAAGGACCGCCCTCGCGGTCTCAGTCTTGTTGAGTTTCCTCGCTCTGGCAGACCGCCTTTATTGTACAATTACGAATAAACGGATTATTAAATAATTTTGTTTCAGAGGCAACGGAAGCCCACACAAAATTTCTGGTTCATCGGCCATTTACCAGCACCAATAATAAAGTCCCGCGTGGCATCTTCAAGTCAGCTTGTTCTCCCTCGTAAGGCAAAGAACCGCTGAATTCTATAAAAAAAAAACTTAACGCTGAATAACAGCAAAATGAGTAAAATTACCTTTCTCCTCCATTCTCTGGAGGACGAATCGACTATCCTCAAAGAAGTGGTTGAATATTACAAGGCCGCCACAGAGCCTAATAAACCACCCACGTGGACCAAAAAATACAAGTCTACTCTCAGGAAAGACTATGTGAGTTGCAAACGGCACTGGAAAACGTCGAAAGAAAACTGTCATCAATGCAAGATGTCTACAAGAGCATAATGAGTACTTATTCAGAGGCCTCAAAAGGAGAGAAAAAAGAAATGCTAGCAGAAATAGAGGTACTCAAACAGAAAATCAACTTTCGCTCCCTCAAACAAGAAGCGGAAACCGTAGTGATGGCTCTAAAAACCGAGCTCTCGAAATACAGACTCAGTGGGAAATTCTGCAAATTACTCGTGCCCCGCTGGTCCGAAACGGTCCCGAAAGCAGAAGAGACCTCGACAGTGGGGACGCATATGACGAAATCGATCCATGCGGCCTACTTCAAAGTAACCGACCGCCGACGCAGCCGCAGAGGACAGCTTACTTGGGTCTTGACTCGCATGAGCAAGACCCAGAACAGATGGTCCTATCGCCGGCGTTAAAGATCAAGTACCCGCAAATCAAACTACCGCCTTTTTATGGAGAAAACGACTCATGGGACGAATTCGGGGATGCATATTCCCTCATAGTCGATCAAAACGCGCAACTAGGAGAATTGGAGAAAATTCTCTACCTTAAGGACGCCATACGCGGAAAGGCACAAAATGTTATCAGAAGCATCCCAATGAAGGCTTCCATTTACAGTCTGATTGTGGATGTACTACACAAAAAATATGGAAACAAAGGAAATAGCAGGTCACAGATCGTACAGCGCCTACTGGCACTATCAGCTGCCAACACAGGAGGCGAAAAATGGATCCTCGAAAAAAAAACCCTCGAAAAGTTCAATGATCTTGTCTTCCAAATGGTCGCCACAGGATACGACGTAAGGAAAAGACACGATCCGTTATGGATAGACACTATTCTTGCAAAATTTCCTTATGAAATTATAAAAGACTGCATGAAAAAGGAAACAGAAAGCTCACCGTAGGCAAACTGCTGGAAGAGCTTGACGAGGAAGTTTCTTCCAGAGATTGCTTCGAGCGCCGATTTGGATCGTTGAGGGGAAACCAAACAAACAATGCCGAACAGCTCTTCCGACGCCCGAAACCGTCTGGTACAGAACAATGCCTATTTTGCCGCAGATCCAACCACCAGACCAAGGAGTGCCGCACAGTTCGGACACCATTCGATCGCAGAAACACACTGAAGGGTCATGCAGTGTGTTGGAAATGCTTTGCACTGGACCACAGAAGCCGTGACGGCGCCTTCGAATGCTGTCCAAATTGCAAGGGAGATCACGATGTCACACTATACACAAAGGAGGACGTCCGACAACCTCAAGAAAAAGGAAATAGACCAGAAAATAGTCAACGTTTCTCTACCAGCCAGAATGCAAGCACTAGGCCAACTGAAGTTAATTCCTCTCGCAGTCAATCCAGCTATAATGTGGTGAATAAAAACCAGCAATCTGCACCACAGGAACATAACGGATATCTGGCAGCAAGTTTCTCAAATACAGCACACGAAAAGATCACTGAGAAAAAGTATGTTCTCATGACTGCGGAGGCACAAATACGAAATAATCACAGCAACACATTTGAAAATGTGGTAGTTCTTCTAGACTTGGGTGCACAGCGCAACCTAATTGAAGCCAACCTCGCGAGCACACTGGGACTTCAGTTATGTGAGCCATTTCAATGCACAATGCATGGTATTGGAAAAAGCAGTGAGACTTATTTGACTCAACGGACTCCTGCCATTTTCAGAACGCGATTCGGAGACACCATTTCACTCCCGCTTGCCATCAAAACAGTGCTCACAAATGCTTTTCCAGCAGCCACGTTGACAAGTTCAGACGTGCAGTTTCTAAGAAACAAGTGCATTTTCTTGTCGAATACCACTACGAACGGAGATTTCGTAAAGCCGCGAATTCTGATCGGAGTTGAATCATCGACCAAACCACGATGTTGAACCACCCGCCCCTAAGACTACCGTCAGGACTACTAGCACAAAACACCGTTTTCGGGCCAGCACTTTTCGGATTTTCAAATACAACACAACAAAGAGATCGGCATTTCCACGTTTCTGAGGTAGCATCCCCACAGATTGTTGGTGTAAGAAAGGAAGCTTATGATAAAACGTTCGTAGATAAACGGAAACACGCGTCACGTCTTCCACTAGAGGTGAACGACATTGAACACAGACAATATAAACCGCCTATTCCCAACAGCAACCCGCCTTTAGAACATGCTCGAGATCTGGTAAAAGATACCCTACTGAAGCAGATTCCTCACGAGATTCGAGGGACTTCACGCGCACCATCAGATACAAGCGGTTCCGAAAATCTCACTGCACAAGACGATATTCGCTGTCAGAGTGCCATCAACTTCTGGTTCTCATGAACGTGAGATCGTGGGAAACGAGGTAAGCCATGAGTTAACACGGCAACTTCCATGCAGTCCTATAAGGCTTTTTGCAATTATTGACGACAAGGCCATCACCTCTGCAGACGAGGAAAAAAATCGATTCTATACCGCATTACGTTCCGAATGAGTAGGGTTACGGAGCCGAATCTAACACACGAAGGAAGAACGTTGGGTGTGCGGCAGTGTGGCAGAAGGGCGCACTCAAGGTCGTGGATGCCAGAATAGACGCAACCGGCATTAGGTCATTTATACATATGAAGACGTGAACGGATGTTACGTTGCGATCGTAGCTGTGGATCGAATTCTCTATATTAAACGCGACAATGAACAGTAGTACACAGCGCAGGTCCCTGAGGTCAGGCATGAATATGAAGGCTTTAGATGTCCCTCCAAGACGAAGGAGTTAGACTTTACAGCGACAGTCTGACGTAGAACAGGTCGTTTTCCCTCTGAGGTGATAACACGCGAAGTCTACCAGTTAGACCCATGAGTGACGACCAACCAGATAGTGTGCCCATCCTGGACATCTGTGTCAGAGGAAGAATGCCGGGAAACGAATGTTGGCGGAAAAACGTCCTGGGGATTACGACGTCCAAGTACTGACGTGACGTCGTGACGACGATATGGGCAAGCTCGACGAGACTTCATGGAATGTAGAAATGACTGTAGTCGTTACGATTGGAAATGGGAATGGGAGGAAGTGCCGGCTGAGTACTATTCTGAGGTTCGGATACGGATGTGACGCTGGACGAGTCGCGGTGAGTCGGTTCGTAGAATGTGTGCGGCTGAGAGCGACGGACAACGACTCCTTTTGTCACGAAGTCGTCATCCTGAAGAAACCAAAACGCGATATAATTCGTAACAAGAAAGAAAGAATCTCAGGAAAGTTTGAGATAGCCAAGGGGACCAGCAAGTCTGTGCAGAATTATGTGTGTGCAAGTACTCAGAGAGTTTTGATGACCGAAGGCAGCACGAGGAGAGGACTAGCCTTAGAACACCGGACGACCTTACGAAAATTTTCCGGCGAGCGCAGTACACCCGAGGTCATTGGCGCGACTTTCTGGCCAAGGCTCCCTCGTCAGCCGCGCTTGTGCAGTAGTCGTGCTGAAGACGACAGGAGCACAAATGGCAAAAACAAGGAGTCGTTGCGGCCAAGATCTCCTATTGCGCAGCGCTTGTCCTGCGGTCGTGCTGAAGACGACGGCAGCAGAAAGAGTAAAAAACAGCAAATGTTCCGACCAAGACCTCCTATTGTCCAGCGCTTGTTCTGTATTGTACAGCGTTTGTCCTGTATTGTGCAGCGCTTATCCTGCAGTTGTGCTGGAGACGACGGCAGCACACAGACTAAAAACAAGCAGACCTCTAAGCCAATCCCTGTTCTGACAATAATAATAATAATAATAATATTAATAATAAATAAATAAAATAGACCATAATGAAATACAATATAATAATATAACTAACTAATAAATTTTTATTTTTAATGTAATAAAAAATTATTTAATACTTCTACCAATGTAAAAATATCATTGAATAAAAACTACACAAATAAAAATGATAATGAATTACCTGAATTTTATTTTTTGAAATTAATAAATAATAAATCGTCATCCTACTATATATAAAGCAGCAAGCGTGTGTGTGTGTCACTGTGTGTGTGTGTGTGTGTCACACTGTCCGTCCGTCCCACTTTGAGTTGGGGTGCGGCAGCGAACACGTCGGCAACCGTGCATGGCGAGCCGGAGAGGTACCGAACACGTCGGCAACCCTGCATGGCGAGCCGTAGACGTGCCGAACACGTCGGCAACCGTGCCTGGCGATGCCGTAGACGTGCCGAACACGTCGGCAACCGTGCATGGCGAGCCGTAGACGTGCCAAACACGTCGGCAACCCTGCATGGCGAGCCGTAGACGTGCCGAACACGTCGGCAACCGTGCCTGGCGATGCCGTAGACGTGCCGAACACGTCGGCAACCGTGCATGGCGAGCCGTAGACGTGCCAAACACGTCGGCAACCCTGCATGGCGAGCCGTAGACGTGCCGAACACGTCGGCAACCGTGCATGGCGAGCCGGAGACGTGCCAAACACGTCGGCAACCATGCATGGCGAGCGTAGACGTGCCAAACACGTCGGCAACCATGCATGGCGAGCCGTAGACGTGCCGAACACGTCGGCAACCGTGCATGGCGAGCCGTAGACGTGCCAAACACGTCGGCAACCCTGCATGGCGAGCCGAACACGTCGACAACCGTGCCTGGCGATGCCACAGAAGTGCCGAACACGTCGGCAACCGTGCATGGCGAGCCGTAGACGTGCCAAACACGTCGGCAACCCTGCATGGCGAGCCGTAGACGTGCCGAGCACGTCGGCAACCGTGCATGGCGAGCCGTAGACGTGCCAAACACGTCGGCAACCATGCATGGCGAGCCGTAGACGTGCCAAACACGTCGGCAACCATGCATGGCGAGCCGTAGACGTGCCAAACACGTCGGCAACCCTGCATGGCGAGCCGTAGACGTGCCGAGCACGTCGGCAACCGTGCATGGCGAGCCGTAGACGTGCCGAGCACGTCGGCAACCCTGCATGGCGAGCCGAACACGTCGACAACCCTGCATGGCGAGCCGTAGACGTGCCGAGCACGTCGGCAACCGTGCATGGCGAGCCGTAGACGTGCCAAACACGTCGGCAACCCTGCATGGCGAGCCGTAGACATGCCGAGCACGTCGGCAACCGTGCATGGCGAGCCGTAGACGTGCCAAACACGTCGGCAACCCTGCATGGCGAGCCGTAGACGTGCCAAACACGTCGGCAAACCTGCATGGCGAGCCGTAGACGTGCCAAACACGTCGGCAACCCTGCATGGCGAGCCGTAGACGTGCCGAACACGTCGGCAACCGTGCATGGCGAGCCGGAGACGTGCCAAACACGTCGGCAACCATGCATGGCGAGCCGTAGACGTGCCGAACACGTCGGCAACCCTGCATGGCGAGCCGTATCGGCAACCCTGCATGGCGAGCCGTAGACGTGCCAAACACGTCGGCAACCATGCATGGCGAGCCGTAGACGTGCCGAGCACGTCGGCAACCGTGCCTGGCGATGCCACAGAAGTGCCGAACACGTCGGCAAACCTGCATGGCGAGCCGTAGACGTGCCAAACACGTCGGCAACCCTGCATGGCGAGCCGTAGACGTGCCGAACACGTCGGCAACCGTGCATGGCGAGCCGGAGACGTGCCAAACACGTCGGCAACCATGCATGGCGAGCCGTAGACGTGCCGAACACGTCGGCAACCCTGCATGGCGAGCCGTATCGGCAACCCTGCATGGCGAGCCGTAGACGTGCCAAACACGTCGGCAACCATGCATGGCGAGCCGTAGACGTGCCGAGCACGTCGGCAACCGTGCATGGCGAGCCGTAGACGTGCCAAACACGTCGGCAACCCTGCATGGCGAGCCGAACACGTCGACAACCCTGCATGGCGAGCCGTAGACGTACCGAGCACGTCGGCAACCGTGCCTGGCGATGCCACAGAAGTGCCAAACACGTCGGCAACCCTGCATGGCGAGCCGAACACGTCGGCAACCGTGCATGGCGAGCCGTAGACGTGCCAAACACGTCGGCAACCCTGCATGGCGAGCCGTAGACGTGCCAAACACGTCGGCAACCATGCATGGCGAGCCGTAGACGTGCCGAGCACGTCGGCAACCGTGCATGGCGAGCCGTAGACGTGCCAAACACGTCGGCAACCCTGCATGGCGAGCCGAACACGTCGGCAACCGTGCATGGCGAGCCGTAGACGTGCCAAACACGTCGGCAACCATGCATGGCGAGCGTAGACGTGCCAAACACGTCGGCAACCATGCATGGCGAGCCGTAGACGTGCCGAACACGTCGGCAACCGTGCATGGCGAGCCGTAGACGTGCCGAGCACGTCGGCAACCGTGCCTGGCGATGCCACAGAAGTGCCGAACACGTCGGCAACCGTGCATGGCGAGCCGTAGACGTGCCAAACACGTCGGCAACCATGCATGGCGAGCGTAGACGTGCCAAACACGTCGGCAACCCTGCATGGCGAGCCGTAGACGTGCCGAGCACGTCGGCAACCGTGCATGGCGAGCCGTAGACGTGCCAAACACGTCGGCAACCCTGCATGGCGAGCCGAACACGTCGACAACCCTGCATGGCGAGCCGTAGACGTGCCGAGCACGTCGGCAACCGTGCATGGCGAGCCGTAGACGTGCCGAGCACGTCGGCAACCGTGCCTGGCGATGCCACAGAAGTGCCGAACACGTCGACAACCGTGCATGGCGAGCCGTAGACGTGCCAAACACGTCGGCAACCCTGCATGGCGAGCCGTAGACGTGCCAAACACGTCGGCAACCCTGCATGGCGAGCCGTAGACGTGCCGAACACGTCGGCAACCGTGCATGGCGAGCCGTAGACGTGCCAAACACGTCGGCAACCCTGCATGGCGAGCCGTAGACGTGCCGAGCACGTCGGCAACCGTGCATGGCGAGCCGTAGACGTGCCAAACACGTCGGCAACCCTGCATGGCGAGCCGAACACGTCAACAACCCTGCATGGCGAGCCGTAGACGTGCCGAGCACGTCGGCAACCATGCATGGCGAGCGTAGACGTGCCAAACACGTCGGCAACCATGCATGGCGAGCCGCAGACGTGCCGAACACGTCGGCAACCGTGCATGGCGAGCCGTAGACGTGCCGAGCACGTCGGCAACCGTGCCTGGCGATGCCACAGAAGTGCCGAACACGTCGGCAACCGTGCATGGCGAGCCGTAGACGTGCCAAACACGTCGGCAACCCTGCATGGCGAGCCGTAGACGTGCCGAACACGTCGGCAACCGTGCATGGCGAGCCGGAGACGTGCCAAACACGTCGGCAACCATGCATGGCGAGCGTAGACGTGCCAAACACGTCGGCAACCATGCATGGCGAGCCGTAGACGTGCCAAACACGTCGGCAACCCTGCATGGCGAGCCGTAGACGTGCCGAACACGTCGGCAACCGTGCATGGCGAGCCGTAGACGTGCCAAACACGTCGGCAACCCTGCATGGCGAGCCGTAGACGTGCCGAGCACGTCGGCAACCGTGCATGGCGAGCCGTAGACGTGCCAAACACGTCGGCAACCCTGCATGGCGAGCCGAACACGTCAACAACCCTGCATGGCGAGCCGTAGACGTGCCGAGCACGTCGGCAACCATGCATGGCGAGCGTAGACGTGCCAAACACGTCGGCAACCCTGCATGGCGAGCCGTAGACGTGCCGAACACGTCGGCAACCGTGCATGGCGAGCCGGAGACGTGCCAAACACGTCGGCAACCATGCATGGCGAGCCGTAGACGTGCCGAACACGTCGGCAACCCTGCATGGCGAGCCGTATCGGCAACCCTGCATGGCGAGCCGTAGACGTGCCAAACACGTCGGCAACCATGCATGGCGAGCCGTAGACGTGCCGAGCACGTCGGCAACCGTGCCTGGCGATGCCACAGAAGTGCCGAACACGTCGGCAACCGTGCATGGCGAGCCGTAGACGTGCCAAACACGTCGGCAACCATGCATGGCGAGCGTAGACGTGCCGAACACGTCGGCAACCGTGCATGGCGAGCCGTAGACGTGCCAAACACGTCGGCAACCCTGCATGGCGAGCCGTAGACGTGCCGAGCACGTCGGCAACCGTGCATGGCGAGCCGTAGACGTGCCGAGCACGTCGGCAACCGTGCCTGGCGATGCAACAGAAGTGCCGAACACGTCGGCAACCGTGCATGGCGAGCCGTAGACGTGCCAAACACGTCGGCAACCATGCATGGCGAGCGTAGACGTGCCAAACACGTCGGCAACCATGCATGGCGAGCCGTAGACGTGCCAAACACGTCGGCAACCCTGCATGGCGAGCCGTAGACGTGCCGAGCACGTCGGCAACCGTGCATGGCGAGCCGTAGACGTGCCAAACACGTCGGCAACCCTGCATGGCGAGCCGAACACGTCGACAACCCTGCATGGCGAGCCGTAGACGTGCCGAGCACGTCGGCAACCGTGCCTGGCGATGCCACAGAAGTGCCGAACACGTCGGCAACCGTGCATGGCGAGCCGTAGACGTGCCAAACACGTCGGCAACCATGCATGGCGAGCGTAGACGTGCCAAACACGTCGGCAACCATGCATGGCGAGCCGTAGACGTGCCGAACACGTCGGCAACCGTGCATGGCGAGCCGTAGACGTGCCGAGCACGTCGGCAACCGTGCCTGGCGATGCCACAGAAGTGCCGAACACGTCGGCAACCGTGCATGGCGAGCCGTAGACGTGCCAAACACGTCGGCAACCATGCATGGCGAGCGTAGACGTGCCAAACACGTCGGCAACCCTGCATGGCGAGCCGTAGACGTGCCGAGCACGTCGGCAACCGTGCATGGCGAGCCGTAGACGTGCCAAACACGTCGGCAACCCTGCATGGCGAGCCGAACACGTCGACAACCCTGCATGGCGAGCCGTAGACGTGCCGAGCACGTCGGCAACCGTGCATGGCGAGCCGTAGACGTGCCAAACACGTCGGCAACCGTGCATGGCGAGCCGAACACGTCGACAACCGTGCATGGCGAGCCGTAGACGTGCCAAACACGTCGGCAACCCTGCATGGCGAGCCGTAGACGTGCCAAACACGTCGGCAACCCTGCATGGCGAGCCGTAGACGTGCCGAACACGTCGGCAACCGTGCATGGCGAGCCGTAGACGTGCCAAACACGTCGGCAACCCTGCATGGCGAGCCGTAGACGTGCCGAGCACGTCGGCAACCGTGCATGGCGAGCCGTAGACGTGCCAAACACGTCGGCAACCCTGCATGGCGAGCCGAACACGTCAACAACCCTGCATGGCGAGCCGTAGACGTGCCGAGCACGTCGGCAACCATGCATGGCGAGCGTAGACGTGCCAAACACGTCGGCAACCATGCATGGCGAGCCGTAGACGTGCCGAACACGTCGGCAACCGTGCATGGCGAGCCGTAGACGTGCCGAGCACGTCGGCAACCGTGCCTGGCGATGCCACAGAAGTGCCGAACACGTCGGCAACCGTGCATGGCGAGCCGTAGACGTGCCAACCACGTCGGCAACCCTGCATGGCGAGCCGTAGACGTGCCGAACACGTCGGCAACCGTGCATGGCGAGCCGGAGACGTGCCAAACACGTCGGCAACCATGCATGGCGAGCGTAGACGTGCCAAACACGTCGGCAACCATGCATGGCGAGCCGTAGACGTGCCAAACACGTCGGCAACCCTGCATGGCGAGCCGTAGACGTGCCGAACACGTCGGCAACCGTGCATGGCGAGCCGTAGACGTGCCAAACACGTCGGCAACCCTGCATGGCGAGCCGTAGACGTGCCGAGCACGTCGGCAACCGTGCATGGCGAGCCGTAGACGTGCCAAACACGTCGGCAACCCTGCATGGCGAGCCGAACACGTCAACAACCCTGCATGGCGAGCCGTAGACGTGCCGAGCACGTCGGCAACCATGCATGGCGAGCGTAGACGTGCCAAACACGTCGGCAACCATGCATGGCGAGCCGTAGACGTGCCGAACACGTCGGCAACCGTGCATGGCGAGCCGTAGACGTGCCAAACACGTCGGCAACCCTGCATGGCGAGCCGTAGACGTGCCGAGCACGTCGGCAACCGTGCATGGCGAGCCGTAGACGTGCCGAGCACGTCGGCAACCGTGCCTGGCGATGCAACAGAAGTGCCGAACACGTCGGCAACCGTGCATGGCGAGCCGTAGACGTGCCAAACACGTCGGCAACCATGCATGGCGAGCGTAGACGTGCCAAACACGTCGGCAACCATGCATGGCGAGCCGTAGACGTGCCAAACACGTCGGCAACCCTGCATGGCGAGCCGTAGACGTGCCGAACACGTCGGCAACCGTGCATGGCGAGCCGTAGACGTGCCAAACACGTCGGCAACCCTGCATGGCGAGCCGTAGACGTGCCGAGCACGTCGGCAACCGTGCATGGCGAGCCGTAGACGTGCCAAACACGTCGGCAACCCTGCATGGCGAGCCGAACACGTCAACAACCCTGCATGGCGAGCCGTAGACGTGCCGAGCACGTCGGCAACCATGCATGGCGAGCGTAGACGTGCCAAACACGTCGGCAACCATGCATGGCGAGCCGTAGACGTGCCGAACACGTCGGCAACCGTGCATGGCGAGCCGTAGACGTGCCAAACACGTCGGCAACCCTGCATGGCGAGCCGTAGACGTGCCGAGCACGTCGGCAACCGTGCATGGCGAGCCGTAGACGTGCCGAGCACGTCGGCAACCGTGCCTGGCGATGCAACAGAAGTGCCGAACACGTCGGCAACCGTGCATGGCGAGCCGTAGACGTGCCAAACACGTCGGCAACCATGCATGGCGAGCGTAGACGTGCCAAACACGTCGGCAACCATGCATGGCGAGCCGTAGACGTGCCAAACACGTCGGCAACCCTGCATGGCGAGCCGTAGACGTGCCGAGCACGTCGGCAACCGTGCATGGCGAGCCGTAGACGTGCCAAACACGTCGGCAACCCTGCATGGCGAGCCGTAGACGTGCCGAGCACGTCGGCAACCGTGCATGGCGAGCCGTAGACGTGCCAAACACGTCGGCAACCCTGCATGGCGAGCCGAACACGTCGACAACCCTGCATGGCGAGCCGTAGACGTGCCGAGCACGTCGGCAACCGTGCCTGGCGATGCCACAGAAGTGCCGAACACGTCGGCAACCGTGCATGGCGAGCCGTAGACGTGCCAAACACGTCGGCAACCATGCATGGCGAGCGTAGACGTGCCAAACACGTCGGCAACCATGCATGGCGAGCCGTAGACGTGCCGAACACGTCGGCAACCGTGCATGGCGAGCCGTAGACGTGCCGAGCACGTCGGCAACCGTGCCTGGCGATGCCACAGAAGTGCCGAACACGTCGGCAACCGTGCATGGCGAGCCGTAGACGTGCCAAACACGTCGGCAACCATGCATGGCGAGCGTAGACGTGCCAAACACGTCGGCAACCCTGCATGGCGAGCCGTAGACGTGCCGAGCACGTCGGCAACCGTGCATGGCGAGCCGTAGACGTGCCAAACACGTCGGCAACCCTGCATGGCGAGCCGAACACGTCGACAACCCTGCATGGCGAGCCGTAGACGTGCCGAGCACGTCGGCAACCGTGCATGGCGAGCCGTAGACGTGCCAAACACGTCGGCAACCGTGCATGGCGAGCCGAACACGTCGACAACCGTGCATGGCGAGCCGTAGACGTGCCAAACACGTCGGCAACCCTGCATGGCGAGCCGTAGACGTGCCAAACACGTCGGCAACCCTGCATGGCGAGCCGTAGACGTGCCGAACACGTCGGCAACCGTGCATGGCGAGCCGTAGACGTGCCAAACACGTCGGCAACCCTGCATGGCGAGCCGTAGACGTGCCGAGCACGTCGGCAACCGTGCATGGCGAGCCGTAGACGTGCCAAACACGTCGGCAACCCTGCATGGCGAGCCGAACACGTCAACAACCCTGCATGGCGAGCCGTAGACGTGCCGAGCACGTCGGCAACCATGCATGGCGAGCGTAGACGTGCCAAACACGTCGGCAACCATGCATGGCGAGCCGTAGACGTGCCGAACACGTCGGCAACCGTGCATGGCGAGCCGTAGACGTGCCGAGCACGTCGGCAACCGTGCCTGGCGATGCCACAGAAGTGCCGAACACGTCGGCAACCGTGCATGGCGAGCCGTAGACGTGCCAAACACGTCGGCAACCCTGCATGGCGAGCCGTAGACGTGCCGAACACGTCGGCAACCGTGCATGGCGAGCCGGAGACGTGCCAAACACGTCGGCAACCATGCATGGCGAGCGTAGACGTGCCAAACACGTCGGCAACCATGCATGGCGAGCCGTAGACGTGCCAAACACGTCGGCAACCCTGCATGGCGAGCCGTAGACGTGCCGAACACGTCGGCAACCGTGCATGGCGAGCCGTAGACGTGCCAAACACGTCGGCAACCCTGCATGGCGAGCCGTAGACGTGCCGAGCACGTCGGCAACCGTGCATGGCGAGCCGTAGACGTGCCAAACACGTCGGCAACCCTGCATGGCGAGCCGAACACGTCAACAACCCTGCATGGCGAGCCGTAGACGTGCCGAGCACGTCGGCAACCATGCATGGCGAGCGTAGACGTGCCAAACACGTCGGCAACCATGCATGGCGAGCCGTAGACGTGCCGAACACGTCGGCAACCGTGCATGGCGAGCCGTAGACGTGCCAAACACGTCGGCAACCCTGCATGGCGAGCCGTAGACGTGCCGAGCACGTCGGCAACCGTGCATGGCGAGCCGTAGACGTGCCGAGCACGTCGGCAACCGTGCCTGGCGATGCAACAGAAGTGCCGAACACGTCGGCAACCGTGCATGGCGAGCCGTAGACGTGCCAAACACGTCGGCAACCATGCATGGCGAGCGTAGACGTGCCAAACACGTCGGCAACCATGCATGGCGAGCCGTAGACGTGCCAAACACGTCGGCAACCCTGCATGGCGAGCCGTAGACGTGCCGAGCACGTCGGCAACCGTGCATGGCGAGCCGTAGACGTGCCAAACACGTCGGCAACCCTGCATGGCGAGCCGAACACGTCGACAACCCTGCATGGCGAGCCGTAGACGTGCCGAGCACGTCGGCAACCGTGCCTGGCGATGCCACAGAAGTGCCGAACACGTCGGCAACCGTGCATGGCGAGCCGTAGACGTGCCAAACACGTCGGCAACCATGCATGGCGAGCGTAGACGTGCCAAACACGTCGGCAACCATGCATGGCGAGCCGTAGACGTGCCGAACACGTCGGCAACCGTGCATGGCGAGCCGTAGACGTGCCGAGCACGTCGGCAACCGTGCCTGGCGATGCCACAGAAGTGCCGAACACGTCGGCAACCGTGCATGGCGAGCCGTAGACGTGCCAAACACGTCGGCAACCCTGCATGGCGAGCCGTAGACGTGCCGAACACGTCGGCAACCGTGCATGGCGAGCCGGAGACGTGCCAAACACGTCGGCAACCATGCATGGCGAGCGTAGACGTGCCAAACACGTCGGCAACCATGCATGGCGAGCCGTAGACGTGCCAAACACGTCGGCAACCCTGCATGGCGAGCCGTAGACGTGCCGAACACGTCGGCAACCGTGCATGGCGAGCCGTAGACGTGCCAAACACGTCGGCAACCCTGCATGGCGAGCCGTAGACGTGCCGAGCACGTCGGCAACCGTGCATGGCGAGCCGTAGACGTGCCAAACACGTCGGCAACCCTGCATGGCGAGCCGAACACGTCAACAACCCTGCATGGCGAGCCGTAGACGTGCCGAGCACGTCGGCAACCATGCATGGCGAGCGTAGACGTGCCAAACACGTCGGCAACCATGCATGGCGAGCCGTAGACGTGCCGAACACGTCGGCAACCGTGCATGGCGAGCCGTAGACGTGCCAAACACGTCGGCAACCCTGCATGGCGAGCCGTAGACGTGCCGAGCACGTCGGCAACCGTGCATGGCGAGCCGTAGACGTGCCGAGCACGTCGGCAACCGTGCCTGGCGATGCAACAGAAGTGCCGAACACGTCGGCAACCGTGCATGGCGAGCCGTAGACGTGCCAAACACGTCGGCAACCATGCATGGCGAGCGTAGACGTGCCAAACACGTCGGCAACCATGCATGGCGAGCCGTAGACGTGCCAAACACGTCGGCAACCCTGCATGGCGAGCCGTAGACGTGCCGAGCACGTCGGCAACCGTGCATGGCGAGCCGTAGACGTGCCAAACACGTCGGCAACCCTGCATGGCGAGCCGAACACGTCGACAACCCTGCATGGCGAGCCGTAGACGTGCCGAGCACGTCGGCAACCGTGCCTGGCGATGCCACAGAAGTGCCGAACACGTCGGCAACCGTGCATGGCGAGCCGTAGACGTGCCAAACACGTCGGCAACCATGCATGGCGAGCGTAGACGTGCCAAACACGTCGGCAACCATGCATGGCGAGCCGTAGACGTGCCGAACACGTCGGCAACCGTGCATGGCGAGCCGTAGACGTGCCGAGCACGTCGGCAACCGTGCCTGGCGATGCCACAGAAGTGCCGAACACGTCAGCAACCGTGCATGGCGAGCCGTAGACGTGCCAAACACGTCGGCAACCATGCATGGCGAGCGTAGACGTGCCAAACACGTCGGCAACCCTGCATGGCGAGCCGTAGACGTGCCGAGCACGTCGGCAACCGTGCATGGCGAGCCGTAGACGTGCCAAACACGTCGGCAACCCTGCATGGCGAG
>OX375868.1:74281072-74412160 GCA_947359475.1 Heligmosomoides polygyrus bakeri
CAACCCTGCATGGCGAGCCGTAGACGTGCCGAACACGTCGGCAACCGTGCCTGGCGATGCCGTAGACGTGCCGAACACGTCGGCAACCGTGCATGGCGAGCCGGAGACGTGCCAAACACGTCGGCAACCATGCATGGCGAGCCGTAGACGTGCCAAACACGTCGGCAACCCTGCATGGCGAGCCGAACACGTCGACAACCGTGCCTGGCGATGCCACAGAAGTGCTGAACACCTCGGCAACCGTGCATGGCGAGCCGTAGACGTGCCAAACACGTCGGCAACCCTGCATGGCGAGCCGAACACGTCGGCAACCGTGCATGGCGAGCCGTAGACGTGCCAAACACGTCGGCAACCCTGCATGGCGAGCCGTAGACGTGCCGAGCACGTCGGCAACCGTGCATGGCGAGCCGTAGACGTGCCAAACACGTCGGCAACCCTGCATGGCGAGCCGAACACGTCGACAACCCTGCATGGCGAGCCGTAGACGTGCCAAACACGTCGGCAACCATGCATGGCGAGCCGTAGACGTGCCGAACACGTCGGCAACCGTGCATGGCGAGCCGTAGACGTGCCGAGCACGTCGGCAACCGTGCCTGGCGATGCCACAGAAGTGCCGAACACGTCGGCAACCGTGCATGGCGAGCCGTAGACGTGCCAAACACGTCGGCAACCATGCATGGCGAGCGTAGACGTGCCAAACACGTCGGCAACCATGCATGGCGAGCCGTAGACGTGCCGAACACGTCGGCAACCGTGCATGGCGAGCCGTAGCCGTGTCAAACACGTCGGCAACCCTGCATGGCGAGCCGAACACGTCGACAACCGTGCATGGCGAGCCGTAGACGTGCCGAGCACGTCGGCAACCGTGCCTGGCGATGCCACAGAAGTGCCGAACACGTCGGCAACCGTGCATGGCGAGCCGTAGACGTGCCAAACACGTCGGCAACCCTGCATGGCGAGCCGTAGACGTGCCGAACACGTCGGCAACCGTGCCTGGCGATGCCGTAGACGTGCCGAACACGTCGGCAACCGTGCATGGCGAGCCGGAGACGTGCCAAACACGTCGGCAACCATGCATGGCGAGCCGTAGACGTGCCAAACACGTCGGCAACCCTGCATGGCGAGCCGAACACGTCGACAACCGTGCCTGGCGATGCCACAGAAGTGCTGAACACCTCGGCAACCGTGCATGGCGAGCCGTAGACGTGCCAAACACGTCGGCAACCCTGCATGGCGAGCCGAACACGTCGACAACCCTGCATGGCGAGCCGTAGACGTGCCGAGCACGTCGGCAACCGTGCCTGGCGATGCCACAGAAGTGCCGAACACGTCGGCAACCGTGCATGGCGAGCCGTAGACGTGCCAAACACGTCGGCAACCATGCATGGCGAGCGTAGACGTGCCAAACACGTCGGCAACCATGCATGGCGAGCCGTAGACGTGCCGAACACTTCGGCAACCGTGCATGGCGAGCAGTAGACGTGCCAAACACGTCGGCAACCCTGCATGGCGAGCCGAACACGTCGACAACCGTGCCTGGCGATGCCACAGAAGTGCCGAACACGTCGGCAACCGTGCATGGCGAGCCGTAGACGTGCCAAACACGTCGGCAACCCTGCATGGCGAGCCGTAGACGTGCCAAACACGTCGGCAACCATGCATGGCGAGCCGTAGACGTGCCGAGCACGTCGGCAACCGTGCATGGCGAGCCGTATACGTGCCAAACACGTCGGCAACCCTGCATGGCGAGCCGTAGACGTGGCGAGCACGTCGGCAACCGTGCATGGCGAGCCGTAGACGTGCCAAACACGTCGGCAACCCTGCATGGCGAGCCGTAGACGTGCCAAACACGTCGGCAACCCTGCATGGCGAGCCGTAGACGTGCCAAACACGTCGGCAACCCTGCATGGCGAGCCGTAGACGTGCCAAACACGTCGGCAACCATGCATGGCGAGCCGTAGACGTGCCGAGCACGTCGGCAACCGTGCATGGCGAGCCGTAGACGTGCCAAACACGTCGGCAACCCTGCATGGCGAGCCGAACACGTCGACAACCCTGCATGGCGAGCCGTAGACGTGCCGAGCAAGTCGGCAACCGTGCATGGCGAGCCGTAGACGTGCCAAACACGTCGGCAACCGTGCATGGCGAGCCGTAGACGTGCCGAGCACGTCGGCAACCGTGCATGGCGAGCCGTAGACGTGCCAAACACGTCGGCAACCCTGCATGGCGAGCCGAACACGTCGACAACCGTGCATGGCGAGCCGTAGACGTGCCAAACACGTCGGCAACCCTGCATGGCGAGCCGTAGACGTGCCAAACACGTCAGCAACCCTGCATGGCGAGCCGTAGACGTGCCGAACACGTCGGCAACCGTGCATGGCGAGCCGGAGACGTGCCAAACACGTCGGCAACCCTGCATGGCGAGCCGTAGACGTGCCGAGCACGTCGGCAACCGTGCATGGCGAGCCGTAGACGTGCCAAACACGTCGGCAACCCTGCAGGGCGAGCCGTAGACGTGCCGAGCACGTCGGCAACCGTGCATGGCGAGCCGTAGACGTGCCAAACACGTCGGCAACCCTGCATGGCGAGCCGAACACGTCGACAACCCTGCATGGCGAGCCGTAGACGTGCCGAGCACGTCGGCAACCGTGCCTGGCGAGCCGTAGACGTGCCAAACACGTCGGCAACCCTGCATGGCGAGCCGAACACGTCGACAACCCTGCATGGCGAGCCGTAGACGTGCCGAGCACGTCGGCAACCGTGCATGGCGAGCCGTAGACGTGCCAAACACGTCGGCAACCCTGCATGGCGAGCCGAACACGTCGACAACCCTGCATGGCGAGTCGTAGACGTGCCGAGCACGTCGGCAACCGTGCCTGGCGATGCCACAGAAGTGCCGAACACGTCGGCAACCGTGCATGGCGAGCCGTAGACGTGCCAAACACGTCGGCAACCCTGCATGGCGAGCCGTAGACGTGCCGAGCACGTCGGCAACCGTGCATGGCGAGCCGTAGACGTGCCAAACACGTCGGCAACCCTGCATGGCGAGCCGAACACGTCGACAACCCTGCATGGCGAGCCGTAGACGTGCCGAGCACGTCGGCAACCGTGCATGGCGAGCCGTAGACGTGCCAAACACGTCGGCAACCCTGCATGGCGAGCCGAACACGTCGACAACCGTGCATGGGGAGCCGAACACGTCGACAACCCTGCATGGCGAGCCGTAGACGTGCCGAGCACGTCGGCAACCGTGCATGGCGAGCCGTAGACGTGCCAAACACGTCGGCAACCCTGCATGGCGAGCCGAACACGTCGACAACCGTGCATGGCGAGCCGTAGACGTGCCAAACACGTCGGCAACCCTGCATGGCGAGCCGTAGACGTGCCAAACACGTCGGCAACCCTGCATGGCGAGCCGTAGACGTGCCGAACACGTCGGCAACCGTGCATGGCGAGCCGTAGACGTGCCAAACACGTCGGCAACCCTGCATGGCGAGCCGAACACGTCGACAACCCTGCATGGCGAGCCGTAGACGTGCCGAGCACGTCGGCAACCGTGCATGGCGAGCCGTAGACGTGCCAAACACGTCGGCAACCCTGCATGGCGAGCCGAACACGTCGGCAACCGTGCATGGCGAGCCGTAGACGTGCCGAGCACGTCGGCAACCGTGCCTGGCGATGCCACAGAAGTGCCGAACACGTCGGCAACCGTGCATGGCGAGCCGTAGACGTGCCGAACACGTCGGCAACCCTGCATGGCGAGCCGTAGACGTGCCGAGCACGTCGGCAACCGTGCATGGCGAGCCGTAGACGTGCCAAACACGTCGGCAACCCTGCATGGCGAGCCGAACACGTCGACAACCCTGCATGGCGAGTCGTAGACGTGCCGAGCACGTCGGCAACCGTGCCTGGCGATGCCACAGAAGTGCCGAACACGTCGGCAACCGTGCATGGCGAGCCGTAGACGTGCCAAACACGTCGGCAACCCTGCATGGCGAGCCGTAGACGTGCCGAGCACGTCGGCAACCGTGCATGGCGAGCCGTAGACGTGCCAAACACGTCGGCAACCCTGCATGGCGAGCCGAACACGTCGACAACCCTGCATGGCGAGCCGTAGACGTGCCGAGCACGTCGGCAACCGTGCATGGCGAGCCGTAGACGTGCCAAACACGTCGGCAACCCTGCATGGCGAGCCGAACACGTCGACAACCGTGCATGGGGAGCCGTAGACGTGCCAAACACGTCGGCAACCCTGCATGGCGAGCCGTAGACGTGCCAAACACGTCGGCAACCCTGCATGGCGAGCCGTAGACGTGCCGAACACGTCAGCAACCGTGCATGGCGAGCCGTAGACGTGCCAAACACGTCGGCAACCCTGCATGGCGAGCCGTAGACGTGCCGAGCACGTCGGCAACCGTGCATGGCGAGCCGTAGACGTGCCAAACACGTCGGCAACCCTGCAGGGCGAGCCGTAGACGTGCCGAGCACGTCGGCAACCGTGCATGGCGAGCCGTAGACGTGCCAAACACGTCGGCAACCCTGCATGGCGAGCCGAACACGTCGACAACCCTGCATGGCGAGCCGTAGACGTGCCGAGCACGTCGGCAACCGTGCCTGGCGAGCCGTAGACGTGCCAAACACGTCGGCAACCCTGCATGGCGAGCCGAACACGTCGACAACCCTGCATGGCGAGCCGTAGACGTGCCGAGCACGTCGGCAACCGTGCATGGCGAGCCGTAGACGTGCCAAACACGTCGGCAACCCTGCATGGCGAGCCGAACACGTCGACAACCCTGCATGGCGAGTCGTAGACGTGCCGAGCACGTCGGCAACCGTGCCTGGCGATGCCACAGAAGTGCCGAACACGTCGGCAACCGTGCATGGCGAGCCGTAGACGTGCCAAACACGTCGGCAACCCTGCATGGCGAGCCGTAGACGTGCCGAGCACGTCGGCAACCGTGCATGGCGAGCCGTAGACGTGCCAAACACGTCGGCAACCCTGCATGGCGAGCCGAACACGTCGACAACCCTGCATGGCGAGCCGTAGACGTGCCGAGCACGTCGGCAACCGTGCATGGCGAGCCGTAGACGTGCCAAACACGTCGGCAACCCTGCATGGCGAGCCGAACACGTCGACAACCGTGCATGGGGAGCCGTAGACGTGCCAAACACGTCGGCAACCCTGCATGGCGAGCCGTAGACGTGCCAAACACGTCGGCAACCCTGCATGGCGAGCCGTAGACGTGCCGAACACGTCAGCAACCGTGCATGGCGAGCCGTAGACGTGCCAAACACGTCGGCAACCCTGCATGGCGAGCCGTAGACGTGCCGAGCACGTCGGCAACCGTGCATGGCGAGCCGTAGACGTGCCAAACACGTCGGCAACCCTGCAGGGCGAGCCGTAGACGTGCCGAGCACGTCGGCAACCGTGCATGGCGAGCCGTAGACGTGCCAAACACGTCGGCAACCCTGCATGGCGAGCCGAACACGTCGACAACCCTGCATGGCGAGCCGTAGACGTGCCGAGCACGTCGGCAACCGTGCCTGGCGATGCCACAGAAGTGCCGAACACGTCGGCAACCGTGCATGGCGAGCCGTAGACGTGCCAAACACGTCGGCAACCCTGCATGGCGAGCCGTAGACGTGCCGAGCACGTCGGCAACCGTGCATGGCGAGCCGTAGACGTGCCAAACACGTCGGCAACCCTGCATGGCGAGCCGAACACGTCGACAACCCTGCATGGCGAGCCGTAGACGTGCCGAGCACGTCGGCAACCGTGCATGGCGAGCCGTAGACGTGCCAAACACGTCGGCAACCCTGCATGGCGAGCCGAACACGTCGGCAACCGTGCATGGCGAGCCGTAGACGTGCCGAGCACGTCGGCAACCGTGCCTGGCGATGCCACAGAAGTGCCGAACACGTCGGCAACCGTGCATGGCGAGCCGTAGACGTGCCAAACACGTCGGCAACCATGCATGGCGAGCGTAGACGTGCCAAACACGTCGGCAACCATGCATGGCGAGCCGTAGACGTGCCGAACACGTCGGCAACCGTGCATGGCGAGCCGTAGCCGTGCCAAACACGTCGGCAACCCTGCATGGCGAGCCGTAGACGTGCCGAGCACGTCGGCAACCGTGCCTGGCGATGCCACAGAAGTGCCGAACACGTCGGCAACCGTGCATGGCGAGCCGTAGACGTGCCAAACACGTCGGCAACCATGCATGGCGAGCGTAGACGTGCCAAACACGTCGGCAACCATGCATGGCGAGCCGTAGACGTGCCGAACACGTCGGCAACCGTGCATGGCGAGCCGTAGACGTGCCGAGCACGTCGGCAACCGTGCCTGGCGATGCCACAGAAGTGCCGAACACGTCGGCAACCGTGCATGGCGAGCCGTAGACGTGCCAAACACGTCGGCAACCATGCATGGCGAGCGTAGACGTGCCAAACACGTCGGCAACCCTGCATGGCGAGCCGTAGACGTGCCGAGCACGTCGGCAACCGTGCATGGCGAGCCGTAGACGTGCCAAACACGTCGGCAACCCTGCATGGCGAGCCGAACACGTCGACAACCCTGCATGGCGAGCCGTAGACGTGCCGAGCACGTCGGCAACCGTGCATGGCGAGCCGTAGACGTGCCAAACACGTCGGCAACCCTGCATGGCGAGCCGAACACGTCGGCAACCGTGCATGGCGAGCCGTAGACGTGCCAAACACGTCGGCAACCCTGCATGGCGAGCCGAACACGTCGACAACCCTGCATGGCGAGCCGTAGACGTGCCGAGCACGTCGGCAACCGTGCATGGCGAGCCGTAGACGTGCCAAACACGTCGGCAACCCTGCATGGCGAGCCGAACACGTCGACAACCCTGCATGGCGAGCCGTAGACGTGCCGAGCACGTCGGCAACCGTGCCTGGCGATGCCACAGAAGTGCCGAACACGTCGGCAACCATGCATGGCGAGCGTAGACGTGCCAAACACGTCGGCAACCATGCATGGCGAGCCGTAGACGTGCCGAACACGTCGGCAACCGTGCATGGCGAGCCGTAGACGTGCCGAGCACGTCGGCAACCGTGCCTGGCGATGCCACAGAAGTGCCGAACACGTCGGCAACCGTGCATGGCGAGCCGTAGACGTGCCAAACACGTCGGCAACCATGCATGGCGAGCGTAGACGTGCCAAACACGTCGGCAACCCTGCATGGCGAGCCGTAGACGTGCCGAGCACGTCGGCAACCGTGCATGGCGAGCCGTAGACGTGCCAAACACGTCGGCAACCCTGCATGGCGAGCCGAACACGTCGACAACCCTGCATGGCGAGCCGTAGACGTGCCGAGCACGTCGGCAACCGTGCATGGCGAGCCGTAGACGTGCCAAACACGTCGGCAACCCTGCATGGCGAGCCGTAGACGTGCCGAACACGTCGGCAACCGTGCATGGCGAGCCGTAGACGTGCCAAACACGTCGGCAACCCTGCATGGCGAGCCGAACACGTCGACAACCCTGCATGGCGAGCCGTAGACGTGCCGAGCACGTCGGCAACCGTGCATGGCGAGCCGTAGACGTGCCAAACACGTCGGCAACCCTGCATGGCGAGCCGAACACGTCGGCAACCGTGCATGGCGAGCCGTAGACGTGCCGAGCACGTCGGCAACCGTGCCTGGCGATGCCACAGAAGTGCCGAACACGTCGGCAACCGTGCATGGCGAGCCGTAGACGTGCCGAACACGTCGGCAACCCTGCATGGCGAGCCGTAGACGTGCCGAGCACGTCGGCAACCGTGCATGGCGAGCCGTAGACGTGCCAAACACGTCGGCAACCCTGCATGGCGAGCCGAACACGTCGACAACCCTGCATGGCGAGTCGTAGACGTGCCGAGCACGTCGGCAACCGTGCCTGGCGATGCCACAGAAGTGCCGAACACGTCGGCAACCGTGCATGGCGAGCCGTAGACGTGCCAAACACGTCGGCAACCCTGCATGGCGAGCCGTAGACGTGCCGAGCACGTCGGCAACCGTGCATGGCGAGCCGTAGACGTGCCAAACACGTCGGCAACCCTGCATGGCGAGCCGAACACGTCGACAACCGTGCATGGCGAGCCGTAGACGTGCCAAACACGTCGGCAACCCTGCATGGCGAGCCGTAGACGTGCCAAACACGTCGGCAACCCTGCATGGCGAGCCGTAGACGTGCCGAACACGTCAGCAACCGTGCATGGCGAGCCGTAGACGTGCCAAACACGTCGGCAACCCTGCATGGCGAGCCGTAGACGTGCCGAGCACGTCGGCAACCGTGCATGGCGAGCCGTAGACGTGCCAAACACGTCGGCAACCCTGCAGGGCGAGCCGTAGACGTGCCGAGCACGTCGGCAACCGTGCATGGCGAGCCGTAGACGTGCCAAACACGTCGGCAACCCTGCATGGCGAGCCGAACACGTCGACAACCCTGCATGGCGAGCCGTAGACGTGCCGAGCACGTCGGCAACCGTGCCTGGCGATGCCACAGAAGTGCCGAACACGTCGGCAACCGTGCATGGCGCGCCGTAGACGTGCCAAACACGTCGGCAACCATGCATGGCGAGCGTAGACGTGCCAAACACGTCGGCAACCCTGCATGGCGAGCCGTAGACGTGCCGAGCACGTCGGCAACCGTGCATGGCGAGCCGTAGACGTGCCGAGCACGTCGGCAACCGTGCATGGCGAGCCGTAGACGTGCCAAACACGTCGGCAACCCTGCATGGCGAGCCGAACACGTCGACAACCGTGCATGGCGAGCCGTAGACGTGCCAAACACGTCGGCAACCCTGCATGGCGAGCCGTAGACGTGCCAAACACGTCGGCAACCCTGCATGGCGAGCCGTAGACGTGCCAAACACGTCGGCAACCCTGCATGGCGAGCCGTAGACGTGCCGAGCACGTCGGCAACCCTGCATGGCGAGCCGAACACGTCGACAACCCTGCATGGCGAGCCGTAGACGTGCCGAGCACGTCGGCAACCGTGCCTGGCGATGCCACAGAAGTGCCGAACACGTCGGCAACCGTGCATGGCGAGCCGTAGACGTGCCAAACACGTCGGCAACCATGCATGGCGAGCGTAGACGTGCCAAACACGTCGGCAACCATGCATGGCGAGCCGTAGACGTGCCGAACACGTCGGCAACCGTGCATGGCGAGCCGTAGACGTGCCGAGCACGTCGGCAACCGTGCCTGGCGATGCCACAGAAGTGCCGAACACGTCGGCAACCGTGCATGGCGAGCCGTAGACGTGCCAAACACGTCGGCAACCATGCATGGCGAGCGTAGACGTGCCAAACACGTCGGCAACCATGCATGGCGAGCCGTAGACGTGCCGAACACGTCGGCAACCGTGCATGGCGAGCCGTAGCCGTGCCAAACACGTCGGCAACCCTGCATGGCGAGCCGAACACGTCGACAACCGTGCCTGGCGATGCCACAGAAGTGCCGAACACGTCGGCAACCGTGCATGGCGAGCCGTAGACGTGCCAAACACGTCGGCAACCCTGCATGGCGAGCCGTAGACGTGCCGAACACGTCGGCAACCGTGCATGGCGAGCCGGAGACGTGCCAAACACGTCGGCAACCATGCATGGCGAGCCGTAGACGTTCCAAACACGTCGGCAACCCTGCATGGCGAGCCGAACACGTCGACAACCGTGCCTGGCGATGCCACAGAAGTGCTGAACACCTCGGCAACCGTGCATGGCGAGCCGTAGACGTGCCAAACACGTCGGCAACCCTGCATGGCGAGCCGAACACGTCGGCAACCGTGCATGGCGAGCCGTAGACGTGCCAAACACGTCGGCAACCCTGCATGGCGAGCCGTAGACGTGCCGAGCACGTCGGCAACCGTGCATGGCGAGCCGTAGACGTGCCAAACACGTCGGCAACCCTGCATGGCGAGCCGAACACGTCGACAACCCTGCATGGCGAGCCGTAGACGTGCCGAGCACGTCGGCAACCGTGCATGGCGAGCCGTAGACGTGCCAAACACGTCGGCAACCCTGCAGGGCGAGCCGTAGACGTGCCGAGCACGTCGGCAACCGTGCATGGCGAGCCGTAGACGTGCCAAACACGTCGGCAACCCTGCATGGCGAGCCGAACACGTCGACAACCCTGCATGGCGAGCCGTAGACGTGCCGAGCACGTCGGCAACCGTGCCTGGCGATGCCACAGAAGTGCCGAACACGTCGGCAACCGTGCATGGCGAGCCGTAGACGTGCCAAACACGTCGGCAACCATGCATGGCGAGCGTAGACGTGCCAAACACGTCGGCAACCCTGCATGGCGAGCCGTAGACGTGCCGAGCACGTCGGCAACCGTGCATGGCGAGCCGTAGACGTGCCGAGCACGTCGGCAACCGTGCATGGCGAGCCGTAGACGTGCCAAACACGTCGGCAACCCTGCATGGCGAGCCGAACACGTCGACAACCGTGCATGGCGAGCCGTAGACGTGCCAAACACGTCGGCAACCCTGCATGGCGAGCCGTAGACGTGCCAAACACGTCGGCAACCCTGCATGGCGAGCCGTAGACGTGCCAAACACGTCGGCAACCCTGCATGGCGAGCCGTAGACGTGCCGAGCACGTCGGCAACCCTGCATGGCGAGCCGAACACGTCGACAACCCTGCATGGCGAGCCGTAGACGTGCCGAGCACGTCGGCAACCATGCATGGCGAGCGTAGACGTGCCAAACACGTCGGCAACCATGCATGGCGAGCCGTAGACGTGCCGAACACGTCGGCAACCATGCATGGCGAGCCGTAGACGTGCCGAACACGTCGGCAACCGTGCATGGCGAGCCGTAGACGTGCCGAGCACGTCGGCAACCGTGCCTGGCGATGCCACAGAAGTGCCGAACACGTCGGCAACCGTGCATGGCGAGCCGTAGACGTGCCAAACACGTCGGCAACCATGCATGGCGAGCGTAGACGTGCCAAACACGTCGGCAACCATGCATGGCGAGCCGTAGACGTGCCGAACACGTCGGCAACCGTGCATGGCGAGCCGTAGCCGTGCCAAACACGTCGGCAACCCTGCATGGCGAGCCGAACACGTCGACAACCGTGCCTGGCGATGCCACAGAAGTGCCGAACACGTCGGCAACCGTGCATGGCGAGCCGTAGACGTGCCAAACACGTCGGCAACCCTGCATGGCGAGCCGTAGACGTGCCGAACACGTCGGCAACCGTGCCTGGCGATGCCGTAGACGTGCCGAACACGTCGGCAACCGTGCATGGCGAGCCGGAGACGTGCCAAACACGTCGGCAACCATGCATGGCGAGCCGTAGACGTTCCAAACACGTCGGCAACCCTGCATGGCGAGCCGAACACGTCGACAACCGTGCCTGGCGATGCCACAGAAGTGCCGAACACGTCGGCAACCGTGCATGGCGAGCCGTAGACGTGCCAAACACGTCGACAACCGTGCCTGGCGAGCCGAACACGTCGACAACCGTGCCTGGCGATGCCACAGAAGTGCTGAACACCTCGGCAACCGTGCATGGCGAGCCGTAGACGTGCCAAACACGTCGGCAACCCTGCATGGCGAGCCGAACACGTCGGCAACCGTGCATGGCGAGCCGTAGACGTGCCAAACACGTCGGCAACCCTGCATGGCGAGCCGTAGACGTGCCAAACACGTCGGCAACCCTGCATGGCGAGCCGAACACGTCGACAACCCTGCATGGCGAGCCGTAGACGTGCCGAGCACGTCGGCAACCGTGCCTGGCGATGCCACAGAAGTGCCGAACACGTCGGCAACCGTGCATGGCGAGCCGTAGACGTGCCAAACACGTCGGCAACCATGCATGGCGAGCGTAGACGTGCCAAACACGTCGGCAACCATGCATGGCGAGCCGTAGACGTGCCGAACACGTCGGCAACCCTGCATGGCGAGCCGAACACGTCGACAACCGTGCATGGCGAGCCGTAGACGTGCCGAGCACGTCGGCAACCGTGCCTGGCGATGCCACAGAAGTGCCGAACACGTCGGCAACCGTGCATGGCGAGCCGTAGACGTGCCAAACACGTCGGCAACCCTGCATGGCGAGCCGTAGACGTGCCGAACACGTCGGCAACCGTGCCTGGCGATGCCGTAGACGTGCCGAACACGTCGGCAACCGTGCATGGCGAGCCGGAGACGTGCCAAACACGTCGGCAACCATGCATGGCGAGCCGTAGACGTGCCAAACACGTCGGCAACCCTGCATGGCGAGCCGAACACGTCGACAACCGTGCCTGGCGATGCCACAGAAGTGCTGAACACCTCGGCAACCGTGCATGGCGAGCCGTAGACGTGCCAAACACGTCGGCAACCCTGCATGGCGAGCCGAACACGTCGACAACCCTGCATGGCGAGCCGTAGACGTGCCGAGCACGTCGGCAACCGTGCCTGGCGATGCCACAGAAGTGCCGAACACGTCGGCAACCGTGCATGGCGAGCCGTAGACGTGCCAAACACGTCGGCAACCATGCATGGCGAGCGTAGACGTGCCAAACACGTCGGCAACCATGCATGGCGAGCCGTAGACGTGCCGAACACTTCGGCAACCGTGCATGGCGAGCCGTAGACGTGCCAAACACGTCGGCAACCCTGCATGGCGAGCCGAACACGTCGACAACCGTGCCTGGCGATGCCACAGAAGTGCCGAACACGTCGGCAACCGTGCATGGCGAGCCGTAGACGTGCCAAACACGTCGGCAACCCTGCATGGCGAGCCGTAGACGTGCCAAACACGTCGGCAACCATGCATGGCGAGCCGTAGACGTGCCGAGCACGTCGGCAACCGTGCATGGCGAGCCGTAGACGTGCCAAACACGTCGGCAACCCTGCATGGCGAGCCGTAGACGTGCCGAGCACGTCGGCAACCATGCATGGCGAGCCGTAGACGTGCCAAACACGTCGGCAACCCTGCATGGCGAGCCGAACACGTCGACAACCGTGCCTGGCGATGCCACAGAAGTGCTGAACACCTCGGCAACCGTGCATGGCGAGCCGTAGCCGTGCCAAACACGTCGGCAACCCTGCATGGCGAGCCGAACACGTCGACAACCGTGCCTGGCGATGCCACAGAAGTGCTGAACACCTCGGCAACCGTGCATGGCGAGCCGTAGACGTGCCAAACACGTCGGCAACCCTGCATGGCGAGCCGTAGACGTGCCGAACACGTCGGCAACCGTGCCTGGCGATGCCGTAGACGTGCCGAACACGTCGGCAACCGTGCATGGCGAGCCGGAGACGTGCCAAACACGTCGGCAACCATGCATGGCGAGCCGTAGACGTGCCAAACACGTCGGCAACCCTGCATGGCGAGCCGAACACGTCGACAACCGTGCCTGGCGATGCCACAGAAGTGCTGAACACCTCGGCAACCGTGCATGGCGAGCCGTAGACGTGCCAAACACGTCGGCAACCCTGCATGGCGAGCCGAACACGTCGGCAACCGTGCATGGCGAGCCGTAGACGTGCCAAACACGTCGGCAACCCTGCATGGCGAGCCGTAGACGTGCCGAGCACGTCGGCAACCGTGCATGGCGAGCCGTAGACGTGCCAAACACGTCGGCAACCCTGCATGGCGAGCCGTAGACGTGCCAAACACGTCGGCAACCGTGCATGGCGAGCCGTAGACGTGCCAAACACGTCGGCAACCCTGCATGGCGAGCCGAACACGTCGACAACCGTGCCTGGCGATGCCACAGAAGTGCCGAGCACGTCGGCAACCATGCATGGCGAGCGTAGACGTGCCAAACACGTCGGCAACCATGCATGGCGAGCCGTAGACGTGCCGAACACTTCGGCAACCGTGCATGGCGAGCCGTAGACGTGCCAAACACGTCGGCAACCCTGCATGGCGAGCCGAACACGTCGACAACCGTGCCTGGCGATGCCACAGAAGTGCCGAACACGTCGGCAACCGTGCATGGCGAGCCGTAGACGTGCCAAACACGTCGGCAACCCTGCATGGCGAGCCGTAGACGTGCCAAACACGTCGGCAACCATGCATGGCGAGCCGTAGACGTGCCGAGCACGTCGGCAACCGTGCATGGCGAGCCGTAGACGTGCCAAACACGTCGGCAACCCTGCATGGCGAGCCGTAGACGTGCCGAGCACGTCGGCAACCATGCATGGCGAGCCGTAGACGTGCCAAACACGTCGGCAACCCTGCATGGCGAGCCGAACACGTCGACAACCGTGCCTGGCGATGCCACAGAAGTGCTGAACACCTCGGCAACCGTGCATGGCGAGCCGTAGCCGTGCCAAACACGTCGGCAACCCTGCATGGCGAGCCGAACACGTCGACAACCGTGCCTGGCGATGCCACAGAAGTGCTGAACACCTCGGCAACCGTGCATGGCGAGCCGTAGACGTGCCAAACACGTCGGCAACCCTGCATGGCGAGCCGTAGACGTGCCGAACACGTCGGCAACCGTGCCTGGCGATGCCGTAGACGTGCCGAACACGTCGGCAACCGTGCATGGCGAGCCGGAGACGTGCCAAACACGTCGGCAACCATGCATGGCGAGCCGTAGACGTGCCAAACACGTCGGCAACCCTGCATGGCGAGCCGAACACGTCGACAACCGTGCCTGGCGATGCCACAGAAGTGCTGAACACCTCGGCAACCGTGCATGGCGAGCCGTAGACGTGCCAAACACGTCGGCAACCCTGCATGGCGAGCCGAACACGTCGGCAACCGTGCATGGCGAGCCGTAGACGTGCCAAACACGTCGGCAACCCTGCATGGCGAGCCGTAGACGTGCCGAGCACGTCGGCAACCGTGCATGGCGAGCCGTAGACGTGCCAAACACGTCGGCAACCCTGCATGGCGAGCCGAACACGTCGACAACCCTGCATGGCGAGCCGTAGACGTGCCAAACACGTCGGCAACCATGCATGGCGAGCCGTAGACGTGCCGAACACGTCGGCAACCGTGCATGGCGAGCCGTAGACGTGCCGAGCACGTCGGCAACCGTGCCTGGCGATGCCACAGAAGTGCCGAACACGTCGGCAACCGTGCATGGCGAGCCGTAGACGTGCCAAACACGTCGGCAACCATGCATGGCGAGCGTAGACGTGCCAAACACGTCGGCAACCATGCATGGCGAGCCGTAGACGTGCCGAACACGTCGGCAACCGTGCATGGCGAGCCGTAGCCGTGTCAAACACGTCGGCAACCCTGCATGGCGAGCCGAACACGTCGACAACCGTGCATGGCGAGCCGTAGACGTGCCGAGCACGTCGGCAACCGTGCCTGGCGATGCCACAGAAGTGCCGAACACGTCGGCAACCGTGCATGGCGAGCCGTAGACGTGCCAAACACGTCGGCAACCCTGCATGGCGAGCCGTAGACGTGCCGAACACGTCGGCAACCGTGCCTGGCGATGCCGTAGACGTGCCGAACACGTCGGCAACCGTGCATGGCGAGCCGGAGACGTGCCAAACACGTCGGCAACCATGCATGGCGAGCCGTAGACGTGCCAAACACGTCGGCAACCCTGCATGGCGAGCCGAACACGTCGACAACCGTGCCTGGCGATGCCACAGAAGTGCTGAACACCTCGGCAACCGTGCATGGCGAGCCGTAGACGTGCCAAACACGTCGGCAACCCTGCATGGCGAGCCGAACACGTCGACAACCCTGCATGGCGAGCCGTAGACGTGCCGAGCACGTCGGCAACCGTGCCTGGCGATGCCACAGAAGTGCCGAACACGTCGGCAACCGTGCATGGCGAGCCGTAGACGTGCCAAACACGTCGGCAACCATGCATGGCGAGCGTAGACGTGCCAAACACGTCGGCAACCATGCATGGCGAGCCGTAGACGTGCCGAACACTTCGGCAACCGTGCATGGCGAGCAGTAGACGTGCCAAACACGTCGGCAACCCTGCATGGCGAGCCGAACACGTCGACAACCGTGCCTGGCGATGCCACAGAAGTGCCGAACACGTCGGCAACCGTGCATGGCGAGCCGTAGACGTGCCAAACACGTCGGCAACCCTGCATGGCGAGCCGTAGACGTGCCAAACACGTCGGCAACCATGCATGGCGAGCCGTAGACGTGCCGAGCACGTCGGCAACCGTGCATGGCGAGCCGTAGACGTGCCAAACACGTCGGCAACCCTGCATGGCGAGCCGTAGACGTGGCGAGCACGTCGGCAACCGTGCATGGCGAGCCGTAGACGTGCCAAACACGTCGGCAACCCTGCATGGCGAGCCGTAGACGTGCCAAACACGTCGGCAACCCTGCATGGCGAGCCGTAGACGTGCCAAACACGTCGGCAACCCTGCATGGCGAGCCGTAGACGTGCCAAACACGTCGGCAACCATGCATGGCGAGCCGTAGACGTGCCGAGCACGTCGGCAACCGTGCATGGCGAGCCGTAGACGTGCCAAACACGTCGGCAACCCTGCATGGCGAGCCGAACACGTCGACAACCCTGCATGGCGAGCCGTAGACGTGCCGAGCAAGTCGGCAACCGTGCATGGCGAGCCGTAGACGTGCCAAACACGTCGGCAACCGTGCATGGCGAGCCGTAGACGTGCCGAGCACGTCGGCAACCGTGCATGGCGAGCCGTAGACGTGCCAAACACGTCGGCAACCCTGCATGGCGAGCCGAACACGTCGACAACCGTGCATGGCGAGCCGTAGACGTGCCAAACACGTCGGCAACCCTGCATGGCGAGCCGTAGACGTGCCAAACACGTCGGCAACCCTGCATGGCGAGCCGAACACGTCGACAACCGTGCATGGCGAGCCGTAGACGTGCCAAACACGTCGGCAACCCTGCATGGCGAGCCGTAGACGTGCCAAACACGTCGGCAACCCTGCATGGCGAGCCGTAGACGTGCCGAACACGTCGGCAACCGTGCATGGCGAGCCGGAGACGTGCCAAACACGTCGGCAACCATGCATGGCGAGCGTAGACGTGCCAAACACGTCGGCAACCATGCATGGCGAGCCGTAGACGTGCCGAACACGTCGGCAACCGTGCATGGCGAGCCGTAGACGTGCCAAACACGTCGGCAACCATGCATGACAAGCCGTAGACGTGCCGAACACGTCGGCAACCGTGCATGGCGAGCCGGAGACGTGCCAAACACGTCGGCAACCATGCATGGCGAGCGTAGACGTGCCAAACACGTCGGCAACCATGCATGGCGAGCCGTAGACGTGCCGAACACGTCGGCGGCACGAAACTTCAGCCCTGGGGGTAATCGAGGTCGCTGAACACGAATCTGAAGTCGACCAATCGATATCGATCGATATTATCGATTTTTTGAGGATTTTGTTCAGGCGGCACGAAACTTCAGCCCTGGGGGTAACCGAGGTCGCTGAACACGAATCTGAAGTTTGTTTTGAGGTATGAAGGTCTAAAAGTTGGGAAAAGAAGATGGTCGGAGTGTTCTCTTCTCGGGGTTTGGGGGCGAAGCCCCCAACCAGTCGGAGGCGGCCCCTAGGCCGCTGAACGACTGGTAATGTATGATGATAGAAAAAAGATTATGACATAGTAATTAGTAGTGATGGATAATGTTATACATTAGCAATCATTAGTGAGTAGAAAATAATAATAATATATAGAGGGACAGCAGGTGATAATGAACAATAGGAAGTTACTAATTATACGAAATAATTAGTAATTATCACCTGTTATTATTATTTTTATTTTCTACTCACTAATGATTGCTAATGTATAATATTATCCATCACTACTAATTACTATGTCATAATATTTTTTCTATCATCATACATTATGACGACTTATTATTTATTAAATTCAAAAAATAAAATTCAGGTATTTCATTATCATTTTTATTTGTGTAGTTTTTATTTAATGATATTTTTACATTGGTAGAAGTATTAAATAATTTTTTATTACATTAAAAAATAAAAATTTATTAGTTAGTTATATTATTGTATTTCATTATTGTTTATTTTTATTTATTTATTATTATTACTGTCAGAACAGGGATTGGCCTAGAGGTCTACTTGTTTTTAGTCTGTGTACTGCCGTCGTTTAAAGGTCTGCACTTCACAAATTTCCCAAGTATTTGGTCAATTCGAATATGTGTAATGTGAGGAAACAAAAACCATAAGAAGTTAGTGATTTATTAGACTTCTGTGAATAGATTTACGCCATTGTGAATAGCATACATGAGAGGACAATAAGGAGGCAGAAATCGTTTTTCTCGCTGAGGTATTCCTTCGTCTTCTTTTCGGTAGGCAGAGTCTTCCTTTTCAGATCTCAGTCTGATCCTGTTGAGCGGGTGGGGGCGCATCGCTACGGCCACGTTTCTGAAAAAGTTCGGATGGTTGTCAGGCAGAGGCACAAGAAGGGGTGATCGGAGGTGGGGAAAGGAAACGGTACTACTTACCGATGAGGGCACAAGAATGTTGTGTTCTGGGTGGCGGCGATAACAGCGCACTTCGTTTCTAAATTGAAATAAGTGTAGAGTTATATATAAAGTGAGCGATATTCCTAAGAAGAAGAAATGCCTACAGTGCTCTCTGTATTGCTCGGCATATCTCGACCGCCCACGTTGCCTTTGCGAAAACCCTTTCTTCATGTTCTTTTGCACGCTCCTCATCAGAACGTCCTAGGTGGGTCCAATACCTTAAAAGCTTTGCTTTCGTGAAATATAATTTGAGGGAGAACCAACAGAAATCCATGCTACTGACCATGTAGGATTTTTAATCAGCGCCTCAACGCTCATATCGAGGTCCTGGATTCCCAGTCCGAAGCCGTCCAGTACGAAGTCTAAATAGGTCAATAGTGTGCATGTCGAGGTTAATTTAAATGTGTGGCATACTAACCCACTAGATGAGAAGTAATTGCCTCTGGCAAATCTAGAAGGCAGCTTTTCCCTCCTTTTCTACTAAGCCGACAAGCAAACTCCTTTACCGCTTCGCAGGGATTGCAAGCCTTAAATTAAGACTGAGTAATTAAAACACCTCTCTAAACGATATGGGGAATTGCATCTAACCTGTGCAAAATAGAAACGCAGGAAGTCAATGCACAGGACGTAGTGGTTGTTTTTGGGAATACGGGAATTCGGTATCCAGTTCCTCATCAATTTGTTTAGATCCATGTCCTAAGGAGTAGGTGTAATTGTAGCACTAAGGAAATGCATATTAAGCTGGAGGCTGTGTAGGTACCTTGAAAGGAGGAGTGCTGAGAGACCTCCAGTTGCGTGACAGGTTGCTCGAGCTTAGTGAATGCCCTTTTGGAAGAGTCGGCTCAGCGGAACAGGCTCGTGTCACCTGCGCGTTCGTCTTAACCATGCCTTGCTGTATGTCTCGACACCAACGAAGGCAGACGTCCAGCTATAAGAGCAATGGTAACCCGACCTGCTTAGAGTTATGACCCAAAGCACAGTAATATCAAACGCACTGCAACGTTAGTGCCAACGTAGCCGTGTATGAGACGCTGCACGATACCAGTGAGCTCGCGAACGAACTTTTCTTCAGCATCACGCTCTTGCAGTTGCACTTCTGAATGTTCGGTGAATCTTCACAGAACATCACCTTCACACCGCAGGCAGTGGTTACCAGGTTCGGTTGCCGAGCTGTCTTCCTCAGAGGTAGTTGGCTGTTCTTCGCTCCTGTCCTCTCGAAGAGCTTCTTCGACTGCGATGTTCGATCCACTACTCCTTCGTTCGGCTAAATTCGGCTGGCCCCACCTCACAGGAGGTGGCATGTATGGCATCCGCTCTGAGCACATATATGTAGATGGCAGTTTTTATGGTGACATCACTCCACAACTTAATAGGCTAACCTGAATAGTGAGTGCGTCGTAGTCGCTTTCTTGGCGGCTGCAGCGCCATTACTCTAATATCACCTTCAATTACACCATTCAATTATTATCATTTAATTCAATGTGTTGATTTAAGTTTATGTGTTTACTGTGTTTCAATTATTTTACATTTAATTGAAAAATAAATAGAATTCAAGAATTAAAAAAAATACGAGAAGTTCGAGCAATTAAAAACGTCACGAGAAGTACGAGTGATAAAAACGATACGAAAGATTCTAGCGATTAAAAACGCCCACGTTTCTCAGGAGAACACCAAGGTAGGTGTAGGTGAGCCACCTAGTTGTATTGTAGTGTGTTATATAGTATGTTTACATATAACATATTCTTCAAACTACAGATTAGCTTAAATGCTTACTTCTAAAGAACCGAGGCAGTTCTCCATTCTCCACAACCAAACCAACACATGTTGAACGCTATAGTTTACTCGCCTTGTATACGATGAGCTGATACGCAAGGAGATGCGTCAACTGGGAACACCTATGTTATATGTAAACATGCCATACTACATACTATAATACCCCTAGGTGGATCACCTAACATGTGATAAACAATGGTGACAAACAACATCAACATCACACCACCTGCTGCGCTGAGCGGCAAAGCGAGCCCACGACGCAATACGAGTACACGCGGATTTGACGACTTTTTGTTCGATTTTGGCAAAATACGACCGCTTGCGGTATAAAGAGATGTTTGAGAGCGTCGCCGGCGTCGACGAAACACCTTTTAACCCTATACATTCAAAGTCAATGTTATACTGTAACAATGTCATCATGCAGTAGATAGAATACACAAAACTCCCCCCAATCTCACTTTCATTAAAATCGATTCTATGAACTGGATGAAGCACAACACAACGATGGACTCTTACATACACTTTCGAAGACCTTAACTGCTGCAAGAAGATAGCCTAGTAAGGAAACTAACATAAGACATTATCACCAAGAACATGTAGGTGCTTTTAGCTTTCATTAAGATTAACTCTGAGCAGAGGTAACTGCTTAAATCCGACATTTTGGACCAAACTTATAGAATAACAACGTCGAAATGAATGCAGTTCTTAAGAAATGTGGATTCTAAGACGGCTGTACGAGCAAGATTGACTGGTGACACACAAATTCAGTAAGCAACTGAATTTCACAACCACGAATCATGAAAGTGCATTTCGTTAGCATTTACCGTGCCCGAGTTTCGTAACAGCTGTTGCAAAGTGCTCTTCCTTAGCGTTTACCGTGAAAAACGGCGTGTCGTGAATGCAAAACAGCTGCACGCCTAATTTCTGTTTACGCTAAGTCGGCACTGTTCTTCGTAATCTGAACTCATGTCCCCCTCCAAGCTGCTAAGTCAGCAGACGCGTCTTCGGCTCCACGTTGCCGGAGAACTGGTCCGCTTGGCATAGTGCCGAGGCAGCGCGCGGATTTTCGTCGTGTCGTCTCGTGTACTCCACGCCTCCCTGTTCGCCACACCCCGGAGTCCCTTCCCTAGCCCAATCTGGAGACTCACTCTGCTCGTCTGACTCTCGCTGCTCGCGCGTGACGGAACTTTTCGGGGACCAGTTCACATGTAATCTCGGCTCCAGTGCACGGTGCGCCTGCGCGCCCCATCGCGAAAGGCTGACCCAATCGATTGTACGGGGGGATTACATGTGAACTGGCCCCGAAGAATTCCGTCACGCGCGAGCGGCGAGAGTCAGATGCAGCAGAGTGAGCGCAGGGCAGAGTCCGGCAGATTGGGCTAGGGAAGGGACTCCAGGGTATTGCGAGTCACCAGACGGGAAATCGTGCGCCGAGGCTGTGGTCGCGGGGGGAGAAATGCCCGGAGACCACCGTGTCGCCGACAGCACGAACTTACATGGATGGATGCGGCATGGTTTCGATGAAGGCCAGATTAAACGAATTGCTAGCTAGTGTCATAGCACACTACATATAGAACATAAAAGAAGCTAGGTTCTACAAATTCCAGGGCATAGGGCTGACTGAATCGGTCTCCGGACATCTCGCCCCCCGCGACCGCAGTCTCGGAGCACCACACACCCGTCAAAACGACTGGCACTTTAGTCCATCTGCCATGGCTGGCTCGGGCTGCTTCGTCAACACCGGTCACGGATATGGATTCAAAAACGAAAAACAGAACCAGTGGGCTGCTCAAACATCTGTCATAGTCACCGGAGATTCATCTTCACAAGGAATGCTCACTTATGAACTGAGAAAGACATTTCTTTATCGTTTCTAATACTCAGTGAACTACGTAGACTGTCTTGGACAGCAATATGGGCCCATTGAAGATCAATGATATGGACAAAAATGGCGTTAGGCAAACCATGACGCAATGCGCCACACACTCAACCTCTACGCGATATCGCGATCAATTTGAATGCGGACTTGGCTCATACTCGCAATGGTCACAAACGCAGTGTGTTATCTTTCGTAGCCACGTCTGGTCCAAATTCACCGACCCCGTAGGAATGAAGGACTTGGACTTGGTTGGTCCAGGCTAGACTCGAACCAAGAACTTCGATTCGAGCTTCATGAACCGAGGCAGCTAGCGCTAAAAGTAGTGAATTTCGTCCGTTTGCCTCTAATTTGAGGCATAGTTCAGTAGTCAATTGCAGGATTGATCTCTCGTGGACCCACGGCACCACAGATTGTTCGTGGTTCGCATCTCAGACAATCAAGCCTCCCTACCCTCCTCGGTCGGTGAATTGGTACAAGACTGTCTGGGAAGGATAAAACATTGACTTTTTCATCGCCTGACTATATGTTCACCTCCTGACTATTGTTAAGGGACAAATACACACCCAAATTGCTTATACAACTGCCTCGTGGAAGTAGGATACTGGCGCATCCCAACTAAGAATTGAGGTTCGTAGACTTATCCTTTTCAATTTCAAGAATACGAATGTTGAGACTTCAAACCAGTCATCTCCAAAAATTCAGACACCTTGATTCTCACATCTAAGGCACATAACCCTTCACAGGTACCTTCAGGAGGCTGATATTAAGCGCGATAGAGTGTAGCTACTCCAGAAACCCTGAAGTGTCTTTCACGTATACGAGTTTGTTCTTAATAGAAAATAGAAATGTTTAGTCTGACGCTACTTCTCGGCAATATGCCCTGCGTGAGAAAGGCGAAACCGGACAAAAACAAAACGGAGTAAGCGCCACCCCCGCGATCGTACGATTCCTTCCAACAAGACGCTCACAAGTAAAGGGTGAAACACAACGGAGCAAGCGCCATCGCCACAATCGTACAATTCCTTCCAACAAGGCGCTCAACCGCACGATTAAACTGCAAGTGAAGGCAGAAACAAGACTGGGCCAAAGACAGACTCGGACGAACGCGGGCCACCGCGCTATGGCCTTTGTCATACCATCGCTCACCCCGAGCGACGCCTAATGACGTGCTCCCATATCGATCGGGCTGGCGATGGAATCGATATGGGTGCATATCATTAAGCGCCGCTCGGGGTGAGCGATGGTATGACAAAGGCCTATGCCATGTCCTGACGCGATGGCCGCGCGCCGGCGAGGCAGCGCAGCGGTGGAGACGCAGCGCAGCGCGGCCGAGACCTGTGCACGGGGCAGAGACGCAGCGCGACAGAGAGCGAGAGGGTGAGCCGCCCGGTGGAGGGTGCCAGACAGCGGCCGTGAATCGATCGCCGGCGCTGATGTTGTGACGTAATGTACTGCGCTAGTCAACTCGCGATCTGATGACGTCACACAGGCGGAGCCTCCTGCGCATGTCGGGGGCTTCACCTGCTGAAGCCGCGAAGCGCGTCATCAGGCCCGGCTCGACACGTTGGGGACAAGCTCAGCTCGATCGCAGGATTCTAGTCTTCCCCCAACATCCTGGAGTTGTCCGGCGCTTCTTAAAAGCCGATTTTTCGCCGAAAAAGGGGGCGGATCGTCCTTCGCTTCTCGCCCCAAACTCTCTGAGTACGCAATCGTGCGCTATGTCGTTATTGCTCTGCTGGCCGTTTGAAGCACCCATCGCATCCAAAACAAGGCGACGCGATAGGACGCGTCGCTCCGTTCGAATCGCGTCGCCCGACGATGGAAGTATAATCAGGGCCCTAAACGTGGATTGAGTAAACCAGTTCCATGTTCGGTTTAGAAGGGAAATTTGAATTCGAGCGGCAGGCGTAAGCAAGTCGGTCATGTACCGTATTCTGTGCGGAGCTTCCAGCGATGTAGAAGCGACAAAAAACCTGAGGAAGTGGTGCTGAAGACGGGTGCACCCGGTTATGCTTAGAACTTGTCCTGCGCAACATCTATTATGAAACCCGTAGATAGCAAAATCGAGAGCATTACGCGCAGAGCCGCGGGACACAAAAACTCAACTGGAGAACAAAGCGTTCAATGCGTCGCTGATTATTCTGAAAAAGAGTGCCGTGTTAAAGGCTAGAATCAAAATCAAAAACCCAGGTATCCGCGATCCTCCAAGAATGACAGTGACGAAGCCCCGAGGAGTTGGTCGGGGGGGGGGGAAGGGAGAGACGGCGCCACGAATCGCTTTTACCATACTGAAAAGCAAAACAACGGAATTACTAGTACACAACACCGTATGAACGTATAACGAGAAAAGAAGGAAAATAGCCAGGGAGCAACCAATTTTGGGGATTAGGAGGGACCGGTCCGGCTTCGATGAGCTTAACATAGAGTCTTCTTCTTCTTCTTCAGAGTTTGTCCCGCTTCGTGGCGGGGTCCGCTATTTTGGTGTTATGACGCCACCTTTCCCGATCCAGCGCTAGAACAAGGTGGACACCAGCTACTTCCAAGTCCATATGTAATGTAGCAGCCCATCGCTGCTTCTAGCGCCCTCTAGGCCGCTTTCCTATTACCTCGAAGTTGAGGCCTATCTTGCGGACGCTGTCTTCTTCTCCATGCAGAACGTGCTACGAGCTACGCGCATCTTGTCCGCTATCGGCGCGATACCGAACTTCTGCAAAACGACATATCGTTTCGGATGCGGTCCATGTGCGTGACTCCAGCCGTTCAGCGCAGCATCTTCGTCCCCATGACTCTCAGGTGCGTTTCAACTTCCTTAGTGGCAGGCCAACACTCAGCGCCGTACATACTACTGGCCGGACGACTGCTCTGTAGATCTTCGACGTAAAGCACTCTGGTATCTTCTTGTCGCAGAGCACGCCAGTCAGCGAGCACCATTTGGACCGAGCTGCACTCACGCGTGAATTCGATTCGACCATCAGTTTGCCGTCAGACGCGACTGTTGATCCCAGGTACTTAAAAAAGGAAGTACGTGGGAGCTCAATGCCGTTAACCTTGATGGAGCTGGACTCGGTCACGTCCGTCGTTAGATACTCGGTCTTTTTAACGTTTAATTTGAGTCCAAACCGCTCCAAACGATCACACCAAGCTTGCACCTCTGCTCGAGTTCACCTTTATCTTCGCTAGTGAGCATCACGTCATCGGCATAAAGCAACGTCGAGGGGACGGGCTTCTGAAGATCTCGTGTGAAGGCATCCATGACGACAAAAAAGAGGAGTGAGGAAAGCGCAGAACCCTGGTGTCCACGACAGAGATGGGACACTCCATCGAGGTTCCAGCTGCAGCTTGAACTCGAAAGAGTAGAGGATTCGCACCCACTCTATGAGCTCTTCAGAAACTCCATGTTGACGCAGGGCTTACCATACCACTTCATGTGGTACGCGGTCAAAGGCCTTCTCCAAGTCGAGAAAGGCGATATGCACTGACTTCTATTTCTTGCGATGCTTCTCTATCACGAGGCGGGCGGCATGTATGGCATCAACGGTGCCACAGCCAGCCACGAAGCCGCACTGATTGCTGGAATGCTGGACGATGTCACGAATTCGTCCATCGACAATTCGCTCAAAGATCTTCATGCTGTGTGAAAGCAAGCGAATCGGATGGTAATTGGAGCAGTCTGCAGGACTGCCCTTCTTCTTCCAAATCGGAATCGTCGTACTTCGGCGCCAACACTCAGGCATTTTCTCTGCCTTCTTCTCTGCCACAACCTGATTAAAGAACTTCGCCAACCACTCAGCAGGGTACCAGTAATTGGACTTCCATAAATCAGCTGCCACGTTATCGGGCCCAGTTGCTTTGCCTGGCCTCATCTTCTTCAAAGCCGCTTCAATCTCCTCCACGGTGATCTTCTGAACGAGCCGTGGGTTGGAGCCGTAGAAGTGATGGTTGGATGTGGTAATTCTACAGTAGAGATTTCCTCAAAGTAGTCGCGTCAATGCCTTCTTGCGGTCCGTAAGAAGACGGCCGTTCTCATCATTGATTCCGAAAAACTTCTCGATGTCCTCGGTCTGGCGATGGCGATTCTTTGCAAGTCGGTACAGATACCGCTCACCATAGCGAGACTCGAGCTTCTCGTTGGCATCTCCATAATGAGTGGCTTTTGCAACAGCCACGACCTTCACTGCAGCCTTCTTGGCTTCTTGATACTTCCACCAGTTATCGGCTGTCTTTTCGCCGAGAAACACCTGATAAAGCGCCTTCTTCTCTCGCACTTTTGCTTTCACGTCATCTGTCAACAGCCATGCCTGCTTGTCGACCTTCCGTCGCCCAGGCTTCGTAATGCCGAGTTGCGACTGTGCGGCTTCACGAATCGCGTCGGTCGTCTTCTTTCAAGTTTCGTCGACAGTCGTGACTGTCGGTAACTGCACGCGAGAAATCACAGCTGCTTCCTTCTCTCTCATTCGCCACCACTTGGTTCTTGGTGCACCGCATCGCTCGACCTGCTTCAGCCTCGTAGGATCGATCTTCAAGGTGCATATCAGCGGGCGGTGCTGTATGGCGACCGTCTCATACGGCACGATCTTCGCGTCTGTGATAAGACTCCGGTCGCGATCTCTCACAAGGACAAAGTCTATCTGAGTCTTGGTACTCCCACTACAGTATGAGATATGGTGGGAGTCTCGTTTTCGGAAGACGGTGTTCACTATGGTGAGGTTATGCGATTCCGCATAATCAAGGATACGCTCACCATCTACGCGACCCATAGCCGAAACCACCATGACAGCTGTACCCGTCTTCCGTAGCACCTACGTGCCCATTAAGTTCACCAGCGAATACGATGACATCTTTCGACGGCATCTCTGCTGTCTTCTCATCAAACAGGTTCCAAAACTCATCCTTGGCTTGATCGGAGCAGCCAGTCTGGGGAGCATGCGCAGAGAAGAAGTGATAGAGTCGCTCCTTAGCGGCGACAACGATCTTCATCAATCGATCGCCAAAGCATTCGACGCTTACAATCGAATCACGAAATCGTTCGGAGACGATTACACCGACACCACTGGTGGGCCTGGGACTTCCACATAGAACGGCCTTGAAGCCACGTCCTATGTCCTTGACTTGCGGCAGGACCACCTCGTCTCCTGCACAGCACAGAAATCAACTCTCGCTCGCTCCAGTGCTTCTGCCAACTCTCACAACGTGCCCACATTCAGCGTTGCTACGCGGGTCCTGCTTACGTTACTGGACTTTCGGACTAGCTCAGTTTCCCCCCGATGCCGTCCTCGCATCAGGGGCAACTTACACTCGCCGGGAGTGCGCGTCGGCTCCCGCGGACGCTGTAGCACTATCTCGGAACTGACATACTTGAACTGTCATACACTATGCGATGTGACATAGGTGTTCGTAGGCCGGCCTGTCACAAGCGCCTGTCGCCTGCAATCGAATGTGCGTGTTCGGCTTAGCTCGCAAAGCGGGCAGTTTCCAGTGGCACCATGTGGAGGAACGGACATCGCCACCGAGCTTAACCTAGAGTGAGTCATTGAATTCAATTGGACGGTTACGCATCCGTCTCGACGCAGTGCGCTTCTTACCACATCAGGGGGAAAGGGAGGGGAGGGGGAGATTAAAAAGGAAATTAGCCTATTTCATCTATTATTTCGAAACATCCACTGTTCTGATGTAAGCATTTAGTTGAGGCTGTATAAAGCCTACGTACAGCCAGTAGTTCATTACCGCAGTCCTGTTTGGAGTCCCCATCTGACTAAAGATATTCAATCGCTGGAAAGAGTCCAGAAGACCTTCACCAGGTTGTTGTTCTACAGAGCGTTTGGCAATGATGGATGTGCGTCGAGCATTCCAGTATACGGTGAGGCTTAAAGAACTCAACATGAGAAGTCTTTTCTATCGTAGAAGTGTTTCAGACCTACTTCTTGCTTTCAAGATCTTCAGAGGAGAGCTTTGTCTGAGCCCGTTGAAATACTGGACATTCCGTCCATCGAATGGCAGGAGAGGTCGTTTCAACGTATACACCTACAAGCTAAGTCCAATTCAAAAAGGACTGCGTATAAACTCGTTCTTTGTTCATAGTACGCAATGGCTTGAAAGTCTGCCCGTGTCAGTTCTGTCTTGAGAAAAATCTTCACAGTTCAAACAAGCTATAAAGAAGATTGATATCTTAGGTTTTCTGGGGATTCCAGATGTCTCTTAGTATTCTTGTAGACTTGTTCAGAATGTTCTCCCAGCTCGTCCAGGTCGTATTAACTTTGATTCTCTAAACTCGTGGCTTTTCCGTGAGCGTGGCCTGCTTATGCCTCATTTTCCAATTTCCTGTCTTTCTGAGCGAATTAAACCCAGTCTCCTTCCCAGCGTGGTTTATGTTCTAAACTGATCCCTACAAGGGTTACGCCACTGACCGGTCTCATCCTATGTCACAACCAGGTCGAGTTCCTAGGAACCACGTCCTGTGGGAAGGGCTTCACCTTTTGCGATTCGTTTTTTTGTATTTTTTTCGGCCTAGGTGGGCTCTCCTATAACTTTTAAATGGTACGGCAACTGTCTTCCTTCCCTTCAGCTTTCGCCGACCATCTAGTCTTTGTAGGAGCAGTAGACGTTGTCCTGAATGTGCCTTGCCTACACCTGTGCTTGGGCCAGGTTAGGCCTAAGGAGCCTCTACGAAGGAGAGGGCTTCACCTATCGGTATGCACTGTATGGTATTCGTCCATCACGGTTTGCTGCCGGTCTGACATTTTTCCTGTCTTCTCGATAACCTTTCCCCTACACTCAGCTTACACGCCACAGACGTTTTGCGAAATCATGGAGGATATTCACGGGAAAGCACGGTAAACAAACCTTAATTGAAGGTCATCTTATCAGGACACGTTCACCGATTCGGTCCGTTTGGCGAGTGATTTCCTTTATCTCCCAACTCGTACTTGTTTTTAAGCGTATGAATATTACTTTTCAGCATTCCACAATTGTAGTCTTTTATTTTGTTTGGTCGTTTTTTGTTTTTAACTAGTTTTTAATCGTTTTTATTCGCCTTGCCTTACTGCGTTCTTTCTCTTGTTGTTGAGCATCGAATCGTTGGAATTTAGCGTGCTCTTCTTGTGTGCATAAACAAATAAATCAGCGTGGACGGTGACTCATGCCCGCCACTGAGCTTCTAGGAAAAAAGGCAAGGGCGAGAGGAAGAAAGTTTACATAGGAAAGCACACGTAATAGGATCCCTTAACGCCACACAACGAAGCACGTAGGCCTACTTATTACACAAACGCCAATGTATAATCAAAAAATCCTAATGGACTCACTGTAGAATAATTATCGGCTTTGCATCGCACTAATCCTGGCGTTCAATTTCGATTGAAATGTCCATATTAGTTCCCTCAGTACTAAGAATAAACCATCACACGTACTGCAAAATCGCTGCTACTTGTTGAATCACCACGTTTGACGCTACGCTGACCTGCTCAGCCATGCTAGCGATGCTCGAAAACAAGCACTCTAAAATAAAGGATCGCCATTATTGCTCCGCCTTTACGCCACGTGCGCATACTGTAGATATTGCGTATTATTTACATACATACATACACACATATACATATATGCATACATACATAATGCGCGCACGTACTCGTACGTTTATCGTCCCAACGAGTGTTTCTCACATACACGAGCCTTTTTGGCAACGGGTGATTAGGGGCTGACCCCCTCCCGACACTATTTGCGCCCAGAGGCCAGATTCATCAAAGTTACTGCAGTAACTTTAGCGGAGAATTGTAAGCGAAAAGCTCAGATAGCGGCTTATCACCATATCGCTTGATAAGCCGCTTTATCTGAGCTTTTTGCTTACAATTCTCCGTTAAAGTTACTGCAGTAACCTTTGATGAATCCGGCACCAGAGGCCGAATTCATCAAAGTTACTGCAGTAACTTTAACGGAGAATTGTAAGCAAATAGCTCAGATAACGCGGCTTATCAAGCGATATGGTGAGCAATAAGCCACGTTGTCTGAGCTTTCGTTTACGGTTCTCCGTTAAAGTTACTGCAGTAACTTTGATGAATCCGGCCCCAGGTGTGCTGCAACCCCATATCGGACTTGTTCCAAAGTCAGAGTTTTTTCTCTTTAGGAGGCTTCATGTTTGCCTTTCTAAAACCAAAAAAAACTTCTGACTTTTGAACATTTGAGCATGCATCCACCCACCTAAGCAGGACATGTGAATGTGATAGGAAATATTTATTATTTTATTAATTCGTTATTTTTTGTTTGCTTTTCTTCCTACTTAATGTTTTGAGCTTGTACAGGCTCCGATTTTGCACAAACTCCGGTTCATTGCCTTATGATAGCGGGGATGAAACCAAGCGCAACGGTAGTTTACTTGAACGAAGCACATGAAGAAATCATTGAAGTACGCTTTCTCTCGTTCGAAAGCTACTTAGCTTCTATGGACCAATCGCGCTCCACAGGGCTCATACAAGCAGAATTTGAAGCAGTACATTATCGCCCAGCTCCGTGGATCACTCACTGGCCGAATTATCGGGCCCCGATTACGACACGTCATAGATATGCAATTTTTCTGAGGTTAGTTTGATTGATGAGATTGTAAATAGCTGATTTTCTTCATTGTTCATGTTCCAGATTCACGGGAAGTTCACATGAGATGAGGATGGGAAGGATCACGGTTCAGGATGCCGTCTACGAGGGTTGCCGAGCAGTAATAAAAGGTAGTGGTAGGAGATCTACAATACCGCCCGCGTCGCGCGGTCAAAAAGGCGGTTTGCGACGGAAAAATCCGTCGCAAACCGTCGCATGCTCATAACTCCTTTAATTTTGAGTTGTTTCAGAAACACTTGGTACCATTCGATTCGTCTACTCGAGATCTATAAAACCATGTATAAAACTTTACCCGGCCACCGCGTTTTCGCCGTGGGTGGCCTTAAAAAATAACTGCAGCAGGCTTCTGCGATTGGAGCACCTTATTTTCCAGGATATGCTGTGTTTTCGGAGTATCTCAAGCATGGCGTGCATTGTCAGTGCTCTGCCATGCCTGGAATGTTCCGAGAGTGCGCCGTGAACAATGCATACAGTATCGAACCTATCAATCAAATGGGCGGAAGCATGCGCACTGGGTTTCTGTCTTCATTTAACGGAAAATGTAAAGCCTTCAAGACTATCTTGCACCGTTTGGAGAATTTTATATGAAATTCCCGGCCGTCCTACTTAGGATTTGCTCCAGGCAGTCCGACGAGCCTTTCGAGTGTGCCGTACGCAATGCATGCAGGATCGAGCCTATCAATCGAGTTGGTTCAACTTCTGGTAGAGTGAGCGTTTGGGAATTCTATCATAAATTTCCAGCCGTCCTGCTAGGGAATTGCTCCAGCTAGCCTTTGGAGTGCGCCGTGAGCAACGCATATAGAATCGAACCTTTCAATCGAGGGGAGCGACAGCTTGCAAATTGTACGTGCGGGCGTGTTCGGAGCCCAATAACTCTTTCAAGTTAAAATCGTTTCGGCTGCAACTTGTGGGTCTTGTAGGCAGTGTGAGGTTCTTGAAGTGTTCTAAAACAGAACGGTGTAGCTTATTAATGGACTAAATTACAGCGCTCAGAAAATGCAGGTGTGGCTTGTGCGACCCAATTTTTCCGATTTCTGTCGACCACTGCGCGAAGACGCGGCGAGCTAACGGCCTTAAAATGCGCACGCGAACAGAGCGCTTAAGGTAATTTACGATGACGTGCTCAGAACTTCTCAGCTGCCTAAACTGCGTTAGCACCAGCTGCCATTTTAGGGCGGCAGACTTTGCGATTGAAGTTTCCTGCTCTTTTACTCGCCCACATTTGGGTTATCGACACTCCCAATAACACCATTTTGTTCACCACGAAAAGCTCTATCGAATGGTGTCGCTCTCGACCAATTTCAAAGAAATCCATTTTTTGACAATTCCCATCGAGGACGTGGGCGCCACTGGCCAAGCCGGCGCGGACGATGACGTCATCGAAAACCGATATTTTCGAAATTGGCCAAACTTCGTCCAAAATCATCTAGGCGGTTATTTGGGGAGCTGATTACGAATCCGACGCCCGTTTTTGAAAAGTCCGCCGATTTCAGTAGGTTGCTTCCCGTTTGAGGGTGGTCGTGTCAGGACCACCGATCACCCTCAGTTATCGGTATGGGCGGTCTCCTGCCGTAAGCGTCCGAATGAACTTCGCCATCGTCTTCGGCACCACGAATAAGTCCTCGCCCCTATACGAAGTTTGAGCAAAATCGGTGATCCTGACCCGACCACCTCCAATTATCCAGAAGAATAACCAAAACCTACCGAAATCGGCGGAACTTTCAAAAACGGACGTCGGATTCGTAATCAGCGCCCCAAATAACCCCTAGATGATTTTGGACGAGAATGTTTGGCCAATTTAGAAAATATCGATTTTCGACGACGTCATCATGCGCGCAGGCTCTGCCTGGAGCGCCGCCGTCCTCGATGGGAAATTGTCAAAAATCGATGTTTCCAAAATCGGTCGAAATTGGAACAATTCGATAGCGCTTTCCATGCCGAACAGAACGGTAAAACTGCTAGCGTCGAACACTCAAACCTGGACGAATAATGGCGCAGGAAACTTCAACACTAAAACTCTGCCGCCCTAAAATGGCAGCTGGTGCTAAGGCAGTTTAATCAGCTAAGGAGTTGCGAGCATGTCATCGTAAAGAACCTTAAGCGTTCTGCTCACCTGTGCATTTGTAGGCCATTAGCTCTCTGCGTCTTCCCGCAGGGGTCGACTGAAATTGGAAAAAATCGTGTCACACAAGGCTAACCTGCATTTTCGCACCCCTGTAACTTTGTCCATTCATAAGCTACATCGCTGTATTTTAGCGTTCTACTAGAACATTTTGCTGCCTACAAAACTCACAAGCTGCAACCGGAAAGGTGCACAAATTACAGAGTTATTGCTCTCAGAACACGCCAGCGCGTGCAATTCAGCGACCGGCGTTCCCCTCGCTCTTACTCTCTCAGAAAACAGTTTTCTCTACTCTCAGTAACATAGTTCAATTCAGCATGAAAAGCTCTATCGAACGGTACCAAGCATAACCCATTTCGAAAATATCGGTTTTCGATGACGGCATAGTCTGTCTGCTGCGGCCTCGAGCGGCCTCGCCCTCGATGCGAAACTGTCAAAAAATCGATGTTTCCAGAATCGGTCGGAATCGGTACCGTTCGATAGCGCTTTTGATGCTAAACAGAATGGTACCATTGCGAGTGCCGAACATTCACATCTGGGCGAGTAAGTGCGCAAGAAACTCTAACCGCTATCTTCCGCCGCTTTAAACTGGCAGCTGAAGCTAAGAATGTTTAGGAAGCTGAGGAGTTCTGAGCACGTCATAGTAAAGCATTATAAGCTCTCTGTTTGTCTGCGCGTTTCAAGGCCGTTTGCTCGTCGGATCTTTCCGCAGTGGTCCACCGAACTCGGAAAAAAATGCGTCACACAAGCCTCACCTGCATTTTCGCACCCCTGTAACATTGCCCTTTCTCAAGCTACACCGTTCTACTTTGGCGTGCTACTACAACGTTGCCTATAAGACCCACGAGTTGCAGTCGAAACGATTTGAACTCGAAAGAGTTATTGCGCTCCGAACACGCCCGCGCGTGCAATTTATATGCGTTGTTCACGACGCACTCTAAAGTCTAGCTGGAGAGCATTAGAGGAATTCCTTAGTAGGGCTGCTGGAAATTTATGACAGAGTTCTCCAAACGCTCACTCTACAGTTGTCGAACCCATTCGATTATTCGATTTATAGGTTCATCTCTATACGCATTGCACACGGCGCACATTTAAGTCTCGCAGGGACAGATTGGAGCAATTCCAGTGTAAGGCGGCTAGAAGTTTCCGATAAAATTTTCTCCAAACGGTTCGAAATATTCCTGAAGGCTTTACATTTTCCAGTAAGTGAAGATAGAAACCCAGTGGGCATGCTTCCGCCCATTCGATTGATAGGTTCGATCCCTATGCTTTTTGCACGGCGCACTCTCGGAATATTCCAGACATGACAGAGCACTGACAACGCACGCCATGCTTGAGATACTCCGAAAACACTGCAACACGTCCTGGAAAATAAGGTGCTCCAATCGCAAAAGCCTGCAGCAGTTATTCTTTTAGGGCACACACAACGAAACGCTGTGGACTGGCAAAGCTTTATATATGGTTTTATAGATTTCGAGGAGACGAATCGAATGGTACCAACTGTTTCTGAAACAACTCAAAATTGAAGGGGTTATGAGCATGCGACGGTTTGCGACGGATTTTTCCGTCGCAAACCGTCTTTTTGACCGCGCGACGCGGGCGGTATTGTAGCTGCGGTCGCTTCTTTGCAACGATTAATTTTCAGAGCTTCAAATGGATGCATTCCCATCTCCAACAGAGGAAACGGGGAGGGAAAGTGCGGCGTGCTTCAGATCCATGGTGGCTATCCACGAGGAATAGCTGCTATTGACAGGAGACACTTTCGTTGCATAGTAAATTTTCAGTTGTCCTGCGTCGTGATACTTTTGCGTTCACAGTGTATAATATTTGCAGGCGCCTGGCAGTAGCCGCAGTTGATAATACAATTACTAAGGCCACTTCAATACTGTTGTACTCATTGTTGTCAATGCCGCCTATAGGATTTTTATATTTGATGTCAGAGGAAATGGAAAAAATAGTGATGAGTAACTGAAGTTTACAAATCAAGATTCTACAGTTCTTCGTTGTTAAAATTGGGATTTTCAGCACTGTTTCGAACGTCACTGATCAAGACTTTCTTGGAGAACGCGGTCAATGATTTCAAAGGAGGTGGAGATCTAAAGGAGCACGGCTTCGTAAGCTACAAGTTCTAGCTGATGGAGGCTTTACTTCCCTGGATGCAGCGACTGTTCCGACAAGGGGAGATTGGCAGTGATTTCAGAAAAGCGCACATCAGTAAGTGATTCAGTTCGTGATTTTATGCTCCTTATATTTAGATGAACAGTGTTGGGATGTGTGCAATGCTTTTCAGGTCGCGAAGAGTTGTATAAAGTGTTTTCGGACTACTTTGTGCCAGATTTCGCGTATTGCAAAGACCGCTTATAGGAAATAAGGAAAATATTTGTCTCATCATTACGGCTGCTTTGGTAAGTAGTTTCCGTAAAGAGGGGAAATGGATGTGTTTGTAATTGTGGACGATGACTATGTAAAATAATGTTTCAGATCATTTGCTGGTGAAAAGTTGTTCAGTCGATGAAATATTGGCAAGATTCCCGCCTGTGCAAGGAAATTATGAAACGATGGATACGGAGCGATCGAGGGCAGCGGAAATAAATGCCGCTCAGCAAGAGTTCACTACTTCTGTTCCCGCGATGGTCTTGTTTAATAGGTCAGATTTGCTGTGTCACAACGCATGAACATGTTTTGTCGTTTATTGTGGAAACATCTGACATTTGAATAAATTTTTCATTCAATATTTATTTGCATTTAATACACTAGAACGAGGTGCAGATGTATGGTAGTATAGTACGGTGCGCCTCACCATATGTGTCAAGCAGAACATGCAGATCGAGGTACTAAGGAAAATTAGTGGTTGGAGGCTAGGATGAAAAACAAAACTCAACGTCTACTATGAACTAAAAGCTCACGTTGTAACCCAATAGTTTGAGCTGATCCAATGTGCATGGGACAAGGTTCAGGAAGCGGTACCTAAGCAAATGGTCTACAAATTCCCTTGAATTGCAAATATTACGAAATGACGCATACCTATCAATCAACATGAGCGTAGTTCTTTCATCTTTACCACCAGTGACAGCAGCTTTGCGCCTTTTGTTATCTTTCAGAGTACTTGCCAAGTCGCCTGAGAGGGATTCAAGCTCCAGATATCGGTCCCAAATGTCAACCGAATCAAGCCGTAAATGATATAAAAAACACGTACGATACTACGTGTTTTTCTACACAAGGCTTTGTTCTTCCGAAACTCACGAGGACTTCTCCGGTGGAAGAGTGTCAGAAGTCAGAATTCGTTCTTGCACAACTTTCGTGTTATTGTCCTCTAAAGGCGGATGATCGAACTAAATAACAGGTCATCGAGGATGAATACCACAAAATGGAACAAACGAACCATTCAAATGTGTCAGGAAATCGTAGCCACAGGCATGGCAAGGTTCACTTCCATACTTCTTTAGGCCTAGATCGAAAACACGCCTTGCAACGTCGTTGTCCAAGAATTGCAAACCAAATAGCCAAATGACGGTGGATAACTTCGAATGAAAAACGGCCGCTGAAAGGGGGTTATTGTCTGCAAATCACGCTTCTATCGCTCCAAAGATTCACAGTTCTACCAACAACAAGAAAACGCTTTTCGCTTACTTTTCAGTACCACTGCTATCGATCTTGAAGTCATCCCAAAAAGGGTTCATGATGATGTTGTTGATCGGCCTTGACTAAAATATTTCTTGCTTCCAACAACAATGGGTTTACATAAATTGAGTGAGGGTCATGTACAACTGTTAAATTAATAAAGAAAAGGTCAGCATCGTGGTTGCGACACACGAGTAGCAACTCGATGAGGCTTTTATAGTAAATGACAACGAACCTCTTAATTTTAGTGTGGAAATAGGTGAATGTCAGGCAGCAGCAGAAGCTAACATGAGTTAACATGAAAAAGGTGATGAAATCAATCGTATTCCATATCATTCATCTCTTACATAACTTAGCTACTAATGTATTAGCAGCCTACTGCAGTAAAATTCCATAAGAGCGGCAGCCATGAACATCTGGTGACAGCATCGGCTTCTTCGCGAGCTCCCTCAGTTCGTCGAGTGAATTTCATCAGTTGGATAGTACAAAGGATAAAGTACGGCGTTATTTAATCCCCTTTGGGATGCGCCACGCATTCTACCAATTCACCGTCCCGCGGAGGGATGGAAGGCTTGGTTGGCCTGGGCGGGAAATCCGGATCAGGAACCTTGTATCGGGTGCAGGCGACTCCTCCGACTGCGCTCCACGCCCCCAGTTGGATAGCAGGTCTGTAAAAGTCGAGTTCATTATGCGACTAAGGAAATAACTACGAAGGAGCACTCACAATGGTGGGATCGATGTAATTGGGCGAGACCACTTTGAAGTCCTTCTTCGGATATTTTCGTGAGATACAGCGACTGAATACTCAAAGCATGTAGAACATTTCAACAATCAGTAACTGAAAAATACGAAAAAATATGCCTTGCACTCCTATAGACAATAGCTCAACAACACCTTACTTGGTGTGGAACTAACCTTTGATTTGAGCGCCAAACCAGGCTAATAAATGAGGTGTGATTATGAAACTGAAATTGGTCAAAGCTCAGAGTGCCGTCGATGATGAAGAGCCATCAGCTGTACGCCAAACGCACATCAAGGCCGACACTCAGAACAGTAAAATTAGTGTTTTCTGAAACAGCAAGACTTGCCAACGTGGATAATCGGATGGCTCTGATCGCTCTTCCTCTTTCATTCTTTCAAACCCGGATTATCCAGATAGACCACGTCAACAAGACTCATTTGTTGTACCTGAGAATACAGAGAGACAAGCAATTACTAGCCAATGTTCCAAAAAGAGCTTCTGAAGATTAGCTCTGAGCGGCGATTTTTGGGAGGGTATCGACTCCTCAAGTATTAACAGCGGGCGGGTTCGTCGAAGAGGGTTGCTGTGAAGTGTTTTAAGGGAAAAACTCGTAACGGGGAACACTGTTTCCAAGGAAGAAGATGGAGGTGCAGCCTTGAAAAGCGACCGGTCATCCGTTTCCAAGAGAACAATACAATAAACATCGGGCGACCCAGTTGCTCAAGAAAGCTTAGAAAGGACCTAAAGGTTTCCCACACACGAATACACATAGGTGCTCCCGGGATCGGCAGAAGATTAATATCCAAATTAAGGTCCTGTTAAGATTGAGGAAGGGGCGAAGAATTGGATCCACCTAAATCCTCGGTAAATTTTATATACTACTATCCAACACAAGTATTTCATTGACTACTGCAGTTTTCAGTGTTTGAAAAAGAAAGTGCTCTTTCAACATTTATTGGCTTCATAATTTCATATGTAACTGGGAAATGATATCCAATACATGAGGAAAGACATGAGAAATGCTTCATAAAATCTCACATGCAATTGGGCAATGACATATAATGCATGAGAAAATACATGAGAAATAGGAAGAATGTATCTTGCTCTTCTAGAAGACATTTCATGTTTCCCTCTGCTGTAGAATGGCTCTCGAAATGTCGAGAATCAATGTGGCCGCCTGCACGACAAATTTTTCGCACTACCATTCGTTCCCAGCTCCCTGAGCTTCGAGGCGAGCTGCAAACCTGAAAGTTATAAGGTTTAACAAACTATACAGGCTGTAACCGCGTTAATCACTACAACCTACCTGTTATTTCAAATCGGTCAGTATCGGCGCCGGAGTGTACCTTGATCACAATCGTCAGCTCTTCGAATGCTGTAACAGCTGTTATTGTAATATGGCAAACATAATTACTACTACTTGCCATTACATCACTACTTGTCTCTGTCCTTCCGTTTCGCGGGCTCCTTTCTGCGGCTCCCAAGAGCTGCGAATTTCATCATACCACCACGCATCGTTTGCGACTGCAGCCTCGAAGATGGCGGAGTGAGAGCCAAATCTTCTTTTTCTTCTTCTTATTCAGCGGCTCCGCTATTCTGGTGTCATGACGCCACCTTTCCCGATCAGGGTGGACACCAGCAACCTTCAAGTCCATATGTAACGTATCAGACCAGCGCTGCTTCGGGCGCCCTCCTCTAGACCGCTTTCCAATTACCTTCAAGAACCGTCCAGCCGGTAGCGATGTACGGTGCTGAGTGTTGGCCTGCGACCAAGGAAGTTGAAACGCGCTTCAGTGTCATGGGGCTGAAGATGCTGCGCTGGACGGCGGGAGTCACATGCATGGACCGCATCCGAAACAATGCCGCAGTTCGGCAGAGCCGAGAAGTGAGAAAGTTTTCCTGAATTAGAAGAACTAAATTTACAACAAGTAATGGAAAGCACTGCTAGGTGTTCATCTTACCAATTCAAGGTGATCTCTCTCCAAAGAGTGGAACTCCTCTTCTGTGTTGCTAAAACCGACATTGCTGTACCGGGTGCTGAAGAATGAAACCCTTCCTTCCAATCTTTTCATGTACCACTTCCAAGCAGCTATATGCAATCCCACTCACTCAACGGAACTCAGAAATCCCAAGTCATCCAGAATTCCCGGTCCTCATCTTCTCAATGACGCTTTCTCTCGCTGCCGCGCCTATGTTTTCACCGCCATCACTCTGAGATGTCGCTACTTCTTAATTTAGTGGTCCCGCATGCTTTTGAAGGTGGTAGCCAGGTGCGTCTCTGAAAATGGCCCATCTCTAGGAAAAAAGTAAATAGGTCATGATTTGAAGCTTAACAAACAACATAAACATCTTATCATCAAAAACTTTTCTAAAGGTTTTCTCTATGCTCTGCTTAATAAGGCCCCATGCCGCACTTTTCTTTAGCTGGTCCTTATGCTCCGCCAGAGAATCGTCCTAAAAAGTTCAACCAAATGATGCTTCTCCCTGCTTGACATCAGCTCGAACTCGGTTTTGAAGCGCCGGGTAACCATCTGCAACGGAAAAGATTAATTTTTGGAGAAGTTGCTAGAAAACGTTCCAAACGCTGACGGTGTTCACGACAGAAAACGTGGAAAACCGAGAAATCTATGAAGATGAGCATGTAAAGACGACCAAAAGCAAGTAAGCAATGAAAAGAAACACACAAATACAAGCAAAAACAAAGCAACAATCATAACAAGGACCAAACACAAAACACAAACAATAGCGAAGATGCAAGGAAAAGAAACACGGAAATACGAACAAAAACAAAGCAGCAAATATAACAAGGTAGAAAACAAACAAAACCGAAGACGGAATGAAAAGAAACACGGATCACGAACAAAAACCGAGCAACAATCATAACAAGGACGAAAAGACAAACAAAAGCGAAGATGCAATTAAAAGAAACATGGCTACACGAATAAAGGAGGTAGCAATGATAAATAGCAAACACACACAAAAAAATCGAGGATAAAAGGAAAAGAAACATAGAAACACGAATAAAAGGAGGCAGCAAAAAAGGAAAAGAGCAAATAATCAAAAAGAACAATAAGGAAAGATGCGACGACCGAAAACAAAAGAAAATCCCCTCCCCCCAAGCTCACAAAACAAACCCCTCCACCCAAGCTTCCGACGACCGAAAAAAGAGCCCCTCCAAGCTTACTATCCGTCCACGCCCTCCGGCGGGTCTCATCCGCTGCTATTGGTAATGCGGTTGAGAACAGCCGTGAACTCCGGGAGCCCTCGAGGACCTTTGCATGCGGTGGCTTCGCGACAACTCGACCGCGCCGCGGCTTCCACCACAGTGGCAGCGTGGGTCCCACTACGGCGGTAGCGGTATGGACGAGTTCTCGAGGTGCTGCTGCGAGACTCCATAGAGGTAAAAACGAGGTTGGCGAAAAAGCAAAAAACATTTGAGCGGAGAATTGCTAGCGAGACGGTCGCTCTCACCAGGATGGGTGGATAGTAAAATCCTGAAGCCTGGATAACTGATAATTATAAATGAAAATGGCCGAATGACGCGAAGAACGGATAACGAACCAACAACAAAAGTGTAGCTGTTTTAAAATGTATATATGTATAAGTCATTCTTAACCATTTCTTCAGCATTTTTTAAATGTAGTGAAGTTACTACATTGATCAAGTTTTATGTGATCGTCTGGGGAACGTGTGGTGCCATAGCAGTTCTTCTTTCTTGTTCTACCAATTGTCGTATCCCAGCTTCAGATCGGTCCGTGCTCAGACGAACTAGAACTCTATGGTAAGAGAAATGGACCTCATGGTACAGCCGTTCCAAAAGTCAATCGAAAACCAGGCGACAGGGATGAGTAGGAAAATCCAACTGACGTTCCGAAAACAGCCAAAAGGTTGTAGGTCTACATCGGGCGAAGGCAAATCTGTTCCAGTTTCCGCAAAATGTCACCCGAGTAAAATCTGCTAAACCACATCGGTTGCCCAACTCGACAACAAATTGCTACTGTTGATTGGTAACAGTATTTAACTGGATTGAATCTGTTCCCCTTTTTAATTGTAGTTATAGCTGAGGTGCGGTACTTGATTGATGCGCTGCGACAGAGAATGCCATTAGATTCAACGAACTTCATTCTTGGTACAGCAAAGGATAGGACAATGCTTGGTGCTAATCATTTCACCTCGGGATGTGTTAGGCATTATATTTATGCTCAAATAACCCATTCGAATAGGTATTCGAATAATTTTCATTCGAATTTGAACATATGAATTCGAATATTCCTCATATCGCGTTTTTCGAATATATTGGATTTCGATTACTCGAAAATTTTCGGTATTCGAACCTTCGATTATCGGAAATTTTTGCGAGAACGTAAGTATATTAGGCATTCCAATTCTAACGCTGCCCATCTATGTTATTCGAGCAGTGGCAGTGTAAGGGCCCCGATCGGCCGCCGACCAACCAGCGGCCGCCTTCAATGCCGACTAACCGTGGTACCATCGTTTTCGAAAGGTTGTCACTTGGGCGCTACGCAAACCGCTCGCGGCGGAGAAAGAGTGGCGACCAAAATAAAGCTCTATTAAATAGTTTTACAAGCTAACCGATATTGAATTTCTAGCCTAATTTACTGTTACGTCAAAGAAGAAATAGCCGAAGAGGGGACGCATACGACCGCGAGGATCGCCTGAACACGCAGCTTTTGGCAAAGTCAGGTTGGTCAGATCTGTTTAGGCCTTTAAAAACCTCCCAAAACACTCGAAGCTTCAAAATTTCTTACCTCTTCTTTCCCGAGTTCGTGATTCCTCACTCGCTGTACCAGTAGAAACAGTGGATCACCAATAACGTTTATCAGCAGTAGCTCTAACGAAGAATCGACGATCCATTTCGGCTCTACGAAATCGATCGGATCAGGGAAGGCGTGTAAGTCATAGAAGACTCAGCTACCTTCGCTTACAATCTGTGTTACACAAGAAAACCGTGGAAATGGTGTAGAATAGCCTGTTGTCGGCCGTAAACTTGGAGCCGGATTCATCAACAATTAAACCCGTGGATATGCGTGCTATAAGGGATAGAGACAAGGTAAGAGTCAGGTAAAGATAAGGCAAGAGTCAGAGACGCAGGTTTCATCGAGGGTATCTTTACCCCCTAAACCCACGGGCTAGTCGTTGATGAATTTGGCCCCTGAACATTTTATTTTTGTGAAGAATATCTTGATAGGAAGGACAGTGATATGGATTTTGATAGTGAATGGAATTCGATTTCATTTTTATCCTTTAGCTCCACCAGTAAAGGTGTCCCCAAACGAGCGGAATCCACCATCTACCGTTAACGGTAACTGGCGAGCAGACAGTAAAACATATGTTGAAACGTAGGTTCAAATGCTTAATTTTGAAGTATAATAGTAAGGCACAAATCTAAAGCGGCTTTCACACAGCCGTTGCTGCTATTCCTGCAACGGCAGTGTGAAAGCCGCTTTAGATTTGTGCCTATACTATTATACTGTGCAACGAGCAACGAAAAAGGAGCGGAGTTCGATGCTTGTTGCTGCCGCAACGCGATGAGACGTGACGCGGCTTGCAATCGGCTCTCTTGTTCTCGTCCTTGGATGATTTCCAAGTGCGCGATGATGGTAGAAAAGCTCGATCTATCGATCAAACAGGCGTTTTTAGGTTTTTGTTGCAATCCTTCGTCTTTCTGAGAAACGATTCCGCCGAAGACACCCCCGAATGGTTACCGTATTCCGGCTGTCTGCGCCCTCCTGCTTAGAGATCGCGCGTCGGCGTTGCCGATTGATCGATCGATGTCTTGTGCGCCCGCGATGGCACCGCTGTCAAGTGGGTCGCGGTGCAGTGGGTAACGGATTTACTTCGTGGGAGGGATGTGAGGGGTTCGGTTCCCATGCCTCGTGGCACTCTTGCATTTCAGCTGACTATCTAAGATCTGAGGAGGTTTTTTGCGCATTTCTTCAGCCGTATGCGCTTCGCCGCTCGAAGGGCGCAGAATCCAGCTGCGGAGTCCCCCTGAGCGACGAAAGCAGTTTGCACACGAAGATCTTGGATGGCACCCACCCTGGAGTCCCTTCCCTAGCTTGATTCTGCGCTCGAGGAGCGCAGAATCCAGCTGCGGAGTCCCCCTCAGCGACGAAAGCAGTTTGCACACGAACATCTTGGATGACACCCACCCTGGAGTCCCTTCCCTAGCGTGAACCCAGATCCGCATTCCCTGAGCCACGAAAGGTTCGCATGTGTAATGCTGAGCATGAAGGATTTCGCGCGCCACCGCCAACGCACGCCTATATGATACGGTAACCATTCGGGGGTGTCTTCGCCAGAATCGTGCTTGTTCATCTTTCAGTGGAAGAAACACCTGAACTAGGAGCAGATGAGCGCTCGGGGACGTCCTTTCTCTGGAGCAATCGGCTCGCAGACCGCGTCTATCCCTATTCTCACCGGGTGCGACCGCGCACCACTCTCTAAAGCGCTGATGTTGACACTGTCTCCCACTGCATCAAGCGAACACCCGCAAAACACAATTTCTCCATTCGTCGTATTCTCTTTCCTGAAGTTGAGACCGTAATACCCCTTCGATCCTTCAGAACGCGAGTAGTGGTGGGCGAGTGGGCTTCTGCGAAGCGAAAGGACATCGATGTGGGCCAAGAAAGATGAAAAGCTGCAAATTTTGAGCAAAAAGACTTGGACGAAAGGCAATTTCCACAACGATGTCGTCAAGTGAGGTGTGAGTACGTAATGAGTCACACCTCACCCCGCGCGTCCGTTGACGAACATCAGCAACAAGGATGACACTGGTAGAGTTCATCTGAAGGTGAAAAATGGGTGAACTAACAACGCACTGAGGTGGCCTGGTTTTGATCTACCAGGTGAGTGGTCGAAGGCCTTCAGATGACCGAATTATTGTATCTAGGCGCGAATTTGAAAGGGATGAATGGGGGTTTTACAAAAGACGTGAATCTCACCACTATTTTCACGCGAACTGTTTTTATGATGTTTAGTATCCTTTGTATTGGCCTATCCGGACATCCAAAGAGGTGTGTACTTTACATATTTCTATCAAGCTGCAAGAACACGTAGATGGCCATAGATTTTTGTTACTCAAACTGTGGCGACAACAACCGTAGTGTAAAATTTATACATTCAAAAGAGGAAATAAAGGTGGTAGAAGTGTAATCCAACTTTCTTGAGGCACAGTAGTTGGAACCATTAATACCCCATTAAAGTTTGCACATTGAGCTTTCATGAATTCTAAACAATAGAATCCAACCTGTTGCATTGCCCTTTGTATTAACACCTCTGCAATATCAGAAACGAACTTAAGGGCTTTCTGTAAAACAAGCTACATAGTCGTTTCGTAGAGCAAGTTTTCGAACATTTGCTAAGTCTGCTATAGAACGGTTCGTGCTTTTCACACACAATCATGATTATTTCACAATCCGCGTCCTGCGTCCGAATTTCTTCTTCTAAATTACTAGATTGGTGTAACTGAACATAATGCTATGTTACAGCAAATATGCTTCCAAAAATAAAATACACTCACCTATTTATGTAGGGTTCGATTGTAACGGAATTTTTCTTAATTGCACCAATTAGGATTTGAAAAGCAACAATCCAACATTTACCTACTCTACTGTGATAAGAGGCAATTTATAAATTGGCTAGATGAATCGGAAAAATTGTTTAATAGGTTAGGATGCAGCAAACTGACAGATTTTTATAAAATCGAAATTACACTATTTGGACCGGAAACTTTGGCGGATTCACCTAATAGGATATTATAGTTTTAAACATTTCATCAGAATACTTTGCTATCCCTCAAAACTAAACCTCAAACCGAAGGTTTATAGAACACTCGTCCGCCCAGTAGTGTCGTACGGTGCTGAGGGCTGGCCCGAGAAGAAGGAAATTGAGAGCCGCCTCAGTGTAGTGGAAAAGAAATGCTACGGTGGACGGCTGGAGTTACGCGTTTGGACCGCATTCGCAACGAGACCATACGACAGAGGTTTGCTATCGCCCCGATAGCCGTGAAGCTGCGCGAATCTCGTCTTCGCTGGTATGGCCACGTCCTTCGCGCTAACGACGACACCGTCTGGAAGATAGGGCTAAACCTTGAGGTCCCTGGAAAGCGGCCCAGGGAGTGCCCGAAGCAACATTTGCTAGATATGTTGCATTTGGACTTAGAGAAGGTTAATGTGCACCCTGGTCAAGCATTTGATCGGGAGAATTGGCGTCACCACACCAGAAGAGCGGACCCCGTCACCAAGCGGGACAGGCGCTAATGAAAATGATGATTATGACGATTTTGCTACCCTTCGGGAGCTTCATCTCCTCCCAACCTGGACATCATTTCCATAATCTTGCTTGGTTCTTATGTCTTCCCTAAATAGAGTGAATAAGCATTTTAATTCTAAACGGCCACAGAAACCAACCGGATTGTGGGCATTCACTTCGGCCACCGACCGCGCGATTGAGACCTATCACGCAAAATGACCTCTTCAGGCCTACAATTGCTTGCGTAGCGTACCCTGCGTGCGGTGGTGACCTGATCGGTAGTAGACCGCTCACTGAATCTCCACTCCAAATAGCTCCTACTGGTCACTTGTGACGTCAAAATACGTCATTTTAACATGCAGGCGAACTCTCGCAGTGTCTGAGGAATGGTGGCGATCATTTTTTGTTGCTGAGGCCGCGCAACAGTTGCGCAACCGATGTCGTTGCTGCTGATGCGGGATTGTAGCAACAGCAGTGTGAAAGCCCCCCCCCCCATTGCAGTTGTTGGTCCTCTACGACTCTGCGGTATGCTTCATCATTACAGCCTCCGTTGCGCAACAGCAACGGTAGTGTGAAAGCCGCATAAGGGTCTATTTTGCAAGGAATGAGCCGAACTCGTTGTTGCATGTAATGAGCAATGCTTTCAGTCACTCGCTTTTACTCTGTTTAGTTCACAAACACGCGTTGCACATCTCGTCGTCTTGGCGCCCTCTACTCACCTCTAACCCCCTCATCTTCCTCGAGAGTCTAGTGGCTGCCTCACGTTACACGCGTTTCCATTTTAAGTGTATTTAAATGTGTGCATAAGGTTAATGGGATTGCATCCACAAACCTATTCAGACCTTATGAAGAAACACGCATTAGTATTTAAATTATGATGTGAATCGTAAGTGACCTCTCCAATCCTGCATCCTGTAGATGTTAGAATTCGCAAGGGAGCAACCGTAGTTATTTAAAAATCAAGCACTTGTGAAAATCCTATCCTATCCTACTATATATAAGCGAGAACGGTCGTTTGTCTGTGTGTGAGTGTGTGTGTTTGTTTGTACAGAAGTGCTTAAGGAGTGTGTTGGGAGGAAGTATAGGGAAGGGAGGGGGGGGGGTTGTAGTTTCACCAATTGTCAACTGTTGAAGTTGTTGACAGGCGTCCATATTCAGACGACATGTCACCGATGTTGCGCAAAGGACGTTCAGGTTGAGAAGAGATGTCCCCACCTCCTTCAAAATGCGTCCGGGTTTAGAAGAGGTGTCACCGATGTCGCGCGAGAGTTCCGGATTCAGACGACGTGTTACCAGTGAAGGTGGGACCAGTAATGGGAACCGGTGAAGGATGACCAATAAAGGAGGGACCAGTGACGGTGGGATCAGCAATGGGGACCAGTGAGGGGAGATCCAGTGGAGGGGGACTGGTGAAGGAGGGGGAGTGGTCCAGTGAAGGATGGACCGGTGAAGTAGGGGTGGGGTCCAGTAAAGGGGGACCGGTAGAATGTTGACCAGTGAAGAGGGGACCAGGTGAAGGTGGGGTGGACCGGTGAGGAAGGGACCAGTAATGGGAACCGGTGAGTTGGGGGAGGGGTTCAGTGAAGGGGGACTGGAAAAGGGTTGATGAATAGAAGGGGACCAGTGAAGGTGGGACCAGTAATGGGGATCGGTGAAGGATAGGATGATCAGAGAAGAGGGGACCAGTAAAGGGAGGTCCAGTGAAGGTGGGAGCAGTAGTAGGGACCGACGGAGGAGAAGGGGGAACAGTGAAGGGTGAACCGGAAAAGGGCTGACAATAGAGGGAAACCAGTGATAAGGGACTAGTTAAGGGGGTTCAGTGAAGGTAATAAACCTGTTTTGCCCTATTCCGCTATACCATTATATATAGCAGAACCAGTTTTTTTAACTGTAATGAATGAGGGAAGGTCTAAAGAAGAGAAGAAGACATTCGGGGTGTTCTATTCTCCGGGTTTGAGGCGAAGCCCCAACCAGAAGTTTGGCGGCCGGCAGGTCGTTGAACGTCTGGTAAACATATATTTGAGCTCAGCAAGCAGCTCAAGTTCCATCTTCTGACATATTAATCTTAGAAGAAATGCATATGGGTCCGACAGAATCAATCGAGTGGGCACGATAACCTGAAGAGCGAGCGTTTAGGGAATTTTATCGAAAATTGCCAGTCGTCCCACTCAGGAATTCCACTAAGACTGTCCAGCTTGCTTTTGTAGTGCGCCCTGAAGAACGCTCCTTCCGCCCTTACACGCCCATATTTGAATTTTCACCACTCGCGATGGTACCGTTCGTTCAACTCGAAAAGCTCTATCGAATGGTGTTACTCGCGACCAATTTCAGAAAAATCGACTTTTTGACAACAAATTCTCCGACACGCCAAAGGGCATGCCTCACACTTGCGCGCTTTGCGCAACTTTGCAACATCACTAACTTACAGAAAGTAGTTTTCGTTAAACTTAAAATTCGCTAACATCTGGATCTGCTGCGTCATTTTTTGGCATCACGCCGTTCATCACTTCTTTACGTTCATCATACATTTTCTCCGGACCGTCCAGTAACGCCATTGGTTTGTGCTGCGCAGTACTTTTGCCTTCAGGTGGCTGCTCCGCAACCATGCCCAACAATTTGTGTTTCCGGATATCGTTGACACGCCTTCCGAATCTAGACGCTAGATTTCCCTCACTCGTATCTTAATACTGAATATAACTGCTGGTCCGTCTTTACTGGTCTGCTCTCCCCCTTCCCTTCCGTCCCCCACCTTCCCGGCCTCAACTCCTGGCCCACTTCCTTGTTTCCACTATTGACCCCTTTGCTGTTCTCTTCTTGCTGGTTTCCTCACACTGGTCCCTCTTCCAGGTTGTTCTTCCTTCCTGGCAGCTCTCCTGGTCCACCCTGGAGGCCCTCTTACTTCTCTTCTCCACCACCCCCTTAGTGGGCCTCCCATGCTCGCGGCAGATGTCGGTGACACGAATTCGGAATCAGCGCGATCAGAACCGCACACAAGTGCCGGTGTGTCAGGCGGGAGAAAGCTGCGCTTCCTCGGCTGCAGCAGCACCCCACGTTGAACTCTGAGTTGGCCGCTCTCGCACGACGACGTTGTCACCTCTTCTGACTCCAGACGCCTGTTGCGCGCGTATGGGACTCTCTTTTAAATGCAGACGCTCAGAAACGCGCGCAGATGCCGCTGTGTCAAGCAGGAGGAGGCTGCGCTTCTTCTACTGCAGCAGCATCCCATGTTGAACTTCGCATTTTGTTCGCGAGGGGTTCAATGAGGCGTATATGAGGCGTATCTCACGCAGGTTTCTAACTTTTTCTAAGACGTAAGGGGGACCTCCAGGGTGGACCAGGAGAGCTGCCAGGAATGAAGGAACAAACAGGAAGAGAGACCAGTGTGAGGAAACCAGCAAGAAGAGACCAGCAAAGGGGTCAATAGTGGGAACAAGGAAGTGGACCAGGAGATGAGGCCGGGAAGGTGGGGGAGGGAAGGGAGGGGGAGCAGGCCAGTAAGGGCGGACTGACAATTATGTCCAGTATTAAGATATGAGTGAGGGAAATCTAGCGTCTGGATTCGGAAGGCGTGTCAACGATATCCGGAAACACAAATTGTTGGGCATGGTTGCGGAGCAGCCACCTGAAGGCAAAAGTACTGCGCAGCACAAACTAATGGCGTTACTGGAGGGTCCGGAGAAAATGTATGACGAACGTAAAGAAGCACGCAGCAAATCCTAGATGTTAGCGAATTTTAAGTTTAACGCAAACTACTTTCCATAGGTCAGTGTGCTGCAAAGTTGCGGGAAGCGCGCAAGTGCGAGGCACGCCGTCAGGCGTGCAGCAGAACGTAGCAGTCGATTATGGCGGCGTGGAATTTCCTACATTGTACACAACCTGACTCGTACGTGCGTGCAATGCAGGTTGCAACGAGAAGGGTTTAGGTCAAACGCTACGTCTCCCGCGAACTAAACGGGTAAAAACTCGTCCACCGCGTGGGAAATGCCACGTCACCTCGTACTTGTGTTTGAGTGCTGATACTCTTCCGCGCATTGCGCCTATTTCCGTCATCAACAAAGGCGATCACTGTGGCACTCTTGCTTAGAGGAGACCGACATATGCCCAAGTTTGCCTTTTGATGAACATTGGCATGGCGCTATTTAACTGTTAGTGCTTTTGTTATAGTCGTCCACCAAGATTGCTGTCCATTTTTTTATTCGGCTTAGTTTCGGCGAGTTCTGCCCTCTTCGGAAACTTGAATAGTCGGAAACATCTACGACATTACCAGCCCAAACATCATTTCAAAGTACAGAATACTAATTTCAACGAAATAAAGAGACGACCTTACGCCACAGCTTTTAAATGGACAACAATCTTTTGGGGTGCATGCCTATGTGGACCACCAAACATCTCGCAGATGGACGTAGACGTGGGTGAATGAGCTTCAGCCCCAAGATAAGATCTTCAGTTTGATTAAGTCAGGTAGTTTCCGCCAATTCCGGGTTTTAAATAAGGCAAACTTGTCGAAACGTAATTCGAAAAAAAAACAATCTTGGTGAATTTATAACTAGAACATTAACAGTTAACCGACCAACATACAATTTTTCATAGATTATTTAAGTGTAGCGTTGTTGTACGAGTTTACATTGAGATATAATTGTGTTCCCCTTCATCAGCGAAAGAATTTACATGATAGACTCCATGCCCTCTCGCCTTGAAACATCAGCATTGCTGTTATCAATGTTTATAATGTTTCTGTTTCTCGAGGTTGTTAGGTGGAACTATTTGTTGGCCTGGCGTTTCGACCGTCTCGTCGTCTTCAGAGGCACTATGCTCCATCGTCTTGAGTGTAGCGACCCGCTACCACTCGACGTTAGTGGACCTGTAGAGAAATATTTCCACGAAACGAAACGTCAGGCCAATTAATAGTTCAATCTAGCAACCTTGAGGCACAGAACATTATAAACATTATGCAAGATGAGATGATATGATGTCTGCCATCCCTAACGTTCGATAGAAGCCAAAGTTCTTCTGGAAGCCCTAGTTTTTTCGCCGGCACGATGGTCGAGATAGATATTGAACGGGGAACGGCGTGAAATTCGATATCTATGGCGATCGTGGTGCCGCGCCGCGTATCGGCGCAAGTATAAACTAGGGCTTACCAGTCGTAGTAAGTTCGAGGAATGGGCAAATATCTATGATTTACGACTGCAGTTTGCTATGTATCGGACCATGTATTCCATTCACTATTTCCTGCTTGTAAGGAAACTGATGTGAGAGCATCACTCACATTTTTTAGCTCCATAAAACAAGGATAAGGTTGATTCAAATCAACTTATAATTTTGATAGTTTTAGGTTGTATTCTGTTTCTACACCTTTTGCTGGCTATCTTCTATTCTAAGTCAATCGTAGCTTCGATCAGCTGCTTCGCGAGCACGGCATCAGCAGATGTAATGGTTTTCCATTCCACTTTCTTGTTTGTTAGCTTAGAACCGAATCTATCTGCCTAGTACACTGTCTCACAAGGGAGTGGCTAGAGCCATCTGATTCACCTAGGAATGCCATCAGTATCGCTGAAATCCCCACTATCGAATCGGAAGTGTCGAGGAAAAAACGAAGTGCAAAACTACAGCTGGCCACTGTGATTGTTTTGAGCGAAGTTTCTAGGCACGGAAGTGCAGCCGGCAAACTCCGCAGGCAGCATCAGGCCGCTGCTAGGCGATCCATTCAGTGAGGGTCTGAAAACAACTCAGTTGGCATAATGGGTAGAGTAAGCGGTGATTCGAAATTAGGAAGATCCGCCCCTGTTCTATAACAGTGCAAAACGAACTCGCCAGGCAGAAACTATGTGCGTCTTATGCAACCGCTTCCCTGCCAATCACCCCAACTGGGCTAACTTCTGGCCATCACTGAGTTCTTCACTCCCGCAAATCGGCGACCCATAGAGTGCGCCGGTAGACGGTCCTGGTGCTTTGGAATCCGTGCACTACTATGCCCAGATAGGGCAGGTGTGATTACGAACATTCGGTATTTCGTTGCTGGGGAATCAATCCGTGGTGTTTCCTTTTCGAAGTAGACAATACCGCCTTATTTTGTCAGTCAAAGATTGTTTACAGATTTATTTAAAGTACTTTTTAATATAGGTATGGGACGTCAGTTTAGGAACACAAGAATGAGCTGCGAGGCCCTAAAGCAGGTTATTTAATGCTTTGCAGGACATTGTATCCTTGTTCTTGATATGCAGTGCCAGCTCGTGCTTTACGTTCGTGCTTAGTGCTTCAAGCCATAAACTATGCTAAGTTTCGGCCAAGTCGATTAGTCTGACTTCCCCATCTTCACTAACGCATATCCACCATAACCTTCTGTAATCAGCCGTATTTCTAAAGACGAAAATTAGATTCGTGGCCAGCACATCCCCAGTAAGGCCTTTTCCGCTATTTTACGAGAAATTTACGCAAATTTTTTAACCTATTTCAACCTATTCTGTTTCAGCTTCGGAAACCAATCCAAGATTTTCTTTTTGAAATTCAGTAGATTAGGACAAATGTTTTCGCATATAGAGAAAGATAACTGACATCTATAACACACTTTACATCATAAAGCTTTCTTTTGATTTGGAATAGAATATTTTGGGTTCCCCGTTACAAGACTTCTTTGTCTTAAGAAATACGATGAACCTACCGATGATACGGCGACAGGCTGCTATTTGGAAGTGCCGCTCAGCTTTCAACATGGATCAGCGAGGTTCCGTAAACGAATGACACTTGGAATTGCCCGTGTAAGTGGAAAAGTTCTAATCTTTAGTCGTTATTCTTGAACAATTTCGTTAATTATCACGCGCAAGCACAAATTCACCTATAGTTAGACGTTTAGATCGCATCAGCCGAGTAGGTTAAAATACAATGCCCTTCCACTTCATTCTCATTTAATATTCATTGAGTGAGATTATGCTAGCGAGGGTCGATTTGTGCTGAAAAGCTTGTTCGTTTATCTACAACAAAGACATCCCAGCTTTGTTCAAGGTCTCGAACAACTGGAGATAAACGTGCTTTTCGGCATCACGACAAGTCATCCTCTAGGCCAAATAAGCGTTTTAATTGCTCGTAGGAGTAGAATTAGTGGGACATACTACGAAGCGATTGACTGACTACCAGGGGTGTGCGTAAATGAAATCCGAAATTTCGTAAATCGTAAATCGTAATTACGAAAAAATCGTCGTAAATCGTAAATCGTAAACCGTAAATCGTAAGAGGTGCCTGACTTATAATGCATCTAATTTCCTTGATTTTTTTCCTATTATGTTAAAGCTAATCGAAGCTAACTATGTTTTATTGAGACGTTTTCAGCTAGTTTTCAGCTTCTAATTAAGATGGAAGTCATCAACTAGCACCTTTCAAATCAAGCTGGACAAGTTTTTGGAGAACCAAAATAAACTGCCTGTTCAAAAACGCTATCTTAAAAGGCGCCTATACAGATTGCCCAAATAAAAAGTTTACACTGCTTGGACGATCAAAAACGTTTATAATTCTACTAGCCATTGGCTTGCATATAAAACTATGACTTCGTAGAAACAACCGCAACAACTCCAAATAAACCAACAAAAACCGTTCCATTCAAAATCCAAAAAAATTTGATCGCTGGCCAACTCGACGAAAACAGTATTTGCACAAATAATCCAACAAGCATCTCTACTAAGTGAGCACTTGGTAGATTTCTATGGTATGACACACCTAACCTTCTAAGCCTTCTCACCTTTTGAATTGTACCCAACAGCATTTTTGTAGCAGACGGGAAGGAATTCTGTGACGATTGAAAAAGTGATCACATTTTTGGACACTCTTCATAGTCGGATTTTTGACTTAAAATTATAATAGAAGATATTTTTGTGGCATTCTTTAGAAGTAAAGTAGAAAAGCAATTTGCAGCTTGTATTGAAAGTGATTTATCTGACTCGTACAAGGTGCATTTTTAACATATAGGGGAAACCCATGGTAGAGAAGTCGAAGGAGGATGACTATCGCGTGCTCCAGAATAGTTTTCCATACCTGCTGCGTTGTGAACTGGTACCTGATTTGCCTGGGAAGGATAAAACACTACCCCCACATCGCCGGCAACCGCAGTTCATTCTCTGGGGCAAACCCACACCCAAATGACCTCTACGATATCCCATAGAGGTAGAAAGAATGGATGGCGCATCTCAAACAGGGACTGGTTAACGTCATGCTTTGTCCTTTATCATTTCTGAAGGCAACCACAACTTCTGGAATGAAAGATCGTCGTTCGACGATACCAGCTAACTGTGTTCGGCATTTACTTCGTTCGCAGATTTGCTTGCAATTGCTAAATTTCGCAAACTCCAAGATATTGTATTACCAATTAATTACTGATTGCATTCGCCAGTCCTGCTCTCCACTACCTTTGTAACAAACGCTATCGTATCTTTTGCCCAGTCTTCAGCATTCTGAACGGATCGCATACGGCGAACACAACAGCCCCAATCAAACCACAGAAAACGAGTCCAAAAGTGTCAAACTTTTTACTTTTATCATGAAAATGTCAGACGTTTTGCTTAAGGTGCACCTCAAATGTGAATAAACTCCGCGCCATGACGTGCAGTGATAACCAGATTGAAACATGATTGTTTTACTCTTTCCAACAGTTTAGCTGTTATTCCACAACCTCCAATCAAGTCCAATATTCTTTAATGGCTTTGCATAAGTTCTACTCGTGTGCGTTGGAAAGAGTCGTCTATGTGGTGAACAAGTGGTGAAAAAGTTACTAGTTGACTAGGCGGTGGTCGCAGCATAGAATATGGTTCAGCAAGTGATGATCTCCATTCCAGTGCAAGGAGAATTTTCATGTTTTTCTGTGGACAGGAACAAAATGCTTTCAGGCCATTTGAATGTGAGATTTTGTGCTAGAGTGCGACCAGAAAAATAGGCTAGCCCAGTTCTATTTCCAGGAATTAACTAGAGCGACCTATCCACAATGCTGCGTTTTTTTTGTCACAGCGCCACAGCAGAACATAAAAAAGTAAATAGGAAATAGCAATGAGCTATGAGGAGAGCCTTTAAAAGTGGGTACGTCGTCATAATCCGAATTGTATCACGTTATATGGACGTTTCTCATCCGTGGATCGAAGATCACATTTACGAAAATTTACGATTTACGACCCAAAATGTCGTAAATCGTAAATCGTAAAAAAGTTGCCAAAAATCACCGTAAATCGTAAAATCGTAAATCGTAATTACGCACACCCCTGCTGACTACTTTTCACTTCCTTGTCATTTTTATTGCGAACTACTTTCTTCGGCTGACAAGGCTGCATTTGGACTAGTTTTACTTAAACTTGTAAAACTTGTAAAATATTTAGTCCTACTTTTTTTCTTAATGTTAACTATTCACTGCCACTTCTGTTTTTACAGCAACGAGTGGAGGGAGTGTCATGCAGTTTTACTAAACAAGGAGTGCTGTTGCAAACAGGAAAATTTAAAGGTAAGCTGTCCCAACTTTTAGGGCAATCACACATGATCTGCAGAATATGACACGCAACCTTCGCGATGCGTTTCGTCCCAGAATTTTTCTTCTTATGGGAACTCCACCTTGCTGTGTTGCACGCAGTGTAGCAACCGTTCTACTTTTTTCTAGTGTATTTGTCTCGCCTTGTTCGCTAAGTTGTGCTCCTGTACAAGATTCATTGCATGTTGTGCACACACCAGCCTGTTTACCTCCACCACACCGCATGCCAATATACTTTCTAAACACCACTCCCTTTCATTTTGCTTAGCTTCTTCAAGCACTTTGCAGTTGCTGATGTAAAATCGTAGGCGATACCCTACAGTACTGCTAATTACGTTTTTATCATCGCTTGATTGAACAATGTGACACAGCATCGAAATTCGAGAAGCAATCTCAATGTGCGTCAGACGAATAAATTTCTAAGCGTGAAACTTTGACTATAATTGAAGGTATAAAAAATAAGACTACCCAAAGGTTCAGGGCAAAGTGTGCAGCCGTGATAGGTTTAAACCCTAGGGCAAATGGGGAGTAAGGGAGACCCGAGGGCCCGTGATAAGATCTAAGAAGGTGGTAGAAAGTTGAGCAAATAAACGATGAGTGTTGTCTCATGAAGAGTAAAATTGGATTGCATAGCCCGAAACAGTATTATTAAAGAAGGCATATTCAACGCAAGAATTTAGTATATCGTTAGTGATGCGTCGATTCACCCTGCTAGGCCATACGGTTCCGGACTGTTTTCACAGCCGATCGAGTTTCCTATCGATGTCCAGCAGTAAGGTCGGTCGTCTTTCTGAGAGCTCTATTGAAGAGCCGCTAACTGCGGCTGAGGTAGAACACAACCCACAACTACCGGAAATGCGCATTTCATTGGGTTCCGGTAGGGCGCGAGACTAATACACACTTCTTGACGAAAAGGCAGTACACGCGGAGCAAGTGGCAGACTCGCTACTACTACCGAGAACGCTTTTTCAATTAGAGGTCGGGATGACTTGGCAAATACAGGGAGAATAGTGCGTTCAAGCAGAGTATCGTACTGAACACAAGGGAACAGTCTTACTCACGAGAATTGACGGCAATTGAACCATGCTGTTTCAAAAAGAGAAAACCATGTCAACGTTCTCACTTTCTTTTTCTTTCAAGTTTTGCTATGCTGTTTATACTAAATACTAGTCATTAGTATGATACAAGGGTATTGAGATATATCTATTTTCTTCAAAATTGCTTTAAGACGAAGCCTTCATGAATCGGAGCGGAGGATTTCGCATTTTATGCAACTGTGATAGCAGCGGGTGTAATGGGATGTACGAATCGTTCGAGGTTGGTTTATAAACGTTCTCAACTGAAAACCTCTCGGTTCTACCTACTCAAATTTGTAAAGCAAATAAACACAGATGTACTAATAGGGTCTCCCTTCTTAGTTACTTTATCGCCATAAAAAGTGATAAGAGGAAGCAAAACAGATAGAAATAAACTTGAAGATTAGGTCTGCAATCTGCGTCCACAGGACGTTGCTGATAGGATCTACTTTCTTAAAAAATTTATGCGACATTCATTGAATAAAGAGTTTACCTTATAATTGTGAGGAACGTGAGCTTGGCAGCACAACTCAGAGCATGTGAAAATATTGCAGCGTAAAAAGAAATTGGTGGAGGTCGTCGCGAAGTAGAGTATAGGCCAGAAAGGTCAACGTGCAGTCCGTTGGACCTTGTAAAAAATGTGAGCCGTTAAGTAATTCAACAGGCAATCCATAATCGTTTCTTGAGAATCCATACCGGTTGTGTGGGTGAGGTGACTGCTCTCTGCTTTGCTCATGACGGAGGATAGTGTACAGTCTCAGCCGGAGTGAAATATGTAGCAGGACAACTGGCAAAATTTTTGAAAATATTAGGGTGGGCCAAAAGTGATGAGACAAATTCAACAAATTTCTTTATCTCTTTATAACTCAATTACAGCTCAACGGTGCTGAGGAATGTATTCGCCGTTAAGGTCAATGACCTTGCTGCCATTGATCAGCCACCTTCCTGATTCCATCCTTCCAAAACTGCTTTGGCCTGGTGCTGATCCACAGCCGAGTTTGGGTCCTTGTGTCCCTTCCGACCATGAAGTCCTATAGGCTCAAGAAGTAATGGTAGTCGCATGGAGAGATGTCCGGCGAATACGGTGGGTGAGGCATGTGAACGTAGCCAGCTGAGCAAGCTTATCCGTGGTCACTTCTACCCGATGGGATGCGGCGTTGTCGAAGAGGAGGGCCTTCTTGAAGCGCTGAGACAGAATAAGGGCGAGTCGCCGGTCCATCTCCTCTATTTCGTTCACCATGGCCTTGGAGCCCATCGTCGTGCTTTTGAACAGCTTCCTGTATACAGGTTCACGGGCGCGGACTCAAAAGCTCAGGAGGTGCTTCTCGCCGTGAACATCCCGCCGAAAGAAGGTCGGTAACAGGTCATCAGGTCTCATCCAGACTCGCTGCTTAGCAGGGTTGAGGTAGAAGGCGTACTTCTCATCTTGCGTTACTATTGAGTCACGCTGCTCGGGGCTGGGAATTGGGCGAGATTTGAACGACGACTCGTCGGACTGGGGTTTCGGCATGAGACAGACATGCTTGACATGGTTCTGACATGCTTCTGGAAAGGGCGAAAGTGGTCACTTCTCAAGTGGCCTTCAGTAAATAGCAAACAAACATACAAATACGAGAAGCACGAAGGACTCCAGTCACGACATATATGGGCACGGCATAGAGAGTCTCATTACTTTTGCCCCCCCCCCTAATAGTCAGTTAGCTCAGCGACCGTAGAACTCAAACATATATTGATTATTTGACTAATTGCATTGTGTGCTTGTGAGCTGAATTCATCGGCGCTTATCGCTGAGCAAATGAAGCTTGTAAGCAAACCATAACCATAACAGCAGCTGAATGATTGTTGTGTTGAGACATTTTGTTCAACGCCTAGAAGAATTGACAAATGAGAAGTTGGTGCAGTTGCACCTCACAAAGACACTGACAGACCACTTTGGTTCTTCTCACTTTTAACCCATTGACGACCGATATTCCAAACGAAACTTTCTCTCCAAGGGTTAGTCACATATTGGAGAAGGCCGGAACAGGTTCGGAAACGGAACATAGAAGATGTATTAGGTTGGTGCATAAGTTCTCGGACATTTGATCCCTCCTGAATTGAAAGCGCATTTTCCCGTCAAATTTCTCACATATATCAACGCGTGAATGATCGATCGATAGAGAAAGGAAAGGGCTATAAAACTGTTCCTAACGTTTACTTCTGCGTTGTTAACGTCAGCTATTGGCTTTTGGCTAAGCAATTCATCCCAACTGAGACGCATATTCGACACGTCATGTTATTCCTGCATCAATCTGGCCTCAAGGCCAACGAATCGTATCGTCGCCTGAAGGATGTTTACAACGATTGTGCTCCTGCTCGAAGTACTGGGTACCAGTGGTTCTTGAAGTTTGCAGTTGGTGAATTCTCCGTTGAAGATAATGAACGAGAAGGGCGCCCGATGACGCTGGATTTGGATGGCCTCCGAAGTAGAGTGGCAGCGGACCCATACCAAACCACTCGCGAACTATCAAGCACTCTTGGTGTTAGTCACTCAATAGTCGCTCGAGGATTGAAGTCGATTGGCAAGGTGCAAAAATTGGGTCGCTTGGTACCTCACGACTTGACACAACATGACATGGATCGCAGAGCCAATGTCGCTCTGTCTCTCTTTACCCTCAGTCGTACTCACAGATGGCTGGACAACCTTGTCACCGGGGATGAGAAGTGGATACTCTACTCTAATTATCATAGGCGTGCAAAGTGGGTTCACGCAACTGGAGAGGCAGAGGACGTTCCGAAACCCGACCTTCACATGAAAAAAGTGATGCTATGCATTTGGTGGAGCGTTCTTGGCGTAGAATACTGGGAGCTGCTGGAAGAAGGGATAACAGTGACGGCAGAGGTTCAAGTCAACCAACTGAGGAAGTTGAGGGCCCACCTTCAAACCACACGAGGAGAGCAAGTGAAGGTGTATTTTCAACACGACAACGCTAGACCGCATATTGCTAGAGCAGGCGGCTGAGTTGGCGGACTACGGATGGACCGTTCTTCCACATCCACCTTACTCACTAGATCTCGCTCCTTCTAATTATCATTTGTTTTCAAGCCTTCAACGCTATTTGGACGGCCAGCAATTTAGGAACCGAGAAGATGTCAAGGAGGCACTGCTCACATTTTTCGAATCACAACCGGCCACGTTTTGGAGAAAAGGCATCCGCGACTTACCAGCACGTGGCGAAAGACAATTGATGTAAAGGGTGGTTGCTTCAAATGATTTGATATTGTTGTTCGTATGTTCTGATAATAAATATTTCATACCCCAAATGTCCGAGAACTTATGCACCAACCTAATATTTGCTGTTATAAGAAAGTCTGCGAAGAAAAAGGACGCACGTTCGCACCGAATCTTGCGGAGAAGGTGACCCCACGATGTGGCAAGTGTTTGAAATATTTTTGTCTAGACTGTTTTCATAGTTTCTACAAGGAACGTAACTAATTATATTGTGCGTAACCATTTTTGTAAAACGTGCGTAGCTGCTTGTGATTAGTGTCGATTTTGTCGATTTTCGTGAAGCTAGAATAGTGGTGTGCGGTTTGATTTTTTTGTCAATGCTTAGAAGTGAACGACTCTCCGACCACTGCGCAGTAGCACTGATAGAATCTAGTGTATCTAATGAATACTTTAAACCATGAAAAAGCGAGAAATGGGCCGCATCGAAAGCTCTATGACCGTGGGCCGAAAACGGCCGGAGTGGTTCGTCGCGACCGAAAAAACAGCGTGCCGAAATCACTGAGTTCTAAAGGCAAACCTCATTGTCGTTGACATGACGTCATCAGTCGCGCGATCCGTAACAAACGGGGGCGCGCCACAATTTACGCCTATTTCTTTCCCGACACCACCACTTAGGCGGGGTCACTCAGATTCTCGGCTGCGTTTTACCGGAGCAGCGACAGTGTTTCGAGAAGTTAGCGGGATGGTGCCCGCTCCTAGATTGCACATGGTCGTGAAACAATCACAGAAACCGTTCTTCTGTAATTGAACTAGGCAAGGGAAGGAACTCAGGGGCTTGCTGGTTCAAGTCCCAATTCTGAGATATCTTGCCGGTGCGTAGCGGTGCACCAGCCGGCTTAGCACCGTGCATCGCATCCGATAAAGACGCTATGCAATCTGCTGCGCTTATTCGCTCCAAGCCAGGTTATCTGATTTCAAGCGATGCTTTGAACGGTGGTTTTCTGCCGCCAGCTATTTGCCAAGGTAGCGAGCGACTCATGGAGCGAAAAGGAATGCGGTGGTTGCTAGCTGATGTAACTCTGATCACACCTGTGCGTTGGGGTGATTGAGACTTTCAGAGACGCTCTTTTCTTCCTAGCATTGACCTGAACTGGTAGGAGGCTCAGATGAAGAAATCTCGGATAGCCACACGAAGAAGTATGGGAAAACGCGGAAATACAGTACCACACATGTCCTTTGGTCAATTGCCGAAAAAGCCGCTTTGGAGTGTTCCAAAGCGGCTTTTTCAATACTTTTTGTAAATCAAGTACTTGTGAAAAGAAGCATATATTTGAACTCAGCAGCTCGGCTTCTATATTCTGACGTATAAATCTCAGTAGAGTTGAACAATGCATATAGGCCTGACACAATCAATCGAGTAGGCGCGACAACCTGTAGAGCGAGCGACAGCCTGTAGAATGAGTATAATAATCTTTTCCCAGAATGCGCTTGGAGTAGACCTTCATTCTTTGCAAAGCAGCTTGAGCGAATATGTGGGAAGTTGCTCATTGGTGGGCCTATGCTGTATCAATCTCACTGATGAAGCTTTGCCCAGTAGAAGTGTGCATAACACTACTCTTTTTCATTTATGATGCAAACAACTGTCTTCTAGTCAAATAAAGCGTTTTCCTCTTTATTCTTTGAATTTGACCTCAGTTTTAGACTTCTCTCCGACAACCATTACTATCCCACTACTGCTAGAGTTCTTTCGAGTTATATTTGTGTTGGAATAGAGGAAACTCAAAACAGCTGAGAAACACACGACCTTCCACTGCTGCATTAATAATTACCTAGAATTCCGTAAAAATTCATATTTTCACCGAAACTTGAAACCGTATTCTCAACGAAATGAGAGGTGACAGAGGACCTAGTCATTGATAGTGTTGGAGGTTCAATAGATCTATTGTCCTTCATACACAGTATTTATTCACGATCTTCGAAGTTCCGCTATGTACTAAAAAAACTTTTTTGGCTGGAACGTGGGAAAAGCGTTGGAACGAAGTATGTCTTTAGCAGATGAATGCCGCGAGGATATTATTCAAACACCATTGTAGTTCAGCCTCTAAGGTCATCTCTTCAAAAGTATGGGTGACGCTACAGTAGCCTTAAGCTCAGATTAGCACAAAACGGAATACTCTTTTAGAGAGCAGTGAAGGTCAATCAAAGTGTAACCGATCAAATGTCTTTATCTGCCTGCTGAAAGCCATTTCCCATAATAAAATGAGAGGTACCCTCCATAAAATAGGCGTCATTTGTGGTGTGTCTCCGTGCTTTTTACACACCGCGCGACTGATGACGTCATGTCGACGACAAGGTTTGCCGTTTAGAACTCAGTGCCGAAATCGCCCCGCGCGGTCTCAATGGGTTAAAGTACTTGTGCTAGCTTCGCGTGCTCCAACTTGGACGTATTGGCTTTAGTGCAAAACGACAACAATCCTTGGTACCGGTAAAGCGTTTCCGAAATAGATACAACACGAGCTCACTCTGCTGGGATCCACGAAACTCCACCAACCTGGAGAATCATACGGGCCACACCAGCGAATTGCCAGAACTTTCAAGCAAAAGGAGAAATTGACATATCATTCATCCAGGAGAATTTAGAGAAGCCTAGCCTAATAAACTGAACATCTAACCGAGAAAAGTTCAGCAATTAACCGTTCTGTCAGAAAAGCTGCACCTGCTCCTTCTCAATTTAACTCTCTCTGCTTGTAATTGCGCACTTTTTCCCATCACCTATGTGCAGGGTGTGCAAAAATTACCCGCACAGGGTACAACGCAGTCCACAACTAGCAGAACTGGATTCAATTTTTTTATACCACACGCAAATGCATTCCAAGTTTGAGCCCATGAATGCTTGCAGAGCGGTAATGGCAAAGCGAAATCCGAAACGGTCGGCCATCATCTCCCTGCACCTTTCTGGTCGCAGCGTTGTTTTCATCGCCAATGTTCTCAATGTTCCTCGACGAATGGTGGATAATGCCATAAAACGATACAATGAGGTTGGGACTTTATCAGCCAGAACTGGACGATGTAACAAATTGACTGCTATCACTCTGGAAATGATAAAAAAGGTTCGCGAGCGGATTCGTCATAATGCTTGTCGTTCGAAGAGAAAAATGGCTCAAGAACTCAATATTTCGGCATGTACGGTTAGAACCATCGTCAGGAACAAGCTTAATATGTCCATATCGTACTCATCGTGTTCACATGCCAACTGAGGGATTGAAAGCTCAGCGACTACGAAGATGCGAGAACTTGCTAAATCGGTTCGCTAATGGCACGCACCGCGCGACCGTTTTTTTTCTGATAAGAAAGTCCTCACCCTGAAACCCACAGTAAATCGTCAAAACAATCGCATTCTCTCACGGAATGTTGGAGCTGCTATCCGCGACGAGAAACTGCTCGGTAGGACGGCACACTCGGTTTGAGTTATGGTTTGGGGTGCGATTACTTCAAACGGCAAGTTTCCATTAGTTTTTGTCGAATCCGACGTCAAAATTAACAAGGACGAGTGATAGAAAACGATTTTGGAGGACGTGTTGAAGCCCTGGGCCGATGCACACTTCGGTGATGACAGATGGTGCTTCCAGCAGGATTCTGCGCCTGCACACAAGGCGAGTACAACGCAGCAGGGGTGCAAACGTGAGCTCCCGCATTTTATTGCGCACGAAGACTGTCCTTCGAATTCACCGGATTTCAATCCTCTCGATTTCTCTATCTCTCTGTTACTGAGAGCAAAGTTCGTACTACTGAAACACGAGTTTAGCATCTCTGAAAGCTTCCCTGACTGATGTATGGAACGACGTGAGCGAAGACTACCTCCGTGCCGTGTGAGATGCGCTCGTTACTCGTCTGAGGACTTGTGTTCATAAGAAAGACACGGCCACTTCAAATGACCTTGATATGTTTTTATTACTAACGGAATAAAGAAGTTATGTGTTAAGTTTCGTTGTCGAATCCGCATTTGTGTTGAAGTTACATGGTTATATCTTTGTGCGCGTAATTTTTGCGCACCTGTATTGTAGTATGCTATATTAGTAGAAGAACTTATTCCTCCAAGTGGTTAAGGTTAACAGGCACAGTAATCCAGCGACGATGGAGCTACAGTTGCTGCTACCTAAATAATACTTACTTTGATACTTTGATGGTCCTTTTGTCGGCTGGAGGTCTTCTCAGCGGGGACCACAACTCTTCCAAGCCGCTCGATCTCTGGCAGTTTGCATCCAGTGAGGCAGACTCCGCTCCCTGAAAGATCTTGAGAATGAGTCTGCCCATCGCGTTGGCGGTCGGCCCAGTGGTCTATTATGGTCTCTCGGGAGCCATTCTGTGACACGGAGACTCCGTCTATCGTCCTTTCGTCGAAGCGGGTGTCCAGCGATATTTGGAGTTCTTCATGTACTGCAGCGAGTCTGCTAATTGCGACTTCTTCCGTAGCTCTGAGCTTCGTAGGCCTTCTTGCCATTGCTGACGAAGGCTTGTCCTTAGAAGACATCTCTCCAGTGCACGATGCGTAGTTTGCATCGCTCTGGCGATTGTCTTGTGGTCGGGCCAGGTTTCCGTCGCGTAACACATCGCAGGCAGTACAGAGGCGTTGAATATCGAGGCCCTGGATCCTTGACCTGATCGGTGACTTCGCGAATCGAACTGAAGACTGCCCATGCTGCGCGTCTCCTGCGGGCGATTTCAGGAGCGAGGTCCTTATCCATGTTGATCTCTCTTCCCAGATAGACCCAGGAGTCGACCTGTTGTAGAGCGACTCCACTTAACCTTACGAGTCCCGTGTCACACCACTGGTTGACCATAAATTGTGTTTTGGACATATTCATGTCCAATCCAATCTTCATACCTGCCACATTGAGCTCGTTCAGAATTTTCTCGCCTTCTACCGTGATGGTAGAGATGAGAACAATATCGTCGGCGAAGCGAAGGTTGCTGATTCGTTTACCATCGACAAGGTAGCCTTTATCGTCCCAGTTCAAGTCTTTTATGGCATCCTGGAGTGCCGCTAAGAATAGCTTGGGCGAAATCGTGTCTCCCTGTCGTTTTCCTTTCCCGATAGGAATTTTAAGCTTTCGATCGAACAGCTGGATGGTAGTCGATGTGTTCGAGAAGCATGCGTCGAGAAGTCGGATGCAGGGCGATGGTATACCAGTATGCACAAGCGCGTTCAGAATGGCGTTGATTTCCACAGAGTCGAACGCTTTCCGATAATCCACGAGGACAAGGACAAGTAGGATGTGGTATTCGCGGCTCCCTTCCATGAGTTGTGAGACAGTCTGAATATGGTCCATACAGGAGAAATCCTTGCGAAACCCTGCTTATGCTCATCGCTCCATGCGGTTAAGCAATATTTTTCGTGAAGATCTTGTACACAACCGAGAGAAGACTGATGAGTCGATAGCTGTTGATATCCTCCTGCTGACCTTTTTTGAAGATTAAAACTGTCTTCGACTCCTTCCATGAGTCCGGAATCCTACCAAGTCGAAGGTAGTGGTTGAAGTGCTTGGCAAGAAGTGAGCAGAGGGCACTGCCACCCGCACGAAGAAGATCAGCAGAAATGTCGTCCGGTCCGGGAGCAGTGCCTGGCTTCATCGTTCTGATGGCATGAGCAACTTCTGATTTCAGGATGGGAGGTACTTCCTCAGCTGGTGGCATCAAGCATTTTGGGACAGTGACGGAAAAACGGAACAGATCTGTGTAGAATCCTTGAACGATGGCCTCCATCGCTCTTCGAGACGTTTGCGTTGTTCCATCCTTATCCACAAAGGCTGACATTATTGCCTTCTGATCGCAGAGATCTATTTTGCAGCGCTTTATGCTTAAACCTTTCCCAGCGGCTTCTAACAGCTTCAATCTTCTGTAGGCTTGAATGGACTCCTTCACTGCAAGTCGACATGCCTTCGAGTTGGTGACTTTTTCCAGATGGGAAGCATTAGGATCCAGTTTAACAGCTCTTCTTTGCTCCAAGAGTTTAATCGCGTGTGTGTTGAGTCTTGGAGCAGACGGTGATATGGCTCCGCAAGAGCTGCTAGCACATTTCAACAGTCCTTTGGAGAGAAGACCGTAGTCTTCCGATGGATCTTCAAGAAGATTCCAATCATACGACTATTGCATATTCCAACTCCTCAGACTTGAATGTGGGGATCCTCACCGGTGCCGGTTTATGAGTGTCACGCTTGAACATCCTCTTTTTGAGAGTCAGCTGGAGAGACCTAAATAATTATTACATTAATAGAGACATGCCAGAGCGAGTGCGAATCTAAAAATAATCGAGGAGTTATTGAAACTATTGTGCTGTGTTGCCTCTTTAAATAAGATACTTTGCATACTCACCTTCCCTTTGAAGTAGAGCAGCTCTTTCATCATCAACGTACTACTAAACGATAGGATATACATGGAGGGCTGGCACTAAATGCCTAACCTATAATGTGAAGCTAAACAATGGTTAGGGAAATGCTTTCAAAGCCCACCAGATGACCGAATCCGTAAGAAAAGCCAGTGATACGAAGTACTGAATGGAATGAAAACATATGATTCATATTTGAAGGCTCCTTCGCGTCAAATAACACGTCTAGCGTTCTAACTTGACAACGTTCATTTTGCAGAGAATTAAATTTCAATCTACACGTTGAATCATTCTTACGATTCATCGAAAAATCAAATGCGAAGAATAAAAATGTAGTCATAGAAAGAAGAAACAAGGAATAACTTGTTATCGTACAAATAGATCAAAAACGATCTATTTTATGTCCAAATTCCATACATGCGCCATAGAAATTTTTGCAGTTGGTGCTCTGCAGTATGAAGGAAAATGCAGCGTTCACAGATTTCTGTTTTCTTTTTTTAAATCTAACAACATGTTGGTGTTGTGCCTTATGTGGCTGCAACTATTTATTCTCAGAGCTACGTCGGTACGGTCAAAAGTCTCTTGGAGTGCAAAACGATACTGCAATTAATTATCGACATGAAAAGAGGTTATTCTCAATTTCAGTACGTTGCTGCTATTAGCACATTTATATTTTCACTTAAATAATTTTTATAGGGGCTGTGATAGGCCCAAGTGAAGATCAAATGAAGGATTTCTTCAGAAGACATAAGTAAGTTTTGAAAATATGCTTTTTTCATTCTTCATTGGTTAGTGATTGGTCTATATCCTTTTGCACGTGAAAAAGCCATGAGTACCGCTACGTGCTATCAATGTATCCTGTTTGATTAATCTTCCTAATTTTAATTTAAGAAATTTTGAACTAATTTTCTACGAACGCCTGCAAATTCGTGCCCAACATCACTTTTGCTTTACAATTTTCGGCCTTGCGCCCTCGTATTTTTAGCAGTACATACGTTTGGGTAATAAGTACTTATACTCTCGAGCACTAGGCAAAGCAGGCAGAGTACAAGAACTGTAAGTATTAGGTTGTAACGAAATAAATGGCACTGAACCACTGTAAATTTAAACAGTTAATATCTCGGCTTGTAGGCAAGTTTATTAATCGAAATAAAAACCTTCTGATTCTACACATCTTTGCCAACGTGACACAAGCCTTTTTATCCCAGTAGCATAAAAATCAGAAGTTCAGGAATTGACGAAATCTTCGAAGGCACTTTCGGCATCCTGTTGGTATTTGAATATTTTCCCTACCAAGAAGTCGCCAAGATGCTTGAACAAATCGTAGTCTGTTGGGGAGAGGTCGGGAGAAAACGCAGGATGTGGTAGAGTTTCAATGCTCAGCTCATTCAATTTCTGCAACGTCATTCGTGCTACATGGGGGCGAGCATTGTCGTGCAGAAGGAGAACTCGCCTTCGGTTTACCAAGGCGGGCCGGATATCATTCAACTTTTTCATCATTTCTTCAATTTCAATGCAGTACTTCTCCGCCGTGACGGATTCACCGGGAGGGAGGAAGCTGTGGTGAATAATTCCCAGCGAACACCACCATACTGTCACCATTACTTTCTTTTGGTGCAATTCCGGCTTCGCAAAAACCTTGGGGCTCTCATCGCTGTCCACCCACTGTGCCGATCGTTGCCTGTTGTCGTACATTATCCACTTCTCGTCACAGGTTACGATGCGATCAAGGAATGGGTCCGTTTCGTTCCGTAGAAGCAGTGCGGACGAGATCTCATATCGTCGGTCTCTTCGCTCCTCAGACAGCTCGTGAGGCACCCATCTTTCCAGCTTTTTGGTCTTTCCAATTTCCTTCAGATGCCGAGCAGCTGTGTTGTGACTGACGCCAAGAACCTTTGCTATCTCCCTGGCACCTTTGTGTGGATCCTGCTCTACCACATCTCTCAGCTTGTCCTCATCAACATCACTATGCCTCCCACGACCTTCATGTCCTTCCAAGCTCTCATCTCCATTCCGGAACTTCTGATACCAACGATACGCCGTCCTAATTGTGGAACATCCTTGACCGAATGCGGCGTTGATCTCCTCGTCCCCCTCCCTAGCTGTAGTGCCCAGCTTGAATTCATACAAGTAAATGCCTCGGATTACCCTTTTGTCCATCTGCAAAAAAGTGAATAAAACTCTAAAGTTTTCTCACTTTTGCATAGAGAATTTGGTACTCTCCGGTAGAGCAAAGTTTGCGCTTCTAAATGATATGCCACATGTTACGGTTTGTTCTTGATCAAACGCGTAAAGACGCGCCAAAAAATGGCGCGAGCCAGTGCCATTTAATTCGTTACAACCTAATAGGTCATATTACAGAGGTGAACAGTGTTTAGGCATAGGAAGCATGAGCACTGCCAGGGTGTACTCCAGTAACCTTCATGTCCGTGGGTAAGCTATCAGACCGCGTTGGTGCTGGTACCTTCTAGGCCGTTTTCAAAACACTTTCGAATTAAGGCCCATCTTACCGCGCTATCGTCCTTCCGCGCAGAACACCGCCGTACCATCTGAGGCCCCTTTCAACTCTCTTGTGCAGAGGTCAACATTGGCTCTATACATTGCTACTGACGGGACGACGGCTGTACAGATTTTTGACTTCGAGCACTCCAACACCATCCTGTCGCAGAATACACTTGAAAACACTTAACGGCCGCAATTTGGACATCCTAACGCGCGAGCTCACTTGAGGATCGTCATCGGACGATACCGCCTATTTATTCCATTTATAACACTTTGAAACCAACCGAAGTGTGGGCAAGGTCGATGCGTTGATCTTATGGTATTTTAACGTCAGTCGTTAGGTACTCGGCCTTTTGTGTTCAGTGCTCGCAAATGCTCGCAAAAAGCTTGAACCATCTGCTTGAGATCATCCTTGCTAGCGAACACCATGTCACCCGTATAAAGCATTTCCTTGGAACATACTTTGGAAGGTCTCGTGAAATGGTATTCCACCAGAAACTTGGCGTATGCTGGGTAAAAGATATATATGTGTTAGAGAGCCTTTTGACGTCAACTCGTTTATAACCAGTGATGACTCTTTGGAAGATATGTTAGAAGCGCTGTCAGAACACCTCGCAAGAGCTAGCCTTTTCTAAACAAGGTATAAATAATCACATTGGTAAAATAATGGTAATCATGTACCACATTCAGGTGCTTATGCGAAGGCTATAGATGAGTTCTTGGGCTTCCTATAGGCAGGGTTCCCTAACTAGCGGGACTCATGTTAAAAATGGAGAGATTAGTTCTTTAATGCATGCCAATTATTCACATGGAGTCTGTAGGGTTTTGTCGTCTTTACCTGCAGATACTGCAGCAAATATGCAGAACATAGTGAAGAGTCCAGCTAAAAAAAAGTCTAAGATACTTCTATGAAAATAACCGAGAACTTTTCAGCCTACTATGGCCGCGTCCGGTAAGGTTTTCTGGCCTTTATGTACAACTATATTTTTGTAATAAACTACCTGTATGTATGTATTCCACGATTAAAGTTTTCAGAATTTTAAATAAGTTAAACTTTCATCAGGTACATAGATATGTACTCATTGAAAAAATACCAAAAATTCAATGCAAATAAATTTTTGTGAGAACAATATGAATAGCAAATGCAACTAATGTTTAGATAATACTTTAAATGAAAAATGAATGAATATTCATGAAAAATTGATCTAGTATTGCATCTCAATATTCTCTGTTATAGGACAGTGGAAGGCAAGTATACTTTATCTCGTCAAAAGAGTGAAACACTCTGGCAGAGCAAAGAAACGTGGAAGTCGACCTCTAACGTCATTATAAGTTTAGATTCATCCAGAACTGCTGATACATACCGGAGCGGGTGTCGGGACAGTGTATCATTCCAAAAAAATCTAGATGTCCTTTTACCGCGTAGAGGTTTTTGTAGAGTATAGTAGAACAAAGTTTTGCACTCGAAGGGCGAACAGTGTGTCCTCGAATGCGAAAAGGCTAAAAACTTGGCCGCAGTCTTGACCTGGGGGTTCGCCCTTTGCCCCACCATAAAATCAAGCATAATTGTGCGGAAGCTTTGAAACAAATACGTTGAGAGCGGCTACTTCTACGTTTTTACTTTCGAATGACATCACGTGTCATGGTGTCCCTTACAAGGTGCGGCAAAATTACCCAAGCACCTAAACGTTTCGGTTTTTTACCCCTTTTTTGATTTTTTTCACGAAATTTTCCCGCATCAGTCGCCTAATATATATTGACTGAACTTTGCGAAACTCATATGTACTTCACTACAAAATGATTAGGCGTTCCAACCTACGAAGTGCTATTATCGAACTTCATAAGGCCGGCAATCAAACGAGAAATATTGTGAAGATCATTTCCGTGCCCCGAAGAACGGTTAAGGATGCAGTGAAACGCTGCAGACAATTGAAGATCGAGGAGGATAGAAAAGGAAGAGGGCGTCCCACGACAACTACCAACCGGAAAAATGTAAAACTCGTGAGAGAAAAAATCCGTAGAAACACCAGGAGATTGATGCGCCAGGTGGCAAAAGACGTAGGAATAAGCGAAAGGTCAATAATGAGGATAGTCAGGGGAAAGCTTAAGTAGTACCCTTATCGTCTGCAGAAATACCAACTCTTGACGGACACTATGAAGAAGAGGAGACTGGAAAGATGCAAAAGGTTGCCGCAACGATTCACCGTGGCACGCGCTCGAGAGATCGTCTTTAGCGATGAAAAGATTTTCACGTTGAATCCAGCCTTCAACTCCCAAAAAAGGATTATTGGGGACTCGGCTGCTGATGCTACCGCTAAAGGAAGACTTCAGAAAAGTGCGAATGAGCCTCAAACCGTTATGGTTTGGAGAGGAGTCACATCTACAGGAAAAACTCCACTTGCTTTCGTCGAAGCTGGCATGAAATCAACGCGGTGGTTTACAAAGATATTCTGGAAAAAGTTCTCAAGCCATAGGCTGATTCTCACTTCGAAGAAGCCTACTGGTGCTTTCAACAAGATTCTGCTCCATCACACAAAGTGAAGGTGCTCCCGGACTGCTGCGCCTAGCAGCTGCCTGACTTCATCACACGCGACGAAGGGTCCTTCAGTTCTCCGGACTTTAACCAGATGGGTTATTCTGTGTGAGCCGTCTTAGAGAAAAAGCTTGCTCTACACGACACCCAAATCTGGACTCTTCTAAAAAAGCGCCTTTGAAATCCTGGGACGAAATTGATGAACCGTACCTGCGTGCCGCCTACGAAGCGTTTGTCGAACGTCTCAAGGACTCTTTGGAAGCCGAATACGATCGTTTTGGAAACTGTTAGCATGCTTTGAATTGTCATGTTTGTAGTAGATATATATGATAGTTAGAATTGATCTGCTATGTTTGATTTCAATAGCATTGAATATTTAGTGCGCGGGTAATTTTGCCGCACCCTGTATTGTCCTTCCCTTGTTAGTTTATGGAAGGTGCACTAGACTGAATAGCAAAGTCTGTTATGCGTTAAATCCACATTAATATCGAGATTTGTGGCATATGTTGGGTTTCTAGCTACGAAATCGGTTACGGTAGTCTCCAGAATAGGTAGTCCGAAGGACCTTGAGACATAACATTTCCTTATCTGTTAGGCTGGAAATAACGTTGTGGCTTGCATGCACAGGATCCTTAGCATTGATTGATACTGATACTCTGTGAAGCGCATCGCCATCAAACGGCTTCGTTCCGAATTTCCTTACGTTAACCGATATGCTGATGACATTTGGAGCGCTTTCAAACGCTATGAGAAAAGGACGCAAGGAACGTCCCCGGTCGATGGAAGCGAGGGGAATTCCTGTATTCAGCTGTGTGCGGGTCACAAAGGCGAATTCCGAGACGCGGAAGAAGTAGATGAAGCTGATGTACAGATAAGCTGCTTGGATAGCCGTGCTTTCTGTAGTGTGCATTCGTGATCTCTGAACGAGGCGCTTATGGTTTCTACGTAACAGAGCCAACGGGCCTTGACTGGAACAACCTCTGAACAAAGTCGTATCCGTGGATGTTCAGCTTCATGTTTACGCAGTACTTCAAAACACTTGTATTATAATTGTAGCTCCCTTCGGTTTGGCGCTGAGATGAAGAATCTTACGTCTTTAGAATGACAAATTATCAACGTCCGCGTTCCGCGATGAGCAAATTAGTACAGTACGGCAAACATCGCTTTCGCCGAGGATAGACTACCGAAGGCATAGGGCTCTGAGTTGAGCTGTCGCAAGTGTTCCCGATCCGCTGATAGCCTTCAGAGAGAAGCTGGACGTTCAGGTTTCAAAACACCCCGAGGAAGTCAACGGCGCGCTCCAGTGGAATCAGCTCCTAGATTACAGTTTTTTTCATAGCTTTACCAGGCTGCTCCCAAAAAACTACACAGGGATAGCTCTTGTACCAAACCGTTTAAGAAGTAACAAACAGCCGCTATAAGTGCCAGTATGTGTCGAGACGCAGTCGACCACAATGGCAGGATTGATGCGTGCGGCGTAGATAGACGTGCTGTGCCCATAGATAAGATCGATCAGCGTGTGATGAAAGTAGTCCAGATTCGTCTGGAGAGGTTTGGTGGCTTACCCAGTGTCAGATGGAGCGCGGGAGCTACGGTAGTGACAGCCAATGTCTGGACAGCGACTGTAGGCTGATTTTCCGACGTGCATGAAGATATGGCGGACGGACGCGATTCGTTATGCTAGTGGCAAACGAGAAAGGGGTGATGTGGAACTCTTGAAACAGCGATTTCAATGGCAGAACAGGCAGAACATGGCGCGGCTGTTGACCCGACCAGTCGGATGGAGAAGAATCTTTGCAGCAACTCCTGAAGAAACTTGTTCTACCAGCCTGCCTTTTCCCAGAGCATCCTACAGCGTCGTCGGATTGTGCCACCTCACGAAAAAGCGGATACCCTCAGAGAAGCTATACAAACTTGGCAAGAACCAACTCTTTCCGCTCTCGGTATCCAATCTTGACATCGCAGATCTCACCAGGATTTTGAGTCGGTCTGCGAACGCTGTCGTCGTTCCCACAGTCTCACAGGCAGCTAGCTTCTGCCGCGCTAGGTACCGCTTCTGGAGTCCTTTAAAATACGTGTGAAGGAGACCCGTGAGCGCTGTGTAGTCGGAACGGTTCTCGTTGTGAAGTTCCTCAACCTACTTCCGTACCTGGAAATAGGCTCTCTGCTTTGGTTGGTGGCACCCAACGCTAAAGGCCTTCAGACTATATAATAGTATCAAAAAGAGAACTGCATAATCCCGAGCCGTTGAAGAGGGCTATTCTGAAGCATCCGCGGTTGGCTGCTCAACTGCACCCGGCAGGGTATCCATGCGATGGCTCACGGTCTGAAATGACTCGATGTGCTTCTGAGTGGTCGTCGTGTTCCCTTGTGCTTGGAAAAAACGGCGAAAAATAGTCGGCAATTGGAACATCAGTTCCGGTGATCGCTGGAGGCGAAGGCGAAGTCCACGAGTACCGTAGCGTCGCCTGTGCACGCCCGACCAGGGTCGTGGGGGGGGGGGGAGGGAGGGAGGAGGAAATGTTGTAGTAGCCAAGAATGAATGGAACATTTTTCCCGCGCGGGTAAGACCCCTCAAACGGCATCAACAGCTAACTCAGTTATATAATGGTACTGTAGATGGAAGAGGTAGATACATGGTAGTAGATTTCTTGTTCCCTCATTGGCCCTCTTACTGGACCTTTCTTGCTGTTTCCCCGTCTCGGTGCAATCACCAGGTCCCCGTTACCACCCTTCTCCCTTTCATGATCCCCACGCTCATGCTCAATATCGCTCAATAGCTCAATATCAGCGACACGGCTTATCCGGACGCCCATTTTGTGGCATCGGTGACACACCTTCTGGATCTGCACGCCTGTTCACCCTAACTGGACTCCTTCGATTCACTTTCCGGTCTTCCTTATTAGTAACGCCTACTAGATCGCCCTTATTGTCTCCTCACTCTCCTCACTTCTTTGAGCTACCTCCTGACCCGCTTCTTTGTTCCCCTTATTGGCCACTCGAGCGGAGCTAGCAAAAAGAGACCACCCTTGCTGGTCATTTTTTGCTAGCTCCCCCGTCTTGGTCCTACCTCCAGGTCCCTCCTTCCTGGTCGCCCTCCAGCTGGCCGCGCCGCGTTCCGAAATTGACGCGCCTCTCTGCGATTGCAGTTAGAATGGTGAGCGTCAGAGAAGCGCAGCCACGAGTTCTTACGTACTAAGGGCTATGCGCCGGGGTCGACGGTTGAGCTTGCTTAGCCCAACCGCACATTCTTCTCAGGTGTTTCTCTTCTCCCTCTTCACCCAAACACCATCGCGAAATCTTGAAACACATACGTACGGAAGATACGAAGAGGAATCATACAGGGCAGCCCATAACTATTGCAACAAAATTAGGCAAGCTGCAACGGAAGCAACGTATTTCGAAAGAACTAGTCTTTAAGTCGTGGAATTGTGAACTCTGCTACAAGTGTGATGACTCTAATAAGTGTTTTACAGTCTTTTCACTATAATTGCTATCATCGCGGCTGTTGTTCTCCTTGCAGCAGCAGGGTTGGGCATTGCTGTGACTCGAAACAAACGCCTTCAGGTAAAAAAAAGACATTCGTCGTTAATGTTGGCAACGGCCTACAAACGGAATTTCTAGGCATTGGTTCGAATGCAGCTAGAGAAGTTCGGGTTGCGGCAGAGACCTCCAATGGCATTGATTGCAAGCACAACGAGAGTTTCTCGAATGAGCTCGACCACAGCTAGTGCATTCTCAAGAACGAGACACACTTCGTTCTCCACAGCACGGCCAGCAGCATCTACCTCTAGCCGAATACGAGGAGGTTCCGAAGAGCAAGATTCGAAAGAATGCACTGAAACGATTTGATAGTTGCTGCCACCGGTTCTTGTAGTGTACCGAAAACATGTCCTCATCCAATATGAAAGCCGGTTTACAACAACAAGTTTAGATCACTACGGCTATAACAAATTCTTTAATCTTTCGCCGAAATCATCACTTAATCTGTCTTTAATTAGAACTTGAATTGCTAGAAAAATTCCTTCTCAATCAACTTTTAAAGCATGGAACGTAGTATTTTGATTTAAGACTAAGCATCATAAGCGGAGTTTTTCTTCATTAATCTGAACTTACACTTGTGCTGTCGTTCGACAGCTAAAGCAAATCTCGCCCTCATTTCTTTCATGGCTCTTCTCCCCGAATTTAAAAATATTACTACCCTTTTCTGTCGCTCTTTCCAGAATGAAGATTGCTTTCAATAAATTTAAAATTTAAATTTAAATCGTCGAGACATATCAAAAAAGAGATCCTAGAAGTTCAAAAAATCCGGCACCACGTTCCTTGAGCTTTTTCCCAACTGAAGGAAAGTGTGGGAGGCTCCATCCGTCTATCTACGATTCTGTGAAGCCAGCGAAAGACCAAAGTGAAGAGTTCAATATTCTCTATGTTCCTAAAATTTGGGCAAGTTGTATGTATGTTTCTTCGATCTTCTTTTCCTACCAGGTTTGATATGAAAAGTTTATTGCGGTCGACTTCTCGAAGAATTCGTCTTTCTCAAGACCTGATAGAAGATCGAAATGCTTTCGGCGCTCCATTGAGTCAGATTCGTTAGATCAAATTACTTTAGCAGGGACTACATGCTCCAGGAATAAGATTCTGTTTAAACTACTTCACCTACACGGCACATCCGCTAATAGAGGGGATTAACTGCCCACCAGTTAGATACATTGGTACGGTCAACTGTGCTTATCTGGGTCCCACAGAGCAGTGGATGTGCACGAAGCGATATAGGGAATCTCAAAGCGCACAAGAGAACTGGGATAAAGGACGGCATTAATTAGTCTTTTTCGTGGTGCGCAACGTAGCATACTTCTACGTGATGTTATGGAGACGATTTGAATGTGTATTTGGACTATGCAAGGACTTTTGGTAGCAAGGAGATGGCCAAGTCAGTGGCTCCTGGATAAGTGCGGTACCGATTCTCCGACCCCTGAGGGAAGGAAGACTTGGTTGGCTAACGCGGAAAATCCGAACCAAGAATCTGAGTCTTAGACGTTGTAACAGAGATGTTCATATTGGGTCCGATCTCCGTTCTGCTTTGCCGCGTTCCATCATTTAGACGTTGTAGCAGTGTAGGTCCTCGTCTGCGCTGCGCAAGGAGAACAGTAGAGTAGGCTTGCTTGGAGATTGGAGTCCGTCATATGCTCTGTAGTCTCCTTGAGAGGTCTGAAAGCGACCAATGTCCAACTCGTATTTCATACCGTTCTCCATGTTCACCGAAAGTGCTTGGTACACGTAGAACCACATCTTGTTGAGATGAGACCCTTCCGTTGAATTACTTTCTCCTTGTGGCAAACCCTCTTCGTGTTTCGTCCTCCAGCCGACATGCAACCTTATCCTTTTCCTTGCTTCGTTTAGCTTAGTAAGGGTCGACTCTGTACCAGCGGTTGAATACGAGAAGAGTATGATGTCCGAGAACTGAGAGAAATCCTCCACATGTTTGCTCACTTCGCTACTCGACCGACTTAATTGTGCAGTGCTGTGGTGGACAGTCCTACAGCCTTGTCAGCAACAAGGTGTTGTCCTTTCACATCTTCTCTTCCCACTGTTAATGGCAAGAGGGCGGTAAAACAGCGGAACTGCCGTTTTGCATCCAGCGTAACAGGCGGCTATGATTTGACATACAATACCATATTCTATGTATTAGGTTGTCCGGAGTTTTGTGTTACTATTTTTCATTCGTCTATTATTTTCTTTGGTACTTTGATGGCCTTTTTTGTCGGCTGGAGGTCTTCTCAGCGGGTACCACAACTCTTCTAAACCGCTCGATCTCTGGCAGTTTGCATCCAGTGAGGCAGACTCCGCTCCCTGAAAGATCTTGAGAATGGGTCTGCCCATCGCGTTGACGGTCATCCCAGTGGTCTCTTATGGTCTCTTGGAAGCCATTCTGTGACACAGAGACTCCATCTGTCGTCCTTTCGCCGAAGCAGTTGTCCGGCCCAGCCATATTTGGACTTCTTCATGTACTGCAGCGGGTCTGCTAATTGCGACTTCTCCCTTAGGTCCGAGCTTCGTAGGCCTTCTTGCCATTGCTGACGAAGGCTTGTCCTCAGAAGACATCTCTTCAGTGCACGGTGCGTAGTTTGCATCGCTCTGGCGATTGTCTTGTTGTCGGGCCAGGTTTCCGTCGCGTAACACATCGCAGGCAGTACAGAGGCGTTGAATATCGAGGCCCTGAGGCCGGGATCCTTGACCTGATCGGTGACTTCGCGAATCGAACTGAAGGCTGGCCATGCTGCGCGTCTCCTGCGGGCGATTTCAGGAGCGAGGTTGTTACCCATGTTCAGCTCTCTGCCCAGATAGACGTAGGAGTCGACCTGTTGTAGAGCGACTCCCTTACGAGTCTCATGTCACACAACTGGTTGACCATCAAATGCGCTTTGGACATATTCATGTCCAATCCATCTTCATACCTGCCACATTGAGCTCGCTCAGCATCTCCTCGACTTCTGCCGTGCTAGTAGAGATGAGAACAATATCGTCGGCGAATCCGTTTACCGTCGACAAGGTAGCCTTTATCGTCCCAGTTCAAGTCCTTCATGGCATCCTGGAGTGCCGCTGTGATTAGCTTAGGAGAAATCGTGTCTCCCTGCCGTACTCCTTTCCCGATAGAAATTTTAAGCTTTCGATCGAAGAACTGGATGGTAGTCGATGTGTTCGAGGAGCATTCGTCGAGAAGTCGGAGTAGGGCGATGGTATACCAGCATGCACAAACGCGTTCAGAATGGCGTTGATTTCCACAGCGTCGAACGCTTTCCGATAATCCACGAAGACAAGGACACGTGGGATGTGATATTCGCGGCTCCCTTCGATGAGTTGTGAGACAGTATGAATATGGTCCATGCAGGAGAAATCCTTGCGAAACCCTGCTTACTCCACTGGCTGATATTCATCCAAGCAACGCTCCATACGATTGAGCAGTATCTTGGTGAAGATCTTGTTCACAACCGAGAGAAGACTTATGGGTCGGTAGCTGTTGATATCCTCCTGCTGACCTTTTTTGCAGATTAGAACTGATTTCTATTCCTTCCATAAGTCCGGAATCCTACCAAGACGAAGGTAGTGGTTGAAATGCTTGGCAAAAAGTGAGCATAGGCACTGCCACCAGCACGAAGGAGATCAGCAGAAATGCCGTCCTGTCCGGGAGCAGTGCCCGGCTTCATCCTTCTGGTGGCATGAGCAACTTCTGATTCCAGAATGGGAGGTACTTCCTCAGCTGGTGGCATCAAGCATTTCGGGACAGTGATGGAAGAACGGAACAGATCTGTGTAGAATTCTTGAACGATGGCCTCCATCGCTCTTCGAGACGTTTGCGTTGTTCCATCCTTATCCACAAGGGCTGACATTATTGCCTTCTTGTCGCAGAGATCTCGTTTGCAGCGCTTTATGGTATCCTTTCCCAACGGCTTCTAACAGCCTCATTCTTCTGTAGGATTGTATGGATTCCTTCACTGCAGTTTGACAGGCCTTCGAGATGGTGATGTTTTCCAGATGGCACGGATTAGGATCCAGTTTGACAGCTCTGCTTTGCTCCAAGAGTTTAATCGCATGTACGTTAAGTCTTGAGGCAGACAGTGCTGTGACTTCAGAAGAGCTGCTAGTACATTTCAACAGTCTTCTGGAGAAAAGGTCGTAGTCTTCCGATTGGTCTTTAAGAAGATTCCAATCATACGACTTTATTGCATATTCGACCTCCTACATCTTAAATGTAGGGATTCTCCCCGGTGCCGGTTTATAAGTGCCACGTTTGAACATCTTTTTGAAAGTCAGCTTCGCACGGACAAGACGGTGATCCGAGCTGGTGTCACATGAAGGCAACACGGAGACGTTGAACAGACTCCAGCGTCTGTTTGTAAGAACATGGTCGATCCGAACGTGTTTCTCCATTTGGGCTTTCCCAGGTCCATCACCTGCTTGAAGGCCACTTGAACATTTCCATGGGAGAGACCGATAGGAAGTCTATCAGTCGTTCTCCGTTTTCGATCCTTGAGAAAGTTCCATGTGATCGTAGCCTCCATTCGTCGTGATCATTCTTACCGACGGTAGCGTTATAGTCCCCAACAATAACTTCGTAGTAGCTCTTGTCGTCATTGGCAGTCCTTTGGAATAGCTTGTAAAATTCCTCCTTTTCTTCCTCTGTGGCCGCAGATGTTGGAGCATATCCATTTATGGTGTAGATGGTTCCCTGATCCTTGGTTTCCAAACGCAGAACAGCTACTCGCGGCCTGATGATCTTGTAAGAGTCTGCTAGGTGGTGCACTGTCGAATTGACAAAAAATCCAACTCCGCCAATATTCTTTCTGTCCACCTTTGCTCCGATAATGAGAAGCTTGTTGTGGTTGGCTCTTTTTATGGTTTCCGTTTTGCTTTCGTTTCCTGCAGTTCAATGACGTTGTATTTGATGATGCGGCTTCTGTAAAGCAGTGTCCGAAGATCCTGCTCAGATGCGATCGTACTACAGTTACAAGTGCAGATGAATAGGCCGTTTGTTGTGGTGGGAGAGGAATTCCGATAGTCCGATTCCAATGACGTCCTGATAGTTTAACTCTAAGATCAGATGGCCCCTCGCTGGAGGTGTATTCAACCGACGTCCTAGAAGGCCACCTCCGGGACTGGGGCGCGGGTTCAGTTGTCTGAGCCATGGCGGTGGTCTAGTTACTCACATGTTCCTAGCCATGGATATGCCGCCCATACAAAACAACAAAGTATCGCGCACTGCGTGACCATTTGGTCGTTGGCCATCACTAAAGTGATATTCACCCCTTCACGTGGGCACAGCGGACTTCAAAGTTTTGCCGGGACGGAGTAAGGAATTCTTGAGTAGGGCAGCTGAGAATTTCTCATAAAGCTCCCTAAACGACCACTCTACAAGCTCCTCCACTTCGATTGATAGCTTCGATCCTATATGCATTGTGCACGGCGCACTCTCAAAGGATTCCTGGCATGACAGAACACCATCGAAGTGGAGGCCACGATTGAGATACTCCGAGAACATGCAAGTAAGCTGGAATAACTATAAGCTTTTCCTGCCAAAAGTCTGCTCCAGTCATTTTTGACCACCCACTGCGAAAACGCTGTGATCTGGCGAAGTTGTATACATGTTCGTGTAGATCTCAAACAAACAAGAAAACCACAAATTAGAGGAACTGTGAGCACGCAACGGTTTTCGACGCCTTGCGACCGACAACTCGTCCGCGACTGCCCTTCGCAATGAAGCGCAAGTTTTCAATTCCGGAAATTTTCGTTTGGCTCCGTATGAACAATGTACATATACCATACGATAAAGCTCGAGCTTCTGAGCTCAAATATATCCTTAGTTTTTGAAACGAATGAATTATTGGCGAGTTATATCAAACAGACGCAAAAACCGCAAAATCGCGTTTTTTGCGGCGTCTATTCAAAAGACGCATCCGGTACTGTAGCTACACTCAAGAAGAATCCCACAAAAATATGTAAAGAAAAAACGAAATGGTCTACTTTACCCTCTCCACCCCCTCCCCCCCCCCCCACCCCACTTAGAGCTGCACCCTCGGTGAACCAAAACAGAAAGATCATTCGGCAATGTAGTGTTTCGATGTGGCGGTGTATGAATATGCTGATGTGAAAAATCGACTGTTATGCCGATCATCACGGCGCAAGCATAAACTAGACCTTATTTTTCCCATCTTACTGGATCTGCTTGCTGGACATGACAACCTGCTCGTGTTATACGTATGGTGGAATCCTCAAGAAATCATTCTTTTCACCCATCTTTTTCGATGCCACATTGAAAACTTCCATTAAATCATCACTTTGTTTTGCGGAAAGCCGATTTGATAGATATTTCTAAGATATGGATTTTGACAGGTGGGGGTCGGTCTATTCATTTCCATTCTCATCTCCACTAAGATAGGTTCCAGCTAGTTGTTGTGAAGCCGCCAGTTTAGAGACAGCTGTCGTCTCATAAAAGCTTTGATTCCACATCGGTCAAGTCTTCAAGCGTGAATAGAAGCGCATGTTGAAACGTGGGTTTTCAACTGACTGATTATCTTGGTGCATTTATCCCAATGCGGGGTAGGATGCAAATCTAGAGAGCGGGTTCCACCCTGTTTCCGTTCTACATCTGGTTGCTCACCCGACGCAATGAACGGACGGGGGGGGGGGGGGGGACATTCAGGTTCAATCCCAATGAGGGGGGCCACTCCATACGTAGAAACACTACATAGAGATGAATACTTGTAACATAACATGCCTACCTGAACCCCTACTGTGGCTACTGCAGTCTTCCTCCTGAAATAAAGAGGAAGTTTAGACGAAAAAACGCCGGACGGAAAGACGAGAAAAAGGCGCGTCGACAGGTTCACCGTGGCGATTCGAACAGGGATAGCCGTACAGTGGCCGTGGGTCGACACGTGGAGCAGGGGTGTGCATTTACCGCTTAACGATTTACCGGTTTAACGGATTTACCGGCATTTTCTCGATAAATTCTTTTAACTTTTTTTGGTAAATTCCCAAATTTACCGGAAAATTTAACGACTTTTTTCGTACAAAATCATGTTTCTATCTATCGAATGGAGAAGGAAACATACCGTCGATCTCAGTTTAGAAGTAATTGCTTATATCTTCTCTGATGACTTACTATTAGCGTCGTGGTCCTCAGCCTCATTAAAACATCCATGCCCATATCAGGAGGCGGAGATGATGCGCTCCAATGTGAAAGCGCGCTCCACTGGAATAGTACCTCGCGCTGACATTCCCCACACGACTTGAGACAATTTGGACTAGAGATATTGAAGCTCTCAACATAGACGATCGCCAGATGAATAAGAAGAAGATACGCTCATGTCTTGTTCCCGTAATTTAGTCCAAGATGTAAGGCATCGGAATGTACTACGCTAGTCCACCTGATCATACTTCCCGTCGCCGCGATGGAATCCCGGCGACGAATTTTGCAGAGCGACGCGAAAGAATTTGAATCTCTCTGCGCTCGTCGCATCGCCCGTCGCTCTGCAAGGGAGCGCGACGGCGATCCGTCCAGGACCAGCGCTAAATACCGCGCGCGGCGCGAAAAAGTATGCCATGCCCGCGATGGGCACGGGAAGGCATCGCGCACGCCGACCGCCACTGTTGCGGCGGCCGCGGCGAAGTTTTCTTTGACTATTAGGCCGCGTGCGGCAGAATGGCCATGAGCTGAGCGCCGCGATGGCATCGCGGCGATAAAAGTATGCCCTGACCTTAAGCTGTTTTCCCATATAAGAAAAGAAAGAAATTCGCTATTATGTCACATTTCGGTATTTTTTCTGAAGTGCCTGGCTTTGCTTCAAAGTACAGCTAGTTCAAAAAAGGGCTAGTGTTGGGTGTAAATCATTCCTTCATGATAATTGTGATAAATTCAAAAAGCAGTTAAACTGTTAATCGAAAAAGAAATATAGCAATATTCGATTGAATGTCGGATGTTCCAGAAATGTTTTTGAGTTTAATTAAGCTATTTTAGAATTTTAATTCAGCTTCTATTTTTTAAAGCACTCACATTATAGGTCATTACACTTGTGCATTGTTAGGCTTCCGCTTGCGTTGTTTGCTTTAGGATGACGTATGCATGATAAAGTGAAGATGATATGGTTTTTCTAAACGTGATGATGTTTCGGTGAAAAGCTTTACGTTTTTTTACATTACCGCCGCTTAAAACTAGTTGTTTTTAAGGGAATATTAAATTTAAAAAAACGGATTTACCGAATTTACCGGAATTTACCGGCGAATTTCCGCGTTAAAAATTTGCGGTAAAAAATTTACCGGCGGCAAGTCAGCGCACACCCCTGACGTGGAGCCCGCAGGCCTGGACCGATACGTGGAGCCCGCAGATATTCCTGTACGTATCGCCACGGTGAACCTGTCGACGCGAACACATGCGTTCCGACCCGAGGCCGCCGTGCCCCCCCCCCCCCCTCATTGGGATTGAACCGACATTTACTCACTTGTGGCCGCGTGCGCGAAGTTGCCAGCCATTCGCTGGCAGTGCGGAGGAGATTCCTCAACTTATTCCTTCCAAAGAGGCTGCTTCACTCCAGCATTCCTGAGCTGAAATGTATTCCTTGCACCCATATCCGGTCGGAGAGCATCCGTGTGGAAGTGATTTGCTGTAGAACGTAGAATGAATTCTGAGCGTTTCACTTTTATGCTGGCTTGAAAAAGATTTCCTAGACCCGGCCCATAATGAATCACCCTTTTTCGCTTTTATGGTGCTAAGCTATATATCATTCTCTTCTAGTAGTCTGGACTGCTAGGACTCACCCCTATTGTACTTGTATTCTAACTTCGCTATGTTTACGTTGAATTAATTCATTTATGTGCCGTTGCTCTTTGCCGTTAAGTACTTTGCAATGTTGAATGTTGAGTACTGAACGTTGCCACTTACTCAGAACGGTGAGCTGACTATGGTTCGAGAGAGAAAGAATGCACGTAAACGTACACTTAACATATAAGTCTCGCGTATCGATTTTGAAAGGGCGGGGCGAAGATTGGCGATTTGCCAGCCGTCGATAATCGGTGCAGAACCCACGCGCACGGAGCTATCAAGTCATTTTCGTCAGTCAATCCGCGGCAGACGCGTCGCCGAAGTATAACATAGGCCATAAAGAAAATAATGAAGTATAACATAGGAGTAGGATGAGCAGTCTCTGTTTGGGCTGGATATTTTGGGTATACAATCTACGGTAGGGCTGAATATTCCGCATTCCCAACAGTGACTAGCCCCAAGAAAATGTACCAGATTAGTGAATAGTAGTAGTGCAAAGTCAGGAAACGTTCACCGTCATGAAAGTGCTCCACCAAACTCATATTGGAAGCTATCCGAGTTAAACTGATGTGAAAAGTTTTTTGATAGCATCATCGTTTTTATCGGATATCGCAGATGCGGGTTCGAGTCCCGCCTGGCGCAGGAGTTTTTATCGCAACAAAACATCCTGTAACAACATATAGCCTCTCTACCAGCCGCTCCAAGTTAAAGCAAATGTGTTAAAGCATTGTTACTAGTTAGGTCTTCAGCTTAACCGGTTCTATGCTGATATCAGCGGCCGGCCTATCCCCGTATCACGGGTGGGTGCTGACAGACCTCAGAATATCGCGGATGTTTCGTGCGGTCAAACAGCGCCGTTGGTGTAAGGTGAACATCGCTGCCCGGAAAGCAGAAGATGCGGGTCCGTTTCCCGCCTGGCGAAAGTTTTGATCGCAACAAAACATCCTGTAACAACATATAGCCTCTCTACCAGCCGCTCCAGGCTAAAGCAAATGTGTTATAGCATCATCATTTTCAACATTTTCATTAGCGCCTGTCCTGCTTGATAGCGGGGTCCGCTCTTCTGGTGTGGTGTCGCAAATTCTCCTGATTTGATCAGGATGCAGGCCACCTATCTTCAAGTCCAGTTACAACGCATCTAGCCAGCGCTGTTTCGGGCGGTCCCTGAGCCGCTTGCCAGGGACATCAAGGTTCAGGGTATCGTTGTTAGCGCGAAAAAGGTTGCCGTACCACGAGACGAGCATCGCGCAGCTTCTCGGGTATCGGGGCGACACCGAACATCTGTCGAGTGTTGTTGAAAACGCCTAACAAGGACATAATCAATCTGCGTTTTGGCGTTCCCGCTGTAAAACGAGATGAGGTGAGAGTCACGTTTTCGAAATTTGCCCACAACGGTGAGGTCATGCAAGTCTGCATACTCGAGTATGCGCTCACCATCGGCTTTTCTTCACTCATAGCCGAATCCACAATGAGAGCTGTGACCGTCCCTCGTTGCTTCGACGTAACCATCAAGGTCAGATGCAACAACAACCATATCTTATGACGGCATTTCCGCTGTTCTGTCATCAAGCAAGTTTCAGAACTCGTTCTTGGTTTGCTTGGAGCAGCCAGTCGTCTGCAAAGCGTATGCAGAAAAGAAATGACATCGTCGTTGGTGACAACAGTCTTCATCAAGCGGTCATCGAAACATTCTACGCTTGCTATCGCGTCACGAAAACATTCGGAGACGATCATACCGACACCGCTGGTGTCGGTATGATCGTGGAACTTTCACATAAAACGGCCTGGAAGCCTCGTTCTATGTTGACTTGCAGCAGGACCATCTCGTCTTCTGCACCTCATAGAAGTCTTTCTTCGCTCCAGTGCTTCTACCAACTCGCACGAGCGGTCCGTCAACGTACCCACAGTCAACGTTTCCACGCTGGTCTTGCCTACGTTGCGGACTTTCGGATAACTCACTTGCCCCCCGATGCCGTCCTCGCACCAGGGACCTTCGCATAATTCTCATACTTGCCGCGCTTACTAGTGCGCGTCAGCTCCCGCGGACGCCGTAGCACTATCTCGAAAAACTTGGACTGTCATACACCATGTGGTGTGATATGGGTTTTCGTAGGCCGGCTTGCCACAGGGCCCTGTCGCCTGCAATCGAGTGTCCGTGATTAGCTTAGCTCGCGCAGGTTCCAGTGGCACCGCGTGGAGGAACGGAAATGGCACCTTTTTGAATAAATTATATAGTTTATTTAAAAGAACCTATAAAGAATCTAAGACCACAGTCACCCTTGTTCCGAAATGTGCAAAAAGTGAAGGTAATATAGTAATATAGAACCCGCAACTGAATGATAGTGAGCGTCTTAAAAATTTTAAGCAACCAAGTAAAGCAGCACAAATATGGGAAACACTAACCTAACCAGAAATCGAGAAAATCAAGGCTTCAAGAAAAATGTTATTCCAGAGGGGCTCATTCAATTTGTTTCTCTTCTTAGTGCACCTCTTGGTGGGGATGAAGCGCTATTAATCCTTTGTGTGTGCCTGAAAACGGATCTCCGAAGTCTTCCTGGCTATTCTTTTTTGCACGTAGCCGAGAATATCCAGGTTGCTATATCCCTTACAAGAGTCAACATGTATGGTAGTACTGAGAATCACGTTTCTGTTGATGATGGCTTCAAGTGTAGCGGCATCACGTGTTCAGTTATTTCCACAAATTCTTCATTAGAGTCATCCCTCTCATTACCATCCAGCTGTACCAATCATCCCCAGTATCGCACAAATTGACTTTAGCTCCGAACAGAACTTAAAATATAGCCTTTAGGAAGCAACTACCGTTGAATTTGTAGTCGCTTGGCAAAGTTCGATAACTTGATATGATATCCTATTGCATCTATTTTGACGTTGCTCTCAAATGGATTAAGCAACTACAAGACACTCAAAAAATAGGGTATAGAAGAAAATAATATGTCATCGCATCAACTATTTAATCAGCCTCGTGAAAGATTTTAACATCCCAACTTCCGACGCACATGAACCATTTTTTGTTATTGATCGTGTATATTGTTTTATACACCAAGAGTCACTTTACTCTTTACCACAAATATGATGGCTAGGTAACCGATGCAGTGAGACCGATGAAGGTTTTTATTTCAGGCCGCATCTTTTTCTGTTACCTGTTGGCCAATCTCTGCGCGAAGTCTACTGATGCTACTGTTAGTTGCTTCGTGAGCACAGCAACACCAGAGGTAACGACTAAGCAACTTTTGCTAACCAAGCGAGCTCGCTTTAGATAAAGTTGCAAAGCAGACAAGGTGACCGATAGTTTTCCTAGACGTGTAGCAAGACTTTCCCTCAAAATATTAGGGCGATTCATGTTTTGTAATTTTTTGATATTTTTCAAATGTTTATATATTTTGATCAAACTAATCTTACTCATCGAAATATCGCCCATCTTTGTTGATGAATGCCCCCCCCCCATTGCTACGGTCGGAAATGGATGCCATGGCGTTAGAAATCCGGGGGTTTCGATTCGAAAGTGAAGATGGTGGGATTGAAGTGCCGCTCGGTTATCGTATTGTTTCCATTCCAGAAAGTGAGGTAGCGATCGTAGCAAATAGAAGTCAATCAGGGCAAGCACTGTTGAATAGAGGGGCTGGGAAACCACTTCCCATACTAATAGCTAGAGCTTTTGGCGAATCATTTATTGAAGTACGCGGTTTTGCATTGTCATGGAAGAAATAAATCTTGTCGAGTTGTGGATGTTTAATTTGAAGAGCGAGGCTGAGTTGTAGTTAGTTGCAGTACACCTGATTGTTAATGATGGCACCAGAATGGAGAAGCTCCCAGTACACAACACCACGAATGTTCCAGAAAACACTCAGCACCTCCTTTCTTGGGTGCAGATCACCTTTGGGGACTGCTGGCGGCTTCTTCTGTGCTGGAATCGAAGCACACCTTGCTATGTGTGACATATTCAGTGCCCACTTTTGATCTCCTGTAATGAGCGAGCCCAACCAGTCAAAACGGCGGGAGCGGGATAGGCTAAAAAAGCATGCATCAGCTCGCGTGGAGTACTTGTCAGGCGACAAATCATGCAGCATGCATTTGCGTATTTTCCAGACGAAACCAAGTTCTCGTAATTTATGAACGACAGTGGGTTGACAAGAGAAGATGGTTGTCGCCAAGCCACGAGTGCATTGGAACGGGCCTGCTTTGATGGCAGCCAGTAGCGGGTCGCTGTCGACCATCGACTCGCGTCCAAACTTGGGTTGTTCGGGCAACGAAAAATCGATTTGAAGCGATTTGTCCAATTATCACAGCTACATGCAAAGGGTGCATCCTGACCAAAAACACACACCAGGTTACGATGAGCCTTGACTGAGGTATGTCCCAGCTGGAACTCGTAATAAGACAGTGACAGAGGTGGAGTTTTAATGATTCCATATCTCTTGAGATAAGTGGCTGATATTGTTATTGATAGCTAATAAGTTGCATTGACATGAGCTGACCTTTGACCATTCGCGTGATCTACTGCGAAATCGATAGCACGTCTCAACCAGGAAGGCCAAGTCAAGTTGCAAAATCGCAAGAATATATGAATCACCTCACCCTAATACGCCAACGCGTTTCTTTCCATACTTATCTTTTCATTGTAAATATTTTTGCCTCATAATGTGCACAATTACAACACGGAGCGTACACTTCACTGCAACGCAAGGAGCAGCGAACACACTAATCCTCAATTGACCTGTTCCGTAGCTAGTAGACAACAGATAAATCGCGCTTACCTCTCTGTTGGAGTACCCTGGGGGCGTATCAATTTGAAGAGGTCTTTGAAATACAAAACTCGTCCGTCATGATTGCTTTCTACAGCAGCAGTGTCATGCCCATCTGCTTTTCGTCTGACTCGGAGTTCGGCGAAGATTGCAAGCTTATAACTTCCATACAAAATAGAGGGGGTGCTTTCAAAGCCCTTTGAAACAACTTTGCTCCCTTTGGGCTTCAGTTCCCCACTTTCTCTCTTTCTTTCTTCTGGATTCCTTCTTCCTCACTTCCCAATTTTTGGCACTGTTTCTTTTCCTTTCTGTGTTCATTTCTAAGCATTCTCACAGACAGCAAATTAATCTTGAAAATACAAGGGATCACTGGATACAGCTCCGAACGATGATGTCTATCGATTTTTAACTACAAACAATGGAAGCACGAAATTATAAGCCATAGCTTAATTTTAAAAAACACGTAGTTCGTTGAACAAACCGTATTCTCTAAGTTTGGTCGGTTGCTGGTACAGCTTCTTCGACGTCAGAAGAAAGGAAAACATTGACAGCTGAATTTCGAGACTGTCTTTCTAATATAAGCAGAAGTGTTGTGTCAAGTGTAAAAAGATGCTGCTTGTGAGACGTATTAGTCAAGTTCTATTCAAGCGATACGAGGAATCCAGTGAACAAGATGTGACAGGCTGCACCTTGGAAGTACCAGTTCTCTTCGACCATGGCATAGCGAAGTTTGGAAAACGACTAAAGCTGGGTGTAATTCGAGTAAGTAGCAGAATTTGTCATCGTACTCTCGTGGTGTCGTGCTTAATCCGTTTCTGTTGCGTGAAAGACCAGTTCGAATTCTGTTGCGTAGGAATGCTTCCCAATTGTTTCGCTGATGATTCACTAAATTTTTTCACTCATTCCACCGACAATTACACTCTCTTATCAAAAATCTTATGCTGTCTTGCCTTACTTAAACATAGAACTTCCGTTGATTGATTTAAATTGCATGATTTTGACTGTAATTTTTGCACAGTCACGTGTGGAAGGTGTGTACTGCGGCTTCACAGAGAAAGGAATAGATGTGCGAACTGGAACATTGAAAGGTACGCGACTCCACTTCATCGTTGTTTCTAAAGCATTGCCAATTATCCCAGAAATAAGACACGTAATTTGAATAGCAGTTCCAGGAATTATTGGATAAAATTCTTGAGGCACCATGATAGAACAAGCCTAGATTACGCACACTATAATTTGCATTATGGAGGGCACTATGCAGAAAGTAGAAGCCAACCTATGATTGCAGTGTACGATTCACGGCCTACGGCAAACAATTTAAACAGTAGGACTAGCGATGTCGCAATAGTTAGGAGATATGTTTGTGCGCTGGAACACTGGTAATGCGAGGATATTCAGAAACGAGTTGACATTTGTAATACACAGTCATTCGACTAAATCTCTTTCGACACCGTGTCCACTCTGGCGAATTGTCCCTCAAACGTACTCGACGTGCTCCATCGTCAAACACCATAGCGGAAGTTATGCTGCACTAGTGCAACACACCTCTTCCACACGCCTTTTCACGTAAATTCCAACTCATCAGTGACGTTTTGCAGCAGACGAGCACCACGGAAAGAAATATTGTTAGATAGCTTCGCCCCAAAGCAAGATAATAGAACACGCCGAGAGTCTTATTTTGTTCTTAAGGCTTATATTTCAGGGAAGAACTGGTTTTATAGAGTAACACAGCAGGATACGGCAGGGCAGCATCTTCATAACTGCTCCTCTGACGCCTGTTCACTCTCCATTTTCTGATCTCGTTGTGGCACGCATTCTGGACCTGGACGCACGTTTAACGACGTCCGTGTAACATCTTCTGAATACGGGCACATGTTCCATAACGCTTGTTACACATTTGCTGAGTCGCGGCGCACGTGTCGTGACGTCAGAAGTTTATGACCCGTTTTTAGCACCCCGACGCACGTGGAGCGATGTATGTGGGATGTCTTCAGAATCTCGGCACACGTTGGGCGGTACTGAGAAAAATACCGGTCCCCCTCATTACCTCCTCCTCTAGTGGTCCCCCTCTACTTATCGCTTTTGCATGTTTCCTTTCGTGGTTCGCCTCACTCTTTAGAATTCTTACGCACGTTGGGCGACTTCTGCAACAGCCTTTTGAATCACCGCGGTCGGCTGATCAATTCTGTTTCTTGTCCGGTGGCAAACACATTCGACCGATTCCTAGTAGTAACCTCACCTCTCTATGTTCTTTATAAAGGATGACTGTAGCACGTCCTCGGAATCCGCACGTTCTTTGCGTTACTTCTGTGACACGTCTTCTGAATCCACATGCATGTTGGATTAGGTCTGCGGCACATCTTTCGAATTCCCGGGGTTTTGAACGATAGCAGAGGTGCTTTGAGACTCTGTAGACCACATCTTACCATTTTGGCGATTGTGGGCGTGCTCCACGGTGAACAGCTTCTCATCCGTAAACAGAATCTGTTCCCAGGTACGACATACATCGAAAAATTCGTCGTCGAAAAATTCGTGAAACGTATGGCCCTCTGCATCCGCTCCAAGGGAGGCCACTAAAGCCACTTGAACATGACATATCCTCTTGTTTGTATTGTTGTAATTTAGTGGACGTTTTCTCGAATTGTTGGTTGTTTTATAATTATGACGAAAAATCGTGTCCACGTTGTTTTCTTCCACACTGTTTTTCTGTACACTTTCTTCGACAAACCTTGACTCATCAGCTCCTGAACCGCTGTTGGACTGTGAGAGTATCCTAGACTGTCCTTGATTTATCATATAAGACTGAGATTTGCACAAGGCAACATTTGTGGCTAACTATGGCTTGTGACCACAGTCACCTTCGACACTACTTGTTCTCCGAGTTCGATGGAGGTTACTCCGCAGCAGAAGGCTGCCGAAATATTTACAGCAGATACAGCGAAAGGGTGGTCTCCACAAAAGCTGAAAGAGATGGTTCTGCCGCTTTATGTCAGGCGACCGCAGTTTAGAAGATGACACGAGGTCGGGACGTGCAATGGAGGGTCATGATGAGACTCTTACAAGGGAAGGGTCTGAAGCGTGTGTCTGAACGCACTGCTGCATTTTTGCATTTCTACTGACTGGTGGAGATTTGGGGAATTCTGACGTCTACACCATTTTCAGACTTTCCTGCGCATTTTCCAGCTGTACGCTGTGGAGAGTACCTTTCTTGCGACCTGTTTATTACTGACCGGTTTTCTAACCACGGCGTCTTCGTCAACTTCAAGTTGATGTGCTTCGAAGTCCTTTAGTATGCTGGCCGTCAGTTTGGCCAGCTTGATTTCTTTCCTCGAAGATTCCTTGTCTAAAGGTGGGCCACACTTAAGCGTGAGTAGGTGGATCACCACTCGACCGTCGGCGGACATTGCTGGTGTTAGGTTCTAGAAAACCTTCAGCAGACCTCTGATTTCCAGGTGACAGGCAAAGATTAGGGAAAGAGGGTACCGATGGGGTTAAGGTTAATTTGCGGGATCCGCACACCTCGTTTCTCATTTGAACCGTCCGACGTCACCACATGGTCTCCTTTGAAAATCCGAGCAGGATGGTTTTTTCTCGAGGCCTTTAGTTCATGTATGGAAACTAAGGAGCCTGTAGCCTTTATACGCTAACTGTGAGGTGCCCAGTGGTGCTTCATGCACTTTGTACCTGTGTATCACTAATATTGATCATTTCTACATAATCGTTGAATACTACAGCATTCAGCTGGAAAATTAGGCATAAAACGTCTGAAAATGGTATATACGTCAGAATCCCCAAATCTCAACCAGTCGTTAAAATGCAAAGATGCAGCAGCGCACAAGAACCAAACCGCCGACCTTCCTCGCATGAAACAGTCCCACTTCCGCTGCGCTCCGAGCCGCTTGCAGGCAGAGGCGTAGCGTGCGTACAAGGCCCCCAAACTCGTGATGCACCGTATTCCATTGTAACTTCAAGGTCCCCCTACTCCTCCGGTTTAACGAGCAACGATCGTCTACCTTTCTTTGAACACGTGGGGCACATGCTAGGTGAGACGGACTGGAAACATTCTCGACTTGTCGAATGGTGCCATCATATGCTCTCGTAATTGTTTTATTTATGTCTATTTGGGAAGGTTCATTCCGTACGTAGTCAAGGATCCTATCAGAAATCTGCGGAAGACACAAAGTGTAGTATATGGGTGGAGGAGGGGTAATTTATGAAAAGCTCTTATGGAGCACTTACGTGGTAGCCTGCTGCTCAAGGAAAATTTTAATACTCTTTCTTTGAGGCCTGAATTCACTTTACATTAAGAGAACACATTGTTTGAAATTTTGTTTAAAAAAACTTCAAGGAAAAATAATGGTTTAATTACGTTTGTTTTAAAAAGCAGAAGGCGGTCACTTTTTGTGTAAAAAAGAGATTGCGCCCTAGTCCAAGACGTGGCGATTTTTATTCAACTGGAGCAAAATTTCGGTTTGCATTGAGTTTCACACTTGTAAACGATACAACAAAAACAGTTGTAAAAAATCACATATCACACACTCAGATGCCTCATGTAACCAGCAGTTACACTATCAATCGAGTAGTAACCGCAACGAGTTTTTCGAGCGCGATCTGATCATTTAAAACGCTATATGCGTACTTCCTTGTTTTGCTTTAAAACAAATGCTATCTTATACTTTTTCTCGAGAAATTAAAATTGTACAAAATTACTACACTTACTGGAGCAGGTGAACTGCAAAAAAGTTGAAGAGAGTTATACCAAATTTCCCTTGAACGAAAAATTATCCAAACCATCTTATTGAGTCTGTAGTTCAACTGCCTAGAGGTAACTTCGATTCGGAAGAGTTTGATTCCAAAGATTTAGGTTAGCTTAGAAGAGTGTCCTAGTTGATTTGAAAAGTGTAAATTCGACGTGAACATGTTATGTTTGTTTCCACATTCATGTTTTAAGATGAGGTATTCATGAATCGGGACGCAGGCTATCGCGTTGTCTGCAACTGTTATACCCATGGATGCAACGGAATGTACGAGTCATTTGAGGTTAGTTTAGCTAAAACTCTCGGATGAAGAAAATCAACTGTATATGGAGGTGAACTCAAACACATGCTTCTGCTCATTGCCACGGCAAGATTACAAGTGCGGTTATCAGGAACAATTATAATATTTTGGATTGCCGCGCCTAGTATCCCGTAAAAAATTGTTTGATGTGCGTATAGTTCGCAAATTTTTTAAGGAGCAGCCCGCAGTCAACTCTTCAAAGTTGATACTCTGGGTCCCTCAACAACCAGAGGGAGAGTAAATTGTACTTCTCTAAGCCTAACACCACGGAAGAGCAAAATTTTCACAGTTAGACCAGGTTCAGCCCACCTACAACTTAGAAATAACACTACGTCCCTCCCGGAATCCAAATACATATTCTTTCAAACGCATTCCAGCAAAGCAAATTTCCTGTGCGTAGGTATTTACTAACTACCTTTGTTGTTAGTTTTGGTATTTGTTGTATTCCGTTTTATCTCAGTCTTGTCTTATACAGAATATTTCAATAAATAAATAAATAAATAAACAGGTTGAAAAGCACAGGAGAACTTCTCAACTTCTATTTATAACTTTTGGAAAAGCAAAAGTATAGAGCTAACGATGACGACAGCACATTCAAGTTCTGTTGCTGTCTTACTCAAATTTGTAGTAACAAGTGCTCCGCCACGCCTAACGACGTGTCTCGCACTTACGGGCTTCGCGCGAGCTTGCAATGTCACTAACCCACAGAAAGCAATTTTTGTAAGACTTTTGTGAAACTTAAAATCCGCTAACATCTAGATTCACTTCGGACCTTCCAGTAACGCACTGCTTTGTGCTGCTTGGTACTTCTGTCCCTTAGGTTGCCTTCTCAGTCGTTATCATACTCAACAGCACTAGTTACAGGACACCGTTGCCACGTTTTTCAAAACTAGACGCTCGCTACACAACGGCACTTGGATTCAGACGCTGGTTTTATGACCTCGTGACATGCCTTCTGTATTCGGGCGTCATCCAGCAACGACGACAACTGCGATCGTCTGAATCCAGACGATTGTTGCGGGACGTAAGGGACACGTCCTCTGAATGCAGAAGCTCAGAAGCGCGCATTTGCCGCTGTGTCAAGCAGGAAGAGATTGCGCATATGGTAGTAGCTCTCCTGGTCTTCTCTCACTCCCCTCGTGGTCTCCCTTAGTACTCTACCACATTAAGTTGTCCTCCCACGGCACGACGACGGCGACCGGACGCCCATTGCGCGACATCTGTCACATCTTCTAAATCCGCACACTTGGTCTTCCTTGCTGGTCCTCTCGTAATGGATCTCCTTGCTGGTCCTTCTTACTGCTCCTCCTTATTGGTATATCCCTGCTGGTCCCTTATAGCCTCCACCCATCTTGGCTCCCTCTCCTGGCCTGCTTCATTGTTCCACCTCTTGACGCACATCCAGATTCTTTCTCCAGGCCTCTCCTTCAGGATCGCTGTCAGTCCCGTCCGTTTCCCGTCCTCGAAGTTCCCATTACTACTCTTAACCCCTTGGTGGTCCTCCCTTGCTCATGGCACGCACCCCAGGGTCAAGCGTGGGGTTCGATTCTTGATGAAAATTTACGACCCCCCCCCCCCCGAAGCGGAATTCGTACGACCTCCTCACTCTCTCTTCCACTGTTTTATTCCTTATAAATATGTCTTGGTTTTTTCAAGGACCATTGGTTCTTCTTTTCGGATGCGGCTTCGACACTGAAGAGAACATTGAAAAGAGGTCACTGAGCAATACATCCTTTGATAACACAATACAACTCTTTGAAGTTTTGAATGCAATTTTTTGACGCTTCAAAATAACGATTTTCTGGTAGTAGTCTTACAATCATCACCGTTCAATTTGTGCAGGTTTTTCCTAAGGACGTCATGGACACGACACTTTTTTCTACGTGAAGGAGCGACGTCTGCATCTGAAACTGTGTTCTGAAATTGTGTTATATAAAATTTTGAGTGTTACTTTTTGACGACGACTTAAGTGCTTTCCTTATAATTTTTGAAGCGCTCATAGATTCGATTACGCAGCGGCAAACTGATTGTGGACGATGGAATTCCCATGGAAATAATGTTCTGCCATCCTAACGAAATATCATAAAAATCAAAATAAAGTCCACAAAAATCCAAAAATGTATCTTCCAGCAGAAAAACAAGCCTCTGCAGCGATGACGGAGCTGCGATGACGATATGGTTAGGATGGATCGTATACAATATTCTCGTTTCTCATGAAGATTTTTTTAGCCGAACCAGACCACCCATGCGGATGAAATTTTGCCACAAAAACCTTCAAGTCCTGATCAACTCACAGTGAAAAAGTCATGATTTTCTGGATCGAACAGGATGAATCGGCCTCTGGTCGACTTTGCACCGACGTCATCGGAGCATAAAATTGAAAGTTCACAAAAAGGTTTATAAGTCGGTAAGCTTTTCGAGTTTTGAGAGTTTCTCTAGTTTTTCGACAAATAGAAGAAAAACGCTTTGCTATTTAAACAACGATCTTCAAAACAGGGGCATTCATGCACTGCGCAAGTAGTCCAATTTCTGGTCCATTTCGCAAAAATACGTGCCGAAAATGAACCACTCCCGCCGCGCATGACGACACCTTTTTTGAAAATCGATTCGTAAGCGGTTAGAAGGCATATTTGCTCTATTTTGTAATGAGGGTTTTAGATTTTCAGAAACTAAGCCAAGTTATGATCAAATTTGTCGTGAGCTGAATCTCCTCCTCTCATAGTCGGAGTGATCGCACAAAAAGGTTCATAACTCAGCTAATTTTTCGAAATTCCAAAATCCGACTCGTCTATCGAAAAGAAGAAGAAAAAACGTGAAACGTGTTTTCTTATCATAAGAACCGATATCAAGAAAAGGGGTCTTCATGCGCGGCAAAGGGTTCGATTTTCGGAAAAAATCGACCAGAAAGCGAACCCTACCCGCCGCGCATGAAGATCCCTTTTTTATAAAGCACTTTTGCAACCATAAAGAAGCGCTTTTCCTCTATTTTTTGATGAGCGAGTGGAATTTTTGAATTTCGAAAGTTAGCTGAGTTACGAATATTTTTGTGAGATCACTCCGATGATGAAGGTGAAGGGTCGATCCGAGGTTCAGTTCACGACTCCACAAATTTGATCATAACTCGTCTTATTGTTTAAAAATTGAACCGTCCGCCGTGCATGAATACCTCTCTTTTAGAAAATGATTCTTACACTTTAAAAAAGTGCTTTTCTTCTAGTTTTTGAAAAGCTAGATTTTCAAAATTCGAAAAACTTACCGAGTTATGAAGCTTTTTGTGAACGTTCAATTTTATGCTACAATGACGTTGGTGCAAAATCGGTCGATTCAACCTGTTCGATCCAGAAAATCATGACTTTTTCACTGTGAAGTTACCAGGGTTTAGAGGTTTTTGTGGCAGAATTTTATTCGTATGTGTGGTCTGGTTCGGCTAAAAATCAATTTTTTCATGAAAAAACTAGAATTTTGACACGATCGATCCTAATCATATCGTCATCGCAGCGGAGAAGCTTGATTTTTTACTGTATAATAAGCAGGACTTAAAATTTTATATGGTACAATTACACTCACTACTATCTTTTCCTTCAGAAGGCAGAAAAAATTTTCCGCGACAATCCATCCATCCTTCAATTGCGATCGATCATGTCAGAGAACGCAATAGCCGCACGTAAACAGCCGTAACTCGGAGATTTTTTCTTAAGTATAATAACATCTTGTAATTAGTGGGTCGATATTTTTTCAGCAAATGACACTAAATCGAAACTTCTGATCATATAGAAGATCGTTTCAGAAAGACATAGTTTTACCACTGTGTATCAAACGGGCATAAAGTTTTATAGGGTACGATTTCATTTTCTGATGCTGTTTCCTGCAGAGGAGAGAAATTTCTTTTCGAGGCAAATCCGTCCTTCGGTTGCCATTTTGTCATCAATTCGAAGAGCTCTTCAAAAATCTTTAGATCGTCCTCAGTAATTGACACGTGAAATTTTATAGTTCAATTTTGGAAGTAGATGTCGCCCTTTCAGGCAAAAGGCTACCGTGTCCATGACTTCCTGGGGCGGATTCGTCAACAACTTACAGTAATATAACAGAGGAAATTACAGCCAAAATCCCTGATAGCGCAGCTTGTAAGCAATATGGTGAGCAATAAGCCGCGTTATCTGAGTTTTCCGCTGTGAATTCTCTACTAAAGTTACGTAAGTCGTTGATGAATCTGACCCCTGAGAAGATCTGAAAAATGAAAACCTCTCATTGTCTGTAAATCTGCGGACACGAAATCATTATATTTCACTGTACAATAACTGGCATTAAGTTTTTTTTTGATATTCAATCCTACTTTTTTTAACTCCCGGGAACGCAAGTGCTTGCATGTTTCCGCTTTGTCGTATCCACACCTGGAAGAAACAACTTATTAATAGATGCAAACATCATCTAAAAACCTGAAATTGGAGAGTATCCTCAGCCAAAACTGAGAAAAAAACTGAGAGAGTACGACCCCAGCCTCCCTCCAGACGACCCCACCCCGTTCGATTCTCAAACCTCAAGCATGACCCTGCTCGACGCTCAGAAACGCGCGCAGTAGCCGTCGTGTCATGCAGTAAAAGGCTGTGCTTCCGCTGCTGCAACAACATCCCACGTTGAAGAGCAAATTTCGCCAGCGCCGTAGATGATGAGGCGTATCTCACGCAGGTTAGATCACTCAAACGTCATCGACCGCTAACTCTTTTATGTATGGGTGGTGATAGTAGAATATTTACAAATTGTTTTATTCAGGAGTTTGCCACTTCGATCGAAAGCTTTCTGGAGTGCAAAGCGATCAAAAAATTGCTGAGTGACATGAGCAATGGTTCGTTTGAACACAATGCCTTGCAATACTCCTCGTTTCCATTGTATGTATGCAGTCAGCTTATAGAGGTGGTGAGAGGCCCAGAGGAAACACAAATGAAGGAATTCTTCGAAAGACATGGGTACGTCTTTAACGGTATTTCTCTCTGGAGGAAATACATATTGTCTGAGTAAATGATTCTTCGCTCTACCGGGTTGGAATGTGAAAACCTATGCACTGTCAACTGGCAGTAGAGCTGATATATTGCGCCTTTTGAAACAAACTGAGAACAGGCGGCCCACTGAAAGTGATGCTTGGCGAACTTCTGCTACTAATATGTAGTCCAAAAAACCATATGCAAAGTAGTCTACGTTAATAGCCCTCGATGAAGCATTTTCGCATCTTTGACATTATGCTCAACTACAATGCTTCGGTATGCTTCAGCAACACTGGAGTACGAATTCCTTCAGACCTATGCTTCCCGATTTCTCCTTCATGAGATCAGGAAACGTCGAAGTAACTATCGGCTGAGAATTTCAATTTCGTTCTACAGAAACCCTTTCTTCATTGAAAATATCTACGTGTGAGATATCTAACCTTTATGTGGGAAAACGAAATCACCATCACCGTTGCTGCACGACGACGTAGGCGAACCGGAGGTCAAACCCAACAAATCACGGTGTGGCTTCTTGACCGCACGCATATATGGGTAGTGTATTCGGGAAATTATACAGCGCTTCGAGAGTTCGACAGCCGCAATCTCATTTTCACGCGCAAGCCTGCAACCGGTCCAAGAGTTTTTTGTTCCTTGTCCACACAGGTATACCTCCCTCCTTACATGCTTCTTCCTGCACTCCGGGTGTGTATCGAGAAGCACCACGCCTGGGGGCAGGCACTACTCAGTTCCCAAAAGCGTTAAACAAAGCATCGGGATACAAGCAAAAGAGTTCGGACCAGATGTCATTTAAGAATTGTAAGAGATGCTGCCACAAACTCCACGTTGTATCAGAATTCCCTTTTACAAACGCACTCCGTATTGCTGCCGTTTCCGTTTAGCAATGTTATCACCAAAGATCAAAGAAAGCATGGACAAATTGCACCGGTGGCAAATGCTACAGCATTGGCAAGCAGCTGTTTGGGTCTTGAGATTATGATCCTTTCGGATCTCTAGATCTGCACCAAAACCAAGATGCGTATTTGTAGCCAAAGACACCGAAAACTGAAGATTTTGGGTTTTGATCTCCAAGCCATAATTCTTAACTAGATTCAAGGACACGCGGTAGTAGGCACTGTATGTTATAGTTGTGCTCTCCCGAAAATGTCGAATAACCGAATATATTCGAAAATCGTGTTTTTGGAGCATTCGAATTCGAATACATTCGAAAATCGCGTTTTTTCGAGCATTCGAATCGAATAATCATTCGGGCTCAACTATGGTTTTGGGAGAGAGGATCATTTCATCAAAGCAAATACGAGGTTTACACTGTTTGAAAGGTGATAACGTTGCTCAAGGTAAGGGTACTGAAGAAGTTAAGGACTCATATGAAAGCTTAATAAAATAAAATTTTCTGACATACAAGCGGTGTGGACTGCGCAATGCACTCATCTGAATTCTCATCATTTTACATTCGATTGATTGTGTTTCGCTTGAATACCTGTTTTAATTTCTCCTTAAAGAAACCATGTCATTTGATTTGGGCTCCTTTCAATGTTTTAAACTTTAAAACACACTATGGCTTGCGAAAAATGCAGGGTATGCTGAAAATGCAAGTACTAATTGAAAGGTTCTAACATTGCTCTAGTGAAGCTTTTGGAGCTGTTTGAGACTAAAGCACAGGGTAACGAAATTTCTTTGGCGTGCAAATAGTCATACCGTTCCACACCCTGCCAGAAACCTTGCATTTCAGACCTGATTGACTGTGTATGGGTCACACGAGTGGGGCGTGCTTGGAGTAGTCGCTAAATCGCCTCTGCACTCCGACGATGTTTTCGATTTTCCAGAAGCACTTCAGGATAAACTTTTTCTCCTCGAAAGAAACCCTAGGGCCGACATGACTCCTGTTATGGGCTCAGACATGTAGAAAGCGTTATTAGAGCAATAGCGAGAACGGAAAATTGTGGAATCAGTAAAACAGCTTCGAATGTTTCACTAGCAGAAATGTTAGAACTTTAAAATATAATATTAGGTTGTTCGGAAAGTTTTCGGCGTTATGTGATACTATTTTTCAATCATCTATTGTTAAGTAAAAATTCAACTTGCATTTCGCATTAATGCTACTTTCTGCACAGAATTTTTTATCTCATTTATGTTTAAACGTTGTTTTATACTTCTATTCTTGAAGTGCTTATTGAAGTATGTCGAAGGAGCAAATCCGAACGATATTTTATTTCGATTTCAAATTGAGACAACCCGTAGCAGACGTCGGTAAAACTGCTGTTGCGGGTGCTTTGAAACGCCTCGGGAAGGTGAAAAAGCTCGAAAAGTGGGTGCCCCATGTGTTGAGTGATCGGCAAAAATCGTAACGTTTCGAGATTTGTTCTTCTCTACTTTTACACAACATAACCTATCCGTTTTTGGATTGATTCATCACTTGTGATGAAAAATGGATCCTGTGTGATAACAGGAAACGTTTCGGACAGTGGGTGGACGACGACTATCCCCCTACGCATTTTCCAAAGGCGAACCTCCTCACAATAGGTAATGGTCACTGTGTGGTGGTTGGCAGCTGGAGTGATCCATTACAATTTTCCGGCCCCAGGCCAAACGATCACAGCAGAGACCTACTGTAAGAAAGTCGACGAAATGCACCGAAAATTGCGTCAACTTCAACCATTATTGGCTTGTTTTGCACGATAACGCCCGCCCACACGTTTCGCGAATCACTTTTCTAAAATTGAACGAATTTATTTATTTATTTATTTATTTGCACAAAATTGTGCGCTAAAAAAGTTATTGAAACACAGTGGACACGATGTAAGGTAAATCGAGAATCACCAAATAAAATAAAATGAAACCTCAACAGATCAACCAAATGTTTCAACCTAACTATCAGATGAGAACGACCCTCAATCCAGAGGAAAAAGCAGTCTCACAAATCAAATGAAATTAGCTTTCAAATATGCGGGTCTGGGGTAGTGGAACTTGATGAAGACGAGCAGTGGCCGGCCAACACTGCAAGTCGCTAGAAACGGCTCCGGATACCAGCTTAGTAGGTCCGCCGCCTCCATCAGTGCCCATTTGACGGTTGTATGGGAAGGGTAAGGTAACACGAAATTTTTGATGAAATAGAACAAAAACAATGACAATGCGTCAGAAAAAGCAGAGCCGTGCAAAAACGTAATCAGATACAGAGACGTAGGAGGCAAGCACTACATAGTAAAACATTACATAGCGAGAGTTACTATAAAATAGGAATAAACACAATAACTCAAACTAGTTAGGACTAAGGTAGGAACACAAACTTAGTTAAAAACAGTAAAAAAAAGAAATCTCCAAAAAAAGAAAAAAGAAAAAATAGAAATGTCCGAAAAAACTAAAAAAGAACGTGAACAAAAAGAAATGCAAAAAGTGTTGTGCTTAAGTTATGTCGACAATATGCAAAACTGAAAGCAAGTCAATCTTTTTCAAGTTCCTACGAAAAATACTGACATTCGGAGCTTCTAGTAGACTTGCAGGTAACATTTGTAGCCACCGAGCGCCCCGAAAGAAAATGGAATTGAAGATCTTTTCACGGTTTTTCTTCTTGATTCTGGGATAGCGAAAACAGTAAGAATTTCGGTGACCCAATGTTGGCAAAAATACCCAGTACTTGCTCGCTCTGAGAATTGATTCCCCTTTTAGTACCTTAAAACAGAAGACGAGATCATTAAAAATGCGCCTGTAAAATAGACTTTTAAGTTTAAAAAGCATAAGTCTTTCCTTGTAACTAGGAATCGTACCAGAATCAGTTGAGGACCGTATGCATCTGTTAAACAAAATTTTTGTAAACGTTTTTTGCACCTTTTCAAGCTTGGATTGGAATTTTTTTGTGAATGGACTCCAAACCTGGCAGCAATATTCCAATAGTGGTACGACATATGATTTGTATAAGTTAACCAGGATTGAGCTTTCAGCGTTTTTAATGTTTCTAAAAATCAAAAACAGAGTGGAAAAAGCTTTTCGTACGGTGGCATCTATATGACTTCCAAAATTTAACTTACGATCAATGAAAACTCCTAAATCACGAATCTCAGATACAGAGCTGAGGACATGGTTATTGAGATTGTACTCAACATTCTCTGAAGTACCAATATGGAAAACAGAGGTTTTGGATATATTCACAGGTATTTGCCAAGCATCAGCCCAATCCATCATAATATTGACAGCTTGAGATAATTAAGGGTTGAAGTTCTGCCTCACCCGCCACATTCTCCAGACCTCTCACCAGCGGACTACCACCTGTTCAAACACTTTCAGAACTTTCTCGCTGGTAAAATCTTCACCAATCAGGACCAAGCCAAGCCAGCTTTCGTGGATTTTGTCGGATCTTGATCATCTCATTTTCTGCTGATGGAATAGGTAGACAGGTGACCCGTTGGCAAAGGTGTGCTGATTCGAACGGTGCTTATTTCGACAAAATCCGATAACATTTGAGAAAGTCATGGTACTTCAAAGTGAAGCAATCAACACGCTGAGAACTTTCCGTACAACCTAACAGTTCCATTCTTCGCAAGCCGTAGTGTGTTTTTGAATTTTTAACCTTAAAGAAGCACAAATTAATCAACACGGCCCCTTTAAGGAGAAATTACAATTATTTAAGTGAAACACAATCAACCAAGTGCAAAATGAAAGAAATCAGACGAGTGCTTGGTGCACCACTTATATGTGAGAAATTTTATAATTTAAAAGCATTCATTCTTGTCCTTAATCTCTTGAGTACCTTCACTGTGAGCGAGGTTATCACCATTCAAACAGTGTACACATTTTTTCAGACACCCTGTACATTGACGACAAGTGCCCTACCCCATCTGTACGTGGGCTTCGCACTTGCTCGCCTAGCTTGATGTCCGTCGCTAATATATGTATAAGATGAACATATTCATACACTGGGATAAATTAATCGCTAATATGTGGGTAAGATCACCAACACTAATTGTATCGTGCAATCCATGAAGCTCTTTTTGGTTTGGGTTCGTTCGAACCCGTTGTAAAGATTACAAATTTCAAAGTTTGGGCAAATAGACTTCTCAATGCGATCGTCACATCATAAGATCTTTTCCATAAATGGCAGCTTCATCATCTCCCCTCCTCTTGCTTTCCTCTCATTTATACTGTAAATTAACAGTCCGGTGAGCAGTCTTATACGAAACATTGAGAGAATAACACACCTCGTCTTTCGCCACCACTCTAACCCTTATTTAAATTAACGGCCGTTAAAACCTGCCATAACCCTTACCGCTTATAATCCCAGATGTGTTTTATCAGGTTGGTTTCCACATACTGAGCGATAAAAGAAAACTAACCGCAGCGTATTCTAAGCTTCTTTTGGAAGCGGATCTAGGTTCGAAATTAAAAAGGTGTCAAAAGCACAACTCCATTTCAGTTTTAACTTCAACTCCTCTTTCGGAAGTAATAATGTATCAAAACCAACTAAGGGGGGAAGGGTCTCAGGCGTAGGTCTGAGCGGGGGAAATGGATAGTACTGCGAGAATCTCCACCTTTCATTTAGTAGAAAAACATGTTTCCTTTTTGCTGAGTCCTTGAACAAAAGAGCTACGGACCCTCGAAGGTGGGGTACAGTAACGCACCGTCAGCGCGTGCCCACGTGCATACGTGCGCGCGTCGACGTATGGGAAGTGGTGAGAGGCGGTGCGGTGATTGAGTCGGTGGCTCAGCAGGATGTGGCGCTGCCTCACAGGTGCTAGGCCAGACGATCGATTCCTTGCTATGCACAATTTTTGCATTTTTCATGTCTGCTGCCTCCTTCAACAATTTGCTTCCTACACATCTTCTACACATTTATTTCACTCTAAATTGTCAAAAGGGTCAGATTTGTGATCAACACCACAGATAAGCCCTATTGACAAAGCGTGGACGAAAACGGTGACCATGTCCTTACCATTAGTCACCCATGCCTACTGTAACTACTCGTACTCCAGCGTAATACCAAAAACGATTCGTGGTCAGCACCCAAATAACCCCCCTGGGAGAAGTTTGAAATCGGTGGTTATGACTTGACAGTCCAAGTCACCCGTACCTGCTGTGAGGTCACTGTTTAACATTCGCTGAAAAACACATTACCTTGCATAAAACAAAAAGTGAGAGATGTGAGTGAAGCGGAGCTCAAAATGTAATCTTGCATGACAATCTATAAGGAGATAAATGTGTAGGAGATGTGTAGGAAGCAAATAGGTAAAGGAGACAGCGGTCATGAAAAAATGCAAAATTAGTGCGCAGCACCGGAGTCGAGCATCTGGGCTAGCACCTGTGAAGCAGCGTGGCACCCTGCTGAGCCACCGACTTGCTCACCGCACAGCCTTCTTTCCCATACGTCAGCGCGCCCACGTAAGCACGTGGGCACTCTCTGACGATGCGATAGTGTACCCCACCTTCGAGGACCCGTAGCTCTTCTGGTTCAGGAACTGAACGAAACATGTTTTTCTACTGCATGAAAGGTGGAAACTCTTGCAGCACTATCCATTTTCTCCGTTCAGACCTACGCCTGAGATCCTTCCTTGGTAAGTAAAAATTCATCAAAACCGGTCAAAGTCGACTCTTCAAGACTTCTTCTGGGAGCGGATCCAAACGATCCCGCTTCTGTACATAGGCGAATCGGCGTCGGGATCTGGTATCCTGGTTACGGGATGCCTTTGTCGCAGAATGTCCCAATTCGAATTCGTAAAGCATGATGACTCGATAGTCGCGTCGGTTCATGATTTTACTAAGCTATGGAGAAAGTCGGCTAGAAAAATTAGAGCGAAATCTACATATATTTTTTGAAAAACCAGGAAAAAACCTAGCGAACGGTATATGTGACTTTCCCTGAGATGGGATGCTTTGGGGTAAAAAAACTTATTTATCTATACATACCTCGAAACGGAAATTGATTTTGCGACAGCCTAATATTATTCTCCCTCGCCAAAAAAAGCAGCTTTATAAAATTTCAACCAATGTGTCAACATGTTGAGTAGTGAAATGAAATTTCAAAAAGTTATGCTAAATTTCCTTGAACAAAAATTATTTATTCATTTATATAAGGCATGCATTGTACACCCAATGATACATTATACAATGCATACATATCTCAGGAACGAAATAAAATTTAGAAAAACGCCGACAAGATCAAGACGGATCGAAGGTGACATTTGTCCTGATGAAGGTTTTAAATGCACCTTTCGACAAACTAAGAAGGTTGTCTTGGCTAGTAACGAGCTGTTCTAACTAGTTACGAATTATTCTTTTATTTAATCATTATTCTAACCCTTTTGGAGAGTCTCTAGTTTAATGCGAAAAAATCTAGTTTTGATTTGGAAGATGTTCCGTTGATTCCAATAGAGTTACACTTGTTGAGAAGAGTGTCCAATTAGTCGTGAAATATGTCCATTTTGATTTGAAAAGTGTCCAGTTTAACATTGGTTTCCACATTCTGAGTGAAGAAAACCACACCTGGAGATGTGCCGCCGATGTTGATAACGTGTCTGTGGAATCAGAAGACGTTTGGGCAGGTTGTGGGGCACAGTGGCGTTGATTCATGCGAGGGAGGTCTCTTGTGTTGAGAGATTTTTGCATTTCAAGGAAGTGGTTGAGATTTGAGGTGTTTGACGTCTACATTACGCAGTTCCCACACGATGCTTGGATGGCACACATCCTGGAGTCCCTTCCTTAGCTTGGTTCTGCGTTCGAAGAATATACGGCCCCTGAGTTCCCGATGAGGGCGCGCACTTTTCTGATTGGAGCGTAAATTATTTGCTTCTGGGATGCTTGAAGCAGGAAAGATGGATTATTTTGTTAGGTCGCAGATTTCGTAGTAATCGAACGTTCGAATTCGAATGTTTCGAGCATTTGAATTCGAATACATTCGAAATCGCGTTTCTCGAGCATTCGAATTCGAATACATTCGAAAATCGCGTTTTTTCGAGCATTCTAATTCGAATGCATTCGAATATTCATTCGGGCTCAACTATACTGTATGTAATCCACCCAACATTTCCCACCAACGGTGATCAATTAGTCCATCTCCAATGTTAGCTATTTTAACTTCATTCGGGTATAGTGCAAAATGGTAGAAACAGAGCCTTCACTGAAATAAGTTGCAATGCCTGATAGTAACATCAATCATTCGCTTGAACACTGGTTGCTTGAACCAGAGCATGACAGATCCATCCTGCGAAAGATGACAAGGAATAGGTGGACGTGGCTATCGAAGAGGTGACGTTCCCATACCCAACTCTGCAACCTCAACCAAGTCAGGTGTTCTTTCCTGCTTAAGGTTCTCCTTTATTACATCTCTGCATGGCTCCGCAAGCTCGCACATTAATTGGTAGCTGTCTGACGCTCGTGTTGCTCCACGCTGGCGTGTCACCAAGATAATTTAGGAGAACAATGTCTCTTGGCGGTCTTCAAGCGTTTGGATTCTTAGCACTGTTATACAGATGATGCACGCAGCTATCGTCATCCTCGTCGATATTGTCCATGAGAGCATTTTCGAAAAAGCCAGCAGGAGAAGCGTAGCCGACAACGAGGATAACGATAACGAATCAACGGATGCTTACGATGTGTGAGGACATTGTAACTAAATAGTTCGTTAGCGTAGTCCTAGTCCTCAATTTGTGCAGTCTGGTTAGGCCCTAATGTTTTTGCAAGCTCTCCATACTCGTTTAACGAATCACTGCAGAAACAGAGGTAATTTTCTTGACGGAGCGAAACTTTCTAGGCAGCTTCAAATCGCTTTCCAACGAATTTACATTCAGCCGAATGCAAGCCTTTGGTCGGGACACCTGACGCAGTAAGGAAAGTGAACAACAAGGCATGCAAATAAAATAGAAGGTGAAGCAAAGGATTATGAATATACCGCGCCTACATCGATGGTGCGAGGCGGCTTGACACAGTAGGCGCAAGGAGTCCATCCCATGCATCGACCTGCCACTGCCACGACCTGGCACATGGCGCATCTGGTTCACGACTCTCTCTCCGACATCTCTTCACCAAGAGAGTCCAAAGCGCCACTGGTGAGGGGGAGATCCGTTGAAAGCCCGTCTTCTGTTACGAAACACGATTGAAGAGTGAATACTGTTACCTTTCCCTAGTGCTTTTTCTTGACGACTATTGAGCGGGTACTAGTTCTAGTACTAACTAACATGCTAACTACCAACATAAAGACCATGGTTTTGTGAAAGTAATTGAAGCTATTTCAGCATCCCCTGGCCGCGACAGGTATGGAGCAAACTTTACAGTTCGTTCTAAATTCTTTGAAATTAAGTCTTCATTCATTCTTCTGATGTGAGCTCATTGCATGTTGAAAATGTGTTGAATATGCTAGCAAGACGTGATATAAATAATAAACGATCGGTTCATGCAGGTGAACTCTGATACAGCATTGAATAGAGCTTCACTGATGGCGCAAACAAGGCCAGTGGTATGAGACCGATAGTGACTTCTAAAACTAAAATAAGCACAGATTATTTCCAACCTCACCATCAGTGCAGTACCACTCCGAATGTCGATTTCGATCTTCACTGATCAAGGAACTCTACAGTTTGGACACAGCTGTCAGCAAACTTGTGTCTACTCAACACTTTACCCCCTCTGCGACATTGCGGGAGAACGATGTCCGATGAATAGTTGCCACATCCAACGACTTTGGACGATGCTAGAAGAAAACGTAGCAATTTTTCTAGGAACAACTCCCTCACTCCCCTTTACTATACACTGTCAAATCAACAGGTGATGTGCTTTCTTCGTTTAGTTTTTGATAGTTTCTAGCTGTGTTTCGAGCTGTTGATGTGGTCATAGACACAGGGATGATCGAATCTTCTGCTGCAGAAAGTCTTCGGCTGGAGATCGTCCGTTCGATAATGATGGACATTGCGTTCTCCGATGCGCTGCTAAGAATTTTTGAAGTGCGTCCGCGTCCTTTTTCGGGTTTCCAACTTCGGCATCATCCTCTTGAAAGTGTCAACGAAGCGTACGACTTGTCCATTCGATTGAGGATGAAACGGCGGTGAATCGGTCATGTTCTAGGCCGTTGATCCTACAGAAATCGGCAAACTCCCTTGAGGTGAACTGACTTCCATTGTTCGATACTAGTGTTTTCGGGTCTCTGAATTGCACGAAGAGCGGATCCCAGAAGGGGTGGAATAACGGCGCTCCTCATTCTTTATCCTTTATTGTCCGGAAAGGATAGAACGCTGACTTGTCCATCGGCTGACCACTAAAAGCCGTTGTGTAGGCTAGGTGCGCATACGCTTTTACACAAAACCAATGCTAGGCTCTCAACAAAAGTTGGGTGTCTGTTACTCGAAGTTTGCAAAACGGAAGTAAGCAATATGGCAAAACTGGAAATAGATCTGTCACTTATTTTTTCTAAAGAATCCAATTAACGTCGAGGTTCTTGATTTAATTATTTAGCAAATTTAAATAAGCGATATGTTGTTCAATGTTTTGTTTCAGGATCCAGACAGAAGGCAAGTCAATATCAAATGTAAAGAGTTTCTTTCTTGACAATGTTTTTTGTAATAGCTCAAACAACACGCTTGTTGTGGGCATGTCGTAGATGCATCCTACCGTATTTTTGTGCCTTGTATGCCTACTACATAACCAATGATCCAGGTTGATTCGGCAAACGAGCTCCATTTGAGGCAGCACGGAATATATTAGGCAGGATGAATTTTGCCCAAAAAATATTTGATATTTATTACATTAATACTCATGTGTAGAAAGGCTAAAAATAGCACAACACCAATAAGATAAAGAAAGCAACTGAAAAAGCTAATAAACAAGGCGTGTGTGCCGACAAAAAAGGAAAAGAGAGACTCAAGCACCGCGGAGAACGGCAGCCTCTAATCGGAGTTTTTCCTATCTAGTTAAATAATTTTCTAAAAACAAGATGAAAAAGCAAAGGAAAAAGAATAGGTAGCAGATTGTTCTAGCTCTAGGTGTATCTACTTAGCGCCCGCTCGGTTTACACAGGAGTACTGTCTAACGGAGGGAAGGTTCTTTCCGTAAGAGATATTACGTCGATTGCCTCTGGCGTTTGAGGACTGCAGTTTGGAAAAGTAATCATGTTTCAGGTTCTTTTAGTCTTATGCACGATTACTTTGTCGTTGACTTGCCTTCGCAGTGAGTAGAGTCTAAATATGAGTTTTTATTTCCCATTATCAGATTAACTTTATTGGGTCTCGGCAACACAAAAGTGCGCTTCGATCAGGTACCTCAGATTTCATGAAGGAGCTAAAATTGAAAATGTTAGCAAGGGAATATGAAATTAATGGAGTGATTTATGGATTCTACTGGTATACCGTCGGCGGTAGCAGAGGCTGAGGTTGGGTAGTGGACCAACATTTTCTCAATATCTTCTTTTAAAACTAAAGAGGGTAGGCCATAATCGGAAAGCACGGAACTGATGAATTGGGAGTACCTGAGTTCGGGACAAGAAGAATAGACCTTCGCTTTACTAGCACTTCAGCCTTGTCATTATCAGAGAAGGCAAAGCGACTCTCAGAAATAAGCGTTCCAATACATGACCTATCTTTAACAGTACACCGACACGCATAACGGTGCATCTTGCACTTGCGCGCTTCGCACGACCTTGCAACATAACTAACCTATAGAAAGCAGTTGCTGAAAAACTTAAAATCTGCTTGCATCTGGGTTTTGCTGCGTACTTTTACGGCATAAAGCCGTTTCCCACTACCGTGCGTTTATCGCAGGCATTTTCTCTCTGGACTGTCGAGTAACGTTATTGCTTTGAGCTGCTCAGTACCCCTGTCCCTCAAGTTGCTTCGTAACCGTTCTCGTGCTCAAAAGCATTTGCTACAGGACGTCTTTAGCACGTCTTCCGAAACCAGACGCTGTCTAAGCCACGTCGATGACACCTCTATTGAATTAAGACGCTCGTTTCACTGTTTCGGCGACACCTCTTCTGAATCCAGACGCTCGGTGCGCGACAAGGACGACACGTCTTTCGAATTCGGACGCATATCCTCCCTCGCTCTCTCCTTCTTTCTGGATTCCCTTACTGTCAGCACTGTTTTCATTATTGGTAACCCTACTGATCCCCTTCATTGCCTTCCAATTTCCAGTTTCCACATCCTGGCCCACGTCTTTTTCCCTACTGACCCTCTTTGCTGGTCTGTCTTGCGGGTTCCCCGTCCTGGCCCCAGCCCTAGATACTTTCTTCCTGCTCGCTCTCTAGGTCTTCGCTTCGGTATCCCTCACCCCCTACTCTTTTCTATAATGCACCCCTCCAATCTCATGACAGACATCGATGACACATCTTCTGAATCCGTTCGCTCAGAAACGTGCATAGTTGCTGTTGTGTCAGTCCGCAGAACTCGCGCTTCCTCTGCCACCGTAGCAACCCACGGTTAATGGCAAACTTTGCCCGCGCGGGATACGGTGAGGTAGATTCTTAAGCTGATAAGTTTGTACAGAGCGGACGGTTTTTTATCCTTCAACATATTGATTTCAACTCCTAGGTTGCGCTTTCTAGGAGCAAATATCTGTTCAAGGCGCTTATACGTCCTCTAGCATCTGTTTGAAGGAGAGCAACCAAAGGTGGAAGTTCCAAGCCTGCAAGCAGCATTTCCTTTCACAGGAGAAAAACGTAGCTTGTAAGATCTTCTGTCCAGCGTCATCGACAAACTGCAAGATGTTCTTGATATGTACACGATCATGGGCACACGCAACATCTTATAAGGATCACACACGGAAGCCTAGAAAAATGACAGCAGAGAAATACTGAGAAGGCTAGCCTCAAGTGAAGAAATTTTATCCTTTAAATGTAAATTTGCCGGCAAGAGTTCGCTATTTGTGGCTTCCAGTGATGCTAACTCATCTTTATTCATCTTTCTAGAAGATACCACAAAATTGTCTTATCGTTAGTGTAAGACGGCGTGTTAGTGTCATTCTTGATCCGATCGATAGTTCTTTCTTTCAATTCTTGGTCATCGATGGACATATCGGCCGATGGTTTGAGATTCGAACTTCTTCTGAACAAAAACACCACAACTAAGAGTCTCAATCACTCACAAACACAAACAACACCGTATTAGATGAAGTGAATTCCAGCCATAAGAGACTTTGATGACGGCCGAATCAACAGTGAAAACATCAGTGAAAATTTCAATTTCAATTTGACTTCCTCAGGTAGTATAGTTAGAATAGTCGCCCAGAGGTCGAAGAACACCGCCGCCCGAAGCCAATGAATGCGGCCGATATATGTAGTAGAACGCCGCGATTTGTTTCATCAATTAACAAGCAGGGCCAGATCGACCGACCGCTTGCCGCCCACTAATGGTGAATATACCGCCAAACCTCCTGATGTGACATTCATCAGCATTCATTCGTTCATTCGTTTGGCGGTATTTTTACCGTTAGAGGGCGGTAAGTTGGTGATGAATCTGGCCCCAGGTATTATATATCCCTTGCCGAATGCTCACTTTTCGCAGAAGAGACGGAGGAGCGTGAATAAGTAAAATCCGTCACTGTATACCAATACAACAAAAAACAACTTTTGCGCTTAGTTTCACATTAATTTAATACTACTTTTTATTTCTTTTAATCTACTTCTTACTTCTTTTAGTACACTGATTTTCTACTTTTTTTCAATCTAAATTGTTTTATGAGAAAACTTCACAAAACTTTTGCAGCTTTCTCTTCGCAGTTGTTTTGATTGCTGGCATCCTTATCCTCCTTGCAGCAGTGCTCCTGCTTGTAGTGTTAGTACAGAATGGTCGTTTTCTTCAAGCAGCAAGAAAAGCTAGCCAGCGTGAAGTGGCGACTGCCAAAGAAAAAGGTTTGTATGAATTTCTGAAAGGCTTCATCGAAGTGTGTCATAGTTGCTGACGATGAAACCTGCTGAGCGAAAGTAAAGCGGATGTTATCTGCCATTACAGAGTCTTCAGCAACGAAAACGAAGCCACGCTCGCCAGTGCGGTCAGCATCACGAACGCCACCACGTTCGCGATCGCGGTCACCGTCACCTCCCCGACCACCGTCTCCGCCACCATACACATTTATACCGAAGAAGGTATGGGTCAAACGTCCGCGATGGTTCAAGCGCCGGCCACGTATGTACAAGCATCGACCGCGTCACCGACGAATGAGAGGACGAGGATCCGACAAACCAGATTTGACCTGGACAGAAAATGAGCTAATCGCTGCTGTTGTCGCTTCTTCTACTACGGATGGAAGTACGTCCTTAGCCGTAACCGAAGCCCGTAAGGAAAGCGATGAAGCAGACTGAGCACGATAGCATTCTACGAAACAAGGTTCACAACTTTGCTCTGGAGCGCTCACTAAATTACGTATTTTGAGAAAAGATCCTTCACAGTTTCAATGGTATAATCTTATCAATGCCACCTCCAATCTAATCCCTAGAATAATAGACTTAACATCCTTTTTATTCTTTGACCTGCACCTCATTTAACTCTTCCGTCACGCCTTTGACGCCATGTCTCAATCTGAATTTATCATTTTGATTTCGTTGTGTTAGAAAAAACTTTTCTGTATTAGTATTTCGCTTAAAATAAAACTGTTTATTACAACATTCGGAGATTTTTTAAATTTTCTCCTAAGAGTGACAAAGGTGGCTGACAACCGTCAAGAAAACTTACCAGCAATTGGATGTGATCGAAACATATAAATATATTCTCACAGCTTGTGAAGTTCAACTGCTTAATTGCATAGAACTAAGAAATTCCTTTAGCGGGTTTGTTGGCAGAACATGAAAAGATAATATGCCAACGTTCTTGCAGTGTTATAATGGTGACACGTAAACATAGTGGCCATTTGAAATCAGAAGTCGAAGGACAGGAACTCTTGGCTCAACCTAATATTTTTTCCATTCAGATGGGCAGTCATGCACAACATTTTGCTGAGGGGCTGAATAGAGCTCCATCGGCAGGATGTGATGAGGATAGGCATCCATATTGATTGTAAAACGTAATATCAGTGATATGGTCTCCTATCATTATGAAGCAACGATGGAGCTCTACACATTTTCTGATAATACGAATAGAATATTGATATTAATGGTAAATGAATAGATGTTAAAAATTAATGCATTGGTTAGATTAAAACAGATGTGGACAGCCACTTGTCATTCCACTTATAAGCACTTTCCGTCTTTCTTTTCTTTCGCTTGCCCTTCTGCTTCAGTAGCTTCTCCTGACGCGAAACCTACAAAGTCGATTAACACTTGCACGAGAGAAACAAACCTGCCAGAAGGGCTGCCAAACATTCTGATGCCCCTCCAGCAACGGAAGGATACTACGCGCAGGACGTTGAGATGCTATGCATATTATGGGATGTAGCTTTGATTATAAATATGTGGTCAATATCTCCACCGTACATCGCGAAAGACCATTTTGACATTGACATGTTGCTCATGTAGACCACAGGGATAGCAGGACAGTGATGGTACTGGAAGCTGTGCAGTGCGATGAGAGGTAGTGAATTGTGGTCCGACATTATACATAGTTGTGCTTGAATGACCCATTCGAATAGGCATTACAATGATTTTCATTCGAATTTGAATATTCGACTTCGAATGTTCAAGTACGAAAATACAAATATCGCAATGTATTCGAATTCGAATACTCGAAATTTGTGAGCACTCGAAATGATTCGAATATTCAAAAATTGTGAAAAACGCACAGTTATTTTGAGTACTTAGTGGATGCTATTCGAATGTTGGATTTTTTTGACTTTACAGTAACAGCACAATGGGCAATTTAGGAATAGGTTAGGAAATCCAGTCAGGAGTTAGGTTTCTGCATGTGTCGCGAAGCACATGCATGGATATTTTGTATAGGAAGCCCAGGAATTCTTAGTGGTACGTTGTCTCCCTTTCACTCCGTATGTGATGGGTCTCCTAATCCCTTCTCTACAATACCATTAACAAGCACGAAAGAATCAGAAGCAGAAACCTCTGGAGCTCTACTCACAGAAGGGCTCACGCTTTCAATCGGATGCGGAATTCTCGAGTTGTATCGAACCTCACGAACCGCTTCTCCGTTTGATACTAGCTACGACTAATCTTGTTTTTCGCTCTCAACTTTGTATCAATCAACCTATGCTTGATCTCTTGTTCTGTATAGGGATTTCTGGAGTAGATCCAGAAGCATTAAAGGTTTTGTTCACAGGGCGTTGACCCTCGTGCACTAAATTTTCCAGCCTCACTGCGATTTCCCCTGCCACACAGTTGGTTAATTTGTGCCGCTGCTAGCTGCGTGGCTATACGGTCCCTAAGTGTAGATCAATTACAGCCATCGGATTTGCTCAGACACTTCTAATCAGAGGTGCTAAAAACATGCATATCGTTTAAAACCTAGCGTGCGCCACCGAAAAGCGTTCTTCAGCGCCGGCGCTGTTGCTCCAGTCGCTCTAGTGGCTCTATTCGCCTGTTCATACTTCCGCACGTTGCGCACGCTGCGCTTTCGTCGCTCTTGGCGCTACTGTTCCGAAATATGACGTATATATACGTCATATGGCGTATATATATATATATATATATATATATATATATATATATACACGCCATGGTCGCCAGCCTTGGATATGTTGACGGAACATGCCTGATTCTTCTACAGTACCGTCGGTACCAAAACGCGGCCGGCGGCGGATTAATCCGCCGTTTCCGCCGCTTTGCCATAACTCTCTTCATAGTCGCTTATATTCAATGACAGAGGCACATTGTTGGAATCAGAACAACATGATCTATCTAATGGCGTAAAAATCTTAACGAGGTTTCAAAATTTTTGAGTTAGAGATGACCTAGATTAGTCGAGCACGTAATTGTCTTGACCTGATCCAAATTCGCCCCTGAGTCTCCCCTAATTGTGCCCCCTGGCAGGAATAGACCTGCCCAGTGGAATGTTAAAAGTTTTAAACGCTGTCGAAAATGTGTTTGATGCTAATTTAGGTTTTGTCTCATCACGGCGATCTCTTCGAAATCAAATTCGTCTGGTTTGCTACCAAGTTCAGCGTTCCATACATCCTCAACTGCCGAATTTGTTCCATTTTCGTTAATTTTTTGCGACACGACCGCATCACTTTTGCTCTAGGGCTGAGTTTTGCTGAAGTTTTCGACCTGAGGTGTGGATTACAACTGTGGGTTTCAAGCTTAGTTTGATCAAAAGTAAGACGGTATTCAGCCGCCAAATAGGCAGTGCATCAGGGTTCCAGGGAGATCAATTTGCTGAATGGAGCTTTGTCGAAAGCTTTCATAACTCAAAATAGATGACGTCTACATTAATCTTTTGATCAAGAGCCTGTGTCCAGTCATTCAGTGCCGACAGCATTAATGTCTCGTTAGACCTACCAGTTCGGAAGCAGTGCTGATTTTTGGGAATAAGCGAATTCGATTCAAGGTAAGCAACAAGAGCTGTTTTGAGTTTTTTTCAAATACCTTTGCGAAAACCGAGGTGATGCTTATAGGACGGTAGTTTGCGGTCAGATTGTAGGGTGCTTTCTTTGGGATCAGAGTAACGAGTGTTTCCAACGAGCAGGTACTTCACCTAACATGTAGCTGGCGTTAAATATATGCTCAAGCGGGTAAGATATGGCAATGGCAACTCTCCGACAAAAATATGATGGTATATTATCTGGAGTAATGGTGTAGTTCGCGGGCAAAGTAGATAGGTCCTTAAAGATCTCCTCCTTGTAAAACCAGATTGAATTTTCCATAAGGTATGGCGGGTCCTCACTCTCCAAGTGATCATCACTGACTGTGCAATCAGAAAAAGATTTTTGGAAATGCTTAGCTAGAAGCGATGCCTTTGATAACTCCGTTATTGCAGAAAGACCGCTTCATCCTTTAAAGTAGGGATCCTTTCAGGTCGCTTCAGTACGGAATTTAGTAATGTGTAAAACTTTGATTTGCTTGGACTTTCAAGAATTTTCCTCTCTACGTAATTTTGGTATCTGCTTAAAAGACGTTCAAATCTATCGCTTAAACTTTTAAAACGATCGAAATTATTAGAGCTAGGATAGTAGTAATAATTGAACCACATTTTTTCTCTCTGCTCAAAAAGCCTTGCAAGATTTGGTGGAAGTTTCCCATAACTCAATGGAATTCTTTCAATGGGAACAAATCTCTCAATACATTCGTGCAGAATAGATAAGAAATACTCATACTTGTCGTTAACGTTAGAGTATCTTTCAAGGAGTGCTCTCCAATCCAGGGACAGTAAGAGTTGGCATATTCGATCATAGTCGGCCTTGTAAAAGGATTTGCGAAGTCGATAGGTTGGTTTCATTATGAAAGACTTAATGGTGAAGGTGATGCTCGAGTGGTCACTAGAACCTATTGGTGACCGGATAATAATGTTTTTGACAAGACATGAATGGTTTGTGAGAATGAGGTCTAGGACACTGCGATTACGAGTCGGTGTCAAAATATTTTGATGGAGTTTGCATGATTGGCACATCTCCACAAAACGCCTTGACACCATGGTAACACAAGAAGGGGCGGCCTGACTGGACCAGTCAATGTCAGGCAGATTGAAGTCGCCCATTATAACACATTGCGCGTCGCAAGAAGAAAGGTCACTTATTACTTTAATAAGTTGCATGGTACTGTTCAGAGAAGAGTGGGGAGCTCTATATACGGCAATGAGGCTCAAGATGGATTGAGGTAGTTTTACGTCACAGCAAAGTATTTCAAAGCCATCAGCGAAGGATTCAGACCACACAGTTTCAAAAAGGATTGGAAGCCTGAAAAGAACGAGTATTCCACCTCCTCCTTTATGAATTCTGTCGCACCTTGCATAGTAGAAATTGCTGCACAAACTACCCAAAAGAGGTGCAATATCCACTGACCCATTTAGCCAAGATTTTGTGATAACGATTATATCGCTACACGGCGCCGGTGGTGTAATGGCGTAGAGCATTCCCGCCCGGTCAGAGGGAGGTGCGGGTTCGAGTCCCGCCTGGCGCTAGAAGTTTTGATCGCAACAAGACATCGTTGTGACAGATTATATCGCTGTCCAGGCTTTTTATCGAAAACTAAAGCGCCAAAGAATTCTTTTGGAGAGACCGTACATTACAATAAAGGCATTTTAGGTCAGAGACAGGTATCCGAGGGTGTATTAGTTTACCGAAGAAACGTTAAGTTGGGTAGACTGACTGTTTAAGTTCGACACATCATGCGACATCCGACGCAATAGTCTGGCTTCCCTATTGCGCTCCCTTTCTTCTTTGGTAAGCGAGGGCCTTACGTACACGCCCCTGCAAGAAAAGGAACGCAATCTAGAAGCTCGCCTAAGCATCAAAGACTGATAAAATGTGTTCGGTAAAACAACATTTAAAAGACGGGGACGATCTGCTTGGGGTTTCCAAGCCTATACGAAACCTGAGGAATACATTCAATATCTAGTGATTCAGAACATTCTTAACGAATTCAAAGTCCTGGCTAGCCCTCTCGGTGGATCTAACGTCTCTAGATTCAGGAACGCCGGATATAACAACTGAGGGCTCCCTTTCTTTTTCTTCGATGGAAGCAATAACATTGACTTCACTTTCAGGACGAGCATGTGAGGTATCTTTCCTATTAGCATCAGCAAGAGCGGTCCTTAAAGCTATATTCTCCTCTCGAAGTAAAGCTATCTGCTCCTGCACTTCTTGATTTTTTGCCATAATCGAGCAAAGCTGCTTTTGCACATTAAGCATATGGCTTATAAGGGTTTTAATAAATGCAGGCGTTCTCTTATCTGCATTTAGTTGCTCCATTGCTGTTGAAACTTCGATCGAGCCAATTCCTGGGCTGATTTCACCGCCATCAGCAGTCTCAGTAGTCCTGGTGTTCTTCTGCGTGGAAGTCCTCGATGGCGACATAGTTTGAAGTGGTCAGCGATCACAGAAATTGGCAATCGATCAGCAGGAATAGACAACAATGGGCAGGAAACGTCTGCACCAATTTACCTCACACGGTGGGTCGCGATTCAAAGTGAATTTCGGAACCCGCCACAAGTTCCAGAGAAGAATAATTAATTCGGGAACCAGTGAAGGCGAAGAAGGTTTCTTAGTCAGCTCGACATCCCCATGTGACGCACATGAGGATGTCGAGCTGACTAAGAAATTAGGCACGTTGGACGTATCACTATTTAAGCAAGGAACGAGTAAAAGTCACGACTCCAAAAGAAGGAAGGAGGCGCGTCTTTAACCCATCAGAGACATACTAAAAATGAAAGCAGCACAATTCTTAATCTCTGCCTTCGCAACTTCAGCAATCATACTTGAGACAGCTGATAACCAAACTCTCTCGAAACTCGGAATGACCTTCTACCTCCACACTGATAAGTCGGTGCTTTCGGCTTAGCCGTTAAAGTATTGGGCATCTGAACAGCTTAACAGCTAGTCTGACACACTGATGTTCTGGTCAAGATGACCGCGGAACTAGATACTATCCAGCCACTATTAGGTTGTTGCAAAAGTAATTGCCGCGTCTCAGTATGTTGAAGTAGGTGGTTGTAGGCGGTTGTTTTTCATCAGGAATCACCTTTTCGGGGCCGACTATTTTGTAGGTTTTGCCTCCTCCTTCGAAATATGTCTTACTTTTTCGCCTACAGTCATTCTGGACATTATTCTAGGGTCTTGAAAAAAGGTGAACCGACGCGATTTTCGAGTGACTTGCTCTACGCCTTCAAGTTCCAGCATTCTATAGCAGAGGCAACTCATAGGGTTGCGCTTGGAATTGTCTTCTAAGCGTACAGTGAGATATTGGCTCAAAAAGTTTTGTTTTGGAGATGTTAAACTCGAGAACAAGGCTGCTCTTGGTAGATGGATGTCGCAAGGCGATCAAGTTTTGAGAGCAGCCGTCGGGGAAATCCATAACTATCCGAAAGATAGCAGCAGATATGAGTCATCACTCTGCTACAGTATAAAGGCATCTATCAAGGCCTTAATTCGCAAGGTGAAGAAGAAGCGGAAGTGTGAATAGCCCATGACTTGATTGACCAGCAGCGTCTGACTCGCTTTAACGTCGGTTCAAACCCTCTTGTTGGCCTCAGAAACAAAGCGCTCTTAAATCATTTCATAACCGTAGATGAGATATGGTCTTGTGTGATAACAGAAAGCGAGTATATGCCTGGGTGGATAAGTCTTCTACACTGTTGTAAATATTCAACCAGGGTCTATATTTAGATGTGTGAATGTTTAGTATAATATTTATAATATAGAACAAATAGGAATGAATGATAAGAAATAGCATACACAGGTGAACACCCCAAATATCGTTGAGCAACATTCACAAGCATCAAATAGGATTACCGCAGTATAGTAGACAATGCAGGATGCGCTTAAGCAGTCCACCCTAGGCACGGTACCCTTCCATGACCAGATGTAGTTGGCTGCTATCGGAGATATTTGTAGCTCCGCTTCTACAGTACTGTCTATATAGCCCATATAATGCTGTGATGTGATACACGTTCTATACAATGCGGTAACCAACGAAATAAAACCATTATGACAAGGTTTTCCAGATGCATCCATTGTTGAACCAAACCAATCCCACCACCAGAATTTCCTAAACCAGATCTCCATCCTAAGAAGGCCATACTAACTGTTTCTTAGTGCAGCGAAGGTTTATCCACTATGCCATCTTGAAACTATGTGAAACAGGGCAGCGTGGTTTAGAATTAGCGGTTGATGCATTAGCATCAACCGCTAAGCCCGCCGCCCTAAAACGGCAGATGGGGCTAAGGCAGTTTAGGCAGCTGAGAAGTTCTGATCCCGTCACCGTAAAGTACCTTAAGTGCTCTGTTCGCGTACGCATTCTGATGCCGTTAGCTCCCCGCGTCTTCTCGCAGTGGTCCACGGAAATCGGAAAAAAATGCGTCACGCAAGCCTCACCTGCATTTTCGCACCCATATAACATTGCCCTCTCCCAAGCTATACCATTCTACTTTAGCGTACTAACAGACCGCTCGACTGCCTACAAAACCTACTTGCTGAAACCTGAAAGGTTCCAACTTGACAGAGCTATTGCGCTCCGAACACGCCCGTGAGTGCAATTTAGCGCAACAACGGTAGATGCTCTCCGCGCTGTTGCTCGTCCAGATTACAGCTTTCCCAGTTTAAATGACACCATTCAATTCAGCATGAAAAGCTCTATCGAATGGTATCAAGCGTGGCCCAACTCGAAGACATCGATTTTCGATGACGTCATCGCCCTTCCGCCGCGGTCTCGTCCTCGATGCGAAACAGTCAAAAATTGATATTTCCAAAATCGGTCGAAATTGATACCGCTCCATAGCGCTTTCCATGCTGAACGGAACGGTGCCATTGCGAGTTTCGAAGACTCAAGTCTGGGCGAGTAGGAGCGCAAGAAACTCTAACCGCTAGGTTTCGCCGCTCTAAAACGGCAGCTGAGGCTAGGCAGTTTGGGCAGCTAAGGAACTATGAGCACGTCGTCGTAAAGTACCTTAAGCGCTCTGTTCGCGTAAGCATTTTAAGGCCGTTAGCTTGTGGCGTCTTCTCGCAGTGGTCCACGGAAATCGGAAAAAAATGCTTCACACAATCCTCACCTGCATTTTCGCACCCCTATAACATTGCCCCCTCCTACGCTAAACCATTCTGCTTTGGCGTGCTAGCAGACCGTTCGACTGCCTACAAGACCTACAAGTCGCAACCTGAAAGGTTCCAACCTGACAGAGCTATTGTGCTCCGAAGACGCCCGCGCGTGCAATTTGCGAGCGGTCGCCCCCCCCCCCCCTCGATTGAAAGGTTCGATTCTGTATGCATTGTTCACGGCGCACACCAAAGTTTCGCTGGGGCAGATTGGAGATAATCCTGAGTGGGGTGGCGGGGAATTTCTGATAACATTCTCCACGGCTCGAAATAGTCTTGAAAACGTCGCAGTTCCCAGTGAGAGAAGATAGAAGCGCAGGGGACATGCGCTCGCCCACTCGATTGATAGGTTAGGTTCTGTGTGCATTGTGCACGGCGCACTCTCAGGGCATTCCTTGCATGACAGAGCACTGGCGACGTACGCCATCTTTGAGATATTCCGAAAGCACGCATATCTTGGGAAATAAGCTGCTCTAATCGCCCGTCCAGCCAATTTTGGACTACCCACGTCGAAAATACGGGAGTTCCGGTAAAGTTTTACACATGCTTGTGTAGATCTCGAAGAGGCAAATCGAATGGTATCAACCTTTGTTCAAGAAACCGAAAACTGAAGGAGTTATGAGCGTGCGACGCTTTGCGACGCCATGTTAGCGTTTTTCGCCCACTTTTGACCGTGCGGCGCGAGCGGTATTGTATGTTTGAAAGCTGCGAAAGAGATGGCCTGCAGTGGTGAACAAAAGACGGCTCGTCCTCCAGGACAACCTACGGTGTCATTCTTCGAAAGTTTTCCGGCAGAAATTAACGCTGCTAAGGATCGAGGTTCTCCCTCACCCTCTGCTTGTTCTCTAGACTTATCCCCAACAGATTTTCACTTTTTCCGAGCTCTCGATGCAAACATGTTCTAGCCAAAAGCAGCAGTTTCATAATCTGGACCACTTTAATTTAAGAGCAGCTTCCGAAAGTTCTTTTACTGTTGTGACCCAGATTTCACATAATTGAAGGGAGATAAACGACTTTAAAAAATTGGGAAAGCTGTGCTGAGTCGAAGGCTTTCATTTTGATTTTTTTGTTGAGTAAATTTGGATATGAGCCGGGTTACAACATTTTGACGACGTCGGTTTCGGCAATTCTTCTGCAACAACCTAATACAAGAGAACGGCCAAAAGCGCATGCAACAGCAAATACAAGCTCTCCCTCACTTTAATTACTGGCTCAAATTATAAAAGAAGAATTGTGCTGAGCGCTTTGAGGCAGCTCGTGTCAAACATGTGGACGAACATGAAAGTCTGAAGAAAGCAGAAGTGCGAGAGCACCGGACAAATCCGAGTAGGCTGACGAACATGATAGCCAGGACGAACAAGTGTGCATTGTGGAAGAAGGCGAAAACACATTCACCTGCTGTGTACTCTCCAAAGCTCGCCAAAGTAAGGCATATATACGGTCGCTGCCAGAACTGAGTAAATACAGGAGAATGGGTTGATAGGAGAAGCGACAAAACCCTCTCCATTTATAGGTTAGCTCACAGCACTCCTTGTACATGTAGTAGTTCACGCCTAATTTCGACGATGTTTAACAGAGAGAATGAAGTGCTCCCTCTCACATGGATATACACCTGCTGGTCTTTAAAGAGTCCAGAACCTTCGTCACTAACAATGCAGCCTGATCTTTCGTTACCTGCAACGCTCAAAAAAAGTAAAATCGGAGACACTTTCTAACGCTGTGCAATTCACTGCAATTAGCCTCTACGATGGAGGAAAACTGACTTGATTTTAACGTTTCCACTCTGGATTTAGTAAAGCAGGATGAAGAGTGTTTCCGAACCGATTGCTCTGCAGAATGAACGTCTCCGCGCGCTAATTTGGTCCTATTCTTAGAGCATCTTCGACTGAAACATGAAGTATCGCAACAAAATTCGTAAATAATCACTTACTCAATCGATCGATCGAGTAGCTTTACCACCATCGCGCATTTGGCAATCATCCAACGGCGACAGTTGCAGACAGCAAGAGAGCCGCTCAGAAGCCGCGCCGCGTCTCACCGCGTTGCGGCTGCAACAAGCATCGAACTCCACCTCCTTTTCGTTGCTCGTTGCTACTACAGCAGCAGCGGCAGTGTGAAAGCCGCTTAAGCAGATGAAGGGCTTAAGCAGGTGAAGTGAAAGATATAATACCAGACGTTCATCGGCCTAGCGGCCGCCAAACGTCTGGTTGGTTGGTTCGCAAGTAAGAAGGTCTAGACGGGGGTTCTATTCTCGGGGTTTGAGGGCTAAGCCCCGTCTAGACCTTCTTACTTGCGTTACAGTGAAAAACTGGTTTTAGGGGAAAGCGGGACAGTAGGGCACAATCTTCGAAACTGCCTCTATGAAGCCTGTCCATCCCCTATCGCACTTACGCCGATTTGTTCTCCGAAGTACACATTCTCTATGTGGCGACGAACAGATTGTGATAATCTTGTGAGAGCTCTCGCTGCCTTTCAAAAATCATCTGAAAATCCAACGCATGCAATGCTTGATCTGTGGCACATCTTCTTGATCTAGACGAACGTTGCAGGACGTTCCTTCAAATACACGTTGGACGATAGTGATAAAAAGTACTGGTCCGCCCTTACAGGTTCCTCTCAGTGATCCCCTTATTACTGGTTTCCCCTCTTTTGGCAGCCCCCTAAACTGGCCCTCCTTTAATGGTTCCCCTTTTACCGGCTCCCCCTTCACAGGACCCTCTCACTTCACTGGTTCCCGTTCACTCCCCCCCCCCCCCTCCTCCTCCTTACTACTCACCCCCCCCCCCACTCAACTCTCACCTTAGCGGTATTCTTTATTGGTCCCCTTTCACTGGCTCTCATTAAAGGTCCTACCATTACTGGTACCCCCCCCCCCTCCTCATGGCCCTCCCACCCTTCACTGGACCCCGCTTGCTGGTCTCCCCTTTAGAGGTCTCCCATTACACGTGTTCGGAATCTGACCCCAGACACCCCTTGCATGACATCGGTGGCATCTCTTCTGAACTCATACTCGTATTACGCAACATCGATGACACGCCTTCTGAACCCGGACGTCTGTTGAACAGCGTCCGTTACATGTTTTCTCAGCCCGGGCGCCCTTTGCGCGACGTCGCTTGCACGTCTTCTGAACCCGGACGGCTGTTGAACAGCGTCGGTGACATGTTTTCTGACTCCAGACACCCATTACGCGAAATCCTTGACACCTCTTCTGAACCCAAACACCCAATAAGCGACATCGATTACATGCCTTCTGAATCCGTGCGCCTGTTGCACGACGTCGGCGACACCTCTTCTATACGCGAAGGCTTGTTGAGCAACGTTGCTGGCATGTCTTTTGAACTCGAACTCCCTTTGCGCGACATCGGTGACACTTCTTCTGACCTCGGCGTGAGTGGCACCTTGTCTGAACACGGACACGATGTCGTGTCACGGTCTCGAGGTTGCAAGAAAATGGATTGGTCCCACAAACCGGGCACTCGAAAATCGTGCGTTCGACAACGTGTTCACATTTCACTGATAGGCTTTTAATTGTATCTTTATTAAATCGTTTCTGTAATTAATGGGGTGATGCCGGCATTGAGATTATCTTCAGTAAGCATCTTGCATGGTAATTCCATACCTCTCTTGTTCCACACCCTGTAGATAATTTGTTACTGAAGGCTTATTTATTTTTCTGTGCTTGATGATGATGAACTGTTTTTTTATATCGCAAAGTTACACTCCAACCCTTGAACTTCAGCTGTTGACCTCATGAAGTTGAAACGTATAAGGTTTTTATTGATTTTTTCACTTTAAAGAACGGTTTGCAGCTAATTGTACTTTACTTTTTAACGAAATTTAACGATTTACCGGAAATTTAACGAAAATTTTCCGTTAAAAAATTTCGTTTAAAAAAATTTAATGCACAGAATTTTGTGTGCATCCCTGATCTAAATCTGGAAGGCCTTTCTCGACATTGGTGACACCTATTCTGAATCCAGGCACTTGATGAACGACGTCGGTGACACCTCTTCTGAATCCTCTCAACACGACGTAGGTGACACCTCGCCTGAACCCGGATGGCTACTACTCGACGTTTACGAAAGGCCAGATGGACAGACGGACGGCCAGACGGACAGACGGATGAACAGACACAACCGCTTACTTTTTATATATAGTAGGATGACCCGCATCCCGGAGGCCTCTCTTTGAATAGTTTTGCGATCGAAGAGCACTCAGTGCTCAGCCACAGGAGCAGCTTTGACACAAGTAGATTAGATGAACTGCATCACGGAATCCCGCACGGATAATGCAGAACCTAAGTGAGCATTCACGCCGAATTATATGAGCAGTTTTGAACGAGAACGGATGGTGCAGTCACGGGAGACGTCCAAAGATGACGTAGCGCTTGGATTTTCGTTCCTATTCGCATGCTTAGTTTATCATTTCTGGCTAGCGTGTTCTCTATCCTTGTGCTGTACCACTCCTTGTGCTGTACCACACTAAAACACCTATAGGAGCGTTTATTTAGGTGGATATCCGTAGAGTTTGCAGGGTCTCTCCGTCCCCCGAAACCACTTTGCGCCGATATTTTACGTATTCTATTTTGGAAAGAAGATACCAACATTTTTTTTTCAGTGAAATGATTGATTGACGAGCGTGAGATGAACGATGGGGAGAGTCCTAAATCAAAGCGTAGTCGGAAAACAACCCGGATTCACAGCTCTAGGACTACAGGTACTGGTTTTTTGTAAGGTGCTCATTCTCTTATTCTATTTTTATAGTTTGTTTTTACGTTGGATGTACATATTGTTAACCAAAGATTTCCAGAGAACCAAACCAAAGATCCTTTGTGATAAAGTACTAGGTGCAATCCCTGTCGGGGGGGGGGGGAGTCCATAATGAATTGTTAACGATAGCTGCGCTATCAATACATACAATTCACCACAACATATAAATATGTATAAATATGCTTACCTTATAAATTGCTGTCCTTACAATACCAAAATCGGTTTTCTAAATTGCTATTCTAGTTGGGGGGGGGGGGGGGAGGGAGGGAGTAATGAAAACACAGTAAATTGAACAGAAACCTGGAACAATTACAATATCATAAAGCCGCAAAAATTCGTTAAAACAGCCTTATTACCTTAATCAATTAGTGGAAGCGCTTTGCGATTTCTTTCCAAAGCAAATTGAGGTTTGGATCACAATCGTAGCATGTCCATACTTCAATAATGCAATCTTTTTATATTTCAGCGTATTGACGAAATGGCTTCTTGCCTACCTAGGAACACTGCCTGTCTAGATCACTATCTGTCTAGTTCTTTCTTGAAATGGCAGCCAATTTCTTGGTCAGGTCTTTTTGCAGATCTATGACACCTCACGCGGACGCAGTTTCTATGTTCCGGGTGGCCCATGCGATGCACTGGCCGTAAGAGATGCCACAAGAGCACCGGACTGTCTCCCACTTCGATCGATGATCTGAGAGAAAACCGAAATCACCGATTAGTGAGTCGATGTCGACCGATAGTACGCTCCCAACGATGGAGCACTGTGTTCGTCGAATACATTTAATTCTGATGCGTTTAAAGTTTTCTACACTCCTTCATTATGAAATACATATCATAATAAAATTTCGAAGTGCCATGATCAGAAGATCCATATCATCATATCATTTTTCTACGTCAACATTAGTACTCGAGTCTTGTAGACAATACGAGACGATGCACGACACCACGATAACGACTTTTTCGGGAACAGTGTAGAATAGAAATCTGAAAAATCTGCCTCCGTTCTTGTGAGATGACGCAGCGCCGGTGCCAAGCATTGGACGTCCGCTGCCTCCGCTCTTTCGCAATCAGGCGTTGCCTCCGTTCTTTCGCAATCAGGCGCTGCCACCGTTGTTGCTTGTGTTCTCGTTTCTCCTAGTAATGTTACTCGCAGCTAGCTTCCTTATTCGTAGAAGCTTCCGATTAAGCAATCGATGTCCTTCACTGGCCCGAGGATTTTGGTCCGAAGTCAGACGAGGCTATCTCGCGGGTGCAGTGCCTCCTCCACAATTGCTTGTTGGTAGGGGATGACCGTGGGAAGTTCATTTGCATCACCAACGGAGAGATGCAGGTTTGCATTATTAAGCGTTTTTACGAGAAAATATCATTCACTATCATTCTTTCATTAAGTAAGGGTAGGTTTTCTGCACACTCCTCACATTGGTCATTCTGTTTTGATATATTTTTGGAGCCAGGCAGCTAGAAGCACCGGTTTTTCAAGCTTCAGGAACAAGCCGTTTGAACAGCACTCAGGTTAAGGGAATCGGCGAGTTCGCCTAGGAAAGCTATTAACTTCGCCGTCGGGCGGCCTGTAGCGGGCAAACTAAGGGTGAGCGATCCATTTGAAGTGCCTTTCTGATATGATGCACGAGCAAAAGTCGTCGAACCCCTCGTGGCGATTGGTTAAAAATGCTTAAGGGCTGTCTTAATCAATCACTTTGGGATGAGCCACGTTTTCGACTTCTTCGAAACCAGACGATTGATTAGTGCCTGCCTTTACAAAATTGTCTGCAATATTTAGCTCAAGAATTATTTTAGTTCTACGCTTCTTGCTTCCACTTTCACTACTCAGCTTCGTTAATTGACTAGAATCTTTTGTTTCCTATCAATCTGTGAGCAGATATACGCATTGTTTTGTTACAATTTATTTTGTTCAGGGCTCAAGTTGCTGGTACTGAAGTTGTCAGCTGTTATAACGATGTTTTGTTGCGAACAAAGTGCGGTTCGAGTTCCGCATGGCGCTAGAGTTTTGATTGCAACAAAACATCGTTATAACAGCATTACTTTGTTAGTTCCGAACCCTAAGTTGCCAGAGTGTGGAGGCCGAATTCATCTTACAACCTAGCCGAGCCTTTTTTAATGCAGTTTCGCTGTACTTGATCGATGCTTTGCCTGTCAACCCAGAGGCCATTCTTCACGTCTATGGTTATTACCTTTCCTAAAGATCAAACACTTAAAGGCTCAGCTCAGATCAAAAATGGTTGAGTGAGGCAAGAGCTTGCTGTACTGTGCGATAATCTCATATCAGGAAACTACTGGAGCTAGAACTCGATAGTTTTAGAGTTGTAGGCGAAGATTATCAAGCCGCGTTTATTCTCCGACGCCGGATTACGCAATGCTTTTAAAAGTGGCAGAATTGAGCGAGTGGGGTGGTCGATCGGCTTGGCCACTATACATGTCATCGAATCGCTCGACATTGGAAGTATGGACGGCGCATTATATGTCTGATTTCTGCAGTTTAGGTTTCCACACATGCTTCAGAGGCCGAAAAAGTTGAAAACACCCTCTGAGAGTGTTTCTCCAAGCAATTTCATCACGTCGTTTTATTTGCACGGACAACCTTTCGTACCATAGTAAAGAGACATTTATACGATCTCAGAGGTTACAAGGTGTCCGCTATCACAGTGGTCAGGCGAGTTGCGAAGCCCTCGCTTCTGCCGCACTGGGCGTCTGCAAGGCTGTATTCAGTAGATGAGGTGGCGCAACAGAAGCTCTCACCTCCACGGGTTTTTCATTGCTCATCCTTCCTCCTTTTTCCTCTTCCTCATTGAGCCTTGAAACCGTGGCATTTTCAGTAAACTGTGTGGGTCGGTGTTCCTCGTTTAGTAGCGCTTGCGATACTTCTCCGCGTTTCTCCGAGTCCGAGTATTGCTTGGATGTCTAGTATCCTAGTAGGTAAATAACCCATTTCTGTCAGTCATTGCAGGACGCAATGTCAGTGAGTTCAAAAACGTCTCAGACGTCTCATACCCATAGCTCTAATGCAGAATCTGAGCCTGTGCAAATAGGTTAGTTATAGACATTCGACTTAAGTGCCTCAAATTGTCGCTGTAAGGTCATATTACAGTTTTGGAACGACGGCAGGAAAATAAAGAAAACTTACCGGCAGATCAGTGTCCCGAATGTGAGAACGTGCTAGCCAGATATAGGCTCTACGAGCATCTTTTTAAGAAGCATAATTGGAGTAAGGATCGAATTGAAGCATTGAAGTATCAAAGGAAGGCGGCGCTTAGTGCGGATAACGAGTTTGCTTGCGAGTGTGGTCTAAAATTCAAAGCAGCCTCGAGTCTCTCCAGGCATAGGAAGGATAAAGGTCACCGCCGCCCAGACGATGGAATCTTACTGTGTCCAGGTTGCGGTATGAGAATGAAGGTATACAGCTGCAGCATTCGCGTATTGATCATTTCATGTACTGAAATGGTTATTCAGAACCATTGGGCACTGGTCTACCATGTTGGTGAGTGCCACTCTGAGGATTCTGATGACTACAAAATTGAGGAGGCAACATTCCCGGATATGGATTCTTTCGAGGTGATAGTTTACCTCCACTTTGAAACCCTCATGTATTAAGGTGGTGATTGCAGAAGTGGAAAAACGAGCTGGAAATTGAGCGCATCACACAATTCACAACCAATACTACCCGTACGTATCGGTCAGGGACTGTAACCTACATGAGGTGCAGTCGTTCAATGCGAAGCTCATGTTATCAAGAGACTAAAAAGCGGGGAACAAAAAAAGTTGTCGCTCATTGCACTGCTTATATGAAGGTATCCTTGTCCTTCTTTTGCACTGCTCCTGGCTCCTTAAACAAGACTTTTATAGGTTAAAAAAACCGCGAATGGAGTCATGGTTCAGTATTGCCGTCTCCATTTTGGACATCAGCTTGAGCCGGCGTTGCTCTCGCTTGACTCAGAATCTGTCAACTACATTGTTTCCTTGCTAAGACAAGGGTTCTTGCCGTACCAAGTTCTTAATAAAATACGCGAAGAGTTTCGAGAATCTGGGACATACCGTCGTCTTTACTACACTAACTGCGCTGACATAAGGTTTGGGTAAAAGTCGAATTGTAGAGAGGCTTTGAACTACAATTTTATATTCAGAGAAATTGGTATCAAACATAAAATTGATCCCTCGAGAAGAGACGACAATGATATTGCATCTGTTGAGAAGAGGGTTTCTGAACGAAACGCTAAAGATGGGATCAAGATTTACCACCCACCAGTGGAGGATAAGGGTGACGGTTTTGTTATAGGTGAGAAGGTTGAGGTTGAGATGAATTTAGTGAGAGTTTGAGGGAGAGGTTATAAAAGAAACGTTGATTTCAGTCATAATAACGCCAATTCAAGAAGAGTGGCTTCGCAAATACAGCCGTCGCGCCGTATGCATTGATGACACCTTCAATCTAACGCAATATACACTGCGGCTAGCCACAGTTGTGGTCCCGGATGAATGGGACCGTGGACTGCCAGCGGCCTATTTGTTGTCTCGCAGGTTCGTTCTTGTGACGCTCCGCTTCGCATGTTTTTAAGAAAAACAATTTTACACTGAGTCCGGATGTCTATCCTATTGGGGGGGGGTGATGGATAGCTGAGTCCTTCTGGTCAATAACGAATTCTTGTTTAGAATGACGGAAAAGGAGATTGCCATATTGTTTGGAGAGATCAAGAAGGTGGTTGCCGACTTCAACCCAAAATATTTCATGTCGGACGATACAAATAGCTTCTTCAACGGATTTATTCAAGTGTTCCATAATTCGAGTGCTAAAAAGTTATTATGCTATTGGCACGTACTTCAAGCGATAAAAAGAAATTGCATGTCTAAGTTAAAACAGGTAAAATTAGAGCTGGAGAAACGCATTTATTCGTTTCCATTTGTGTTTGTTGTAGAAAGGGCGAGCCCCGTTAATCCTTTCATCAATACGAGATCTGAGTAGAACGGCGAGGGCCGAAGACTTCTCAGTGAGATACGCAAGCCTACTGACCTACCTGATGGACAACGAGGAAAAGGCCATGGTTGACTATTTCGAAGAAAACTGGTACTCATACGTTAGCACGTCGGATCTCAATGTATTTGTTCATTTAGCTTTATGTTTAGGAGCCCCCGTGTTAGCCAGTGGGGAGGATTTTCACGAAGACAGTCTTGTGTGTCAACAAGCATGCTCGTAGAGAGATGGCACAGAAGACTGAAACGGGATTTTCCGTCCTCCAAGGCTAACATGAGAATTGATGCTCTTGGAGATTATCATAACTGCAGTACCATATATGGAAGAAGATCGAGTCATTAAAGTGAGGAATTCATTCATTTTGGACTCGATTAAACGGGAACTAAGCTAGCTTCTCAGATGGCCAGAGGTTCAAGTCAAGGCCGCTACAGACTCCAGCAGCACAACAGAGCTCATGCACTAGCTGTAAAAGTGTTCGCCCACAAACGAGAAGCTGTGGAAGTCATAGAGGAAGGGCGTTGGTCTGTTACTGACAATAGAGGAGTTCACTATATTCATTAAACTATCTGCATTTGCGACAGACAGGTAGATTTAAATTTTAATCGGAAGTTAGTCCCAAATAATGGCATGAATTGCAGTACAACAATCACTGCACGTACTGCGGTGCCTGCCCTTACGGATTTCAATGCGATTGTTTGTATGACTCCAAATCAGGGATATCTTGTGCACATATACACGCTGCTTTAATTCACGCTCCGGAAGGTTGGGTCCCACATTACTTAGCTAATAGGCTGTATAATGGGGTATCTTTAAACCGTCTTTACCGTGTAATAATTTCAGGGCTGTTGCAAAATGAAGCAGAAGAAACAGATTTGCCCATTGCTAGTGAAGTAGAAGTTGTGGCTTCTCCATCATTTGACGATAGCCAAGTCTATGAAGAATGCGGGCCATCATCTGCTGAGCACTGTGTTATGAATAG